>JAGWCC010000059.1:600000-1200000 GCA_022651775.1 Drusus annulatus
TGTCATAATCTCAATATTAAAATCAATATTTTTGACAAACCTCTTTAAAAACGCGCAACTTTCACTTTTTTTAACATTTCAATCAATCAAATCAATCGACGTTTCCAAGTTACCGTAGTTTTATTCCCAGCCCGAGAGTAGACGAATGCCTACCGTTGACTCCACTTGCCGGTCGCCAGTTGGGGGTGTGGTGGGTTGTTGGGGAGGGGTGGAGGGTGCGGGGGTGCGGGTGCCGATTCAATAGAAGGCTGTAGTACATTTTGTATGGAGGCTGTAGCACGTATATATATATATATACGGTTTACATGTACACATATAGGCACCATCCACTAGTGTACAGTGTACGCGTGTATGCTGATTGGTAGCTACGTGTATATGTGTGTAGCTATGTCTGCTGGTGGGTGTGAGGTATTTGTGCGTGTGTGTATAAAGCTATTGAACGAGCATAACGTATACTGTTTCTGGGTGGTTTGTTCGAATGAAGATGACCCGTTTCATATTATTATTTTATTTAAATAATTAAAATATTTTCAGATATAGTGTTAATGTTTGATTTCAATAAATTATCATCTTTCTCAAATTGTATAAATAATTTTCTTATTTTCTACAATTATTGTTTTACTTGACATGAAACATTTTTTACTTCTCGTAATTTGTACCGTTTAAAAAACAATTCTCCTTTTACTTAAAAATGTTAAATAATGAAATTAATTCTACCACGTTTTTACGCTTTTGATATTAAGAAATATTTACTTACATTCTCTTCTGCTATATTATTTTGTATCTCTTTTGTGTCTATTTTGCTTCTCTTTGTATTTTTTTCATCTCTTTTATATTGCGTGTCTTTTATGTGAGGCTTAAAAATTGTATTGTGCTTACTCACGTGTGAATAATAATTTTTGAAATATGCTGGTATCAAAAATCTACAGAAAATGGGTGCTATGAAAACCATTTTTTTTTAATAACTATGCCGAGACTTTTCTGATTATGCCTATTTAAGCATACTTTCTAAATGTGACGGTTTATGATTATTCGTTTTACCAAATGGTTTTTAAATGAATGACTTAATTTGTTCGTAAGAGTTGATCTTCCTTTTTAAGGGACTTTTTAACAAATCAGACGTCTTTTACCTTTGATGTATTTTTAGGCGTACTGAAAAAACTAGCAAACAAAGCATTTTTTCCAAAAATACTAAACAACATTGTTGGTCAGAAGAATCACAAAAATCAAAAGAAAATTATGTTTATTTTTATCTACCGTGACTAATACTGCCTACACGCAGTACTCACCTACCTAAATTTTCTTTTCGAATCTTGAAGTAATAGTATTTGAGTAATTAATTTTAGTTTCCGTCAAAATCAAAATAATAATAAAAAAGCACTTTAAGTAAGTTACTATGACATAAATTATCAGAGAGATAAGCTTTATTATATTATAAAGAATACAATATGTGCGCTAAAACCACAAAACTATAAAAGTTCACTGTGGCGTCATGAAATTTAAATATTATACGAAAATCTAAATTCGGCTTGAATAAAATTTTTGGATATGAGCTATGGTTTATTACAAAATCCTTTGTGAAAAACAAGAAAATATGCCATTTCAGTGTTGCAACTCTGGAGGAAACGGCTAGTAATTACTTTGCTATCATTAAATTAATGACTAAAGGAGTTTCAAAATTTGTTTTAATACAGTCATAATTTAACTAGTTCCATGCTCACCGTCGCACTTCTCAAGTCCTTGGTACTACAAAAAAATATATATTTACTTTACGCCGCCATCTTTGTTTGTTTGCTTTTCTTTTCGACAATTCTCCCGGGGATTTATAAATTCCGCCATTCGAAAGCTGCAGAAGTTAAAATTCCCTTTCGAAACATAAAACGAAGATTTCTGCCGAAAGGCGAAATAAATTCAGAGGGGGACCATCCTTACTTGAACCGTCCGCGTCGTATACCGCACAAAGCTCCCCGGCGTACACCCAACCCATCAACACAACCATACAAAAGCTCCAAAATATTATTTTTAAATAAGGAGAAATTAAATTAAATCAACCGTATGAAAATAATATGACACTTTCAAATATTTAAAATACAAGTAAATGGAATAAAATATGACATTATTTTTATAACAAGTGCATATAATATAAAAATAGCAAGTACGAAAAAACATATACATATATATATATATATATATATATATATATATATATATATATATATATATATATATATATATATATATATTTACAACTTTATAGAGATGTTTTACAAAAATGGCGGAATAAAAGCGTTAGTATTATACAAAAATCGTTGTCATTATTTTCTGAAACTATTGCAAAAAAAATAATTTGTGTAAACATTGTTTGTTAATTTTGATTGTTGGTGATCAGCGCCATTAGCGTTATAAATAAAAGTGTATTCCAAGGGTTTGTTGATGTAATTGGTTTATTTTAACCGATGAAAAAGAGACTTTACTGCTACGGGAAAGAGAACACTTTTTAGAAATAATTTTAGCCAAGCCTCAAACCGCATTTTCATTATATCAGTTTGAATTAGGCTAGTGTACGCGAAAACTCTATCTCCGTGGCCATCTCGTAGCGCCGTTTGGAACTACATTTTCACAATATGTTCTGAACATTTTGTTGCTTAGGAAAATATCAATTTGATTTTTCAAATATTAATAACTACTTAGACAATTAAGTTGTATCAACATATTTGACATTAAAGGGTTAATAAGTAGAAGATATTATACTTCAGAGAATGTTTTACTGGACTGAAACATGATTTTTTCTAAGCTTCTTAAAATACTGACTAACAAAGCTCCTCGTTAAAGCAAAGGCAAATATGTGTTTTACTTACTCACCGTATTTAATTAAAGCATCTATAATATTTCTTGGTGATCATACTTTAAAACCATAAACACACGATTTTGCCCTATTTTACAATGCATCGTAAGGGATTTTTTTTAAGTTCATTAGGTACCTAACCAGTTAGACTACGTCACTCCCAATTGGGGTATGTTTGAGGCTGAAGTAAGGGATAAAGGGAGAGATATGGAGAAAAGGAAGATTGGGAGATATTTGGCTAGTCAGATCTAGTCACCAAACACCGTTAAAATCATTTTAAGCAACGCTTCGTTTTTGAAACATGCCTACCACTCTGAAACGTGCCAAATATACGATAATTTTTTTTTATTAATAAATTTGAAATAATCCAAATTTACTAATTAAATTTTATTTGCGTACGCCTTGATTTGAACCCTCGACTTTTGGATTCGTGGTCGAGAATATCAACCGCTAGACCGCGAGATCAAAACGCGAGTGGAACCGGGTGCAGGTCGTGGTGATAAACCCAAAAGAAAAAACAAACAAATTAATGATATTTTGGTGGAAAATTCTTTCTTGTCTTTCTATACCAAAAACACATTTCCAGAGTTCGTTTGGTTTTATTAAGGCAGGAATACCCCGCTATATAGCCGGGCCTGCCTAGCCTAGCTACTGCTTTACACTTTGCTATGTTAAGCTGTGATGGTGACTGGTGCTAGCTATATTCCTAAATATATTATTTAAGCCATGTCTAGGATACTGTATTCGCTGTGAGTAGAGCTAGGTAGGTACAGCTTAAAGCTATAGTTGCGTGATGTATCAATGAAGTGATTTTTTTTTTTTTTATAACAGCAAAATTGGTCAAAATGCAATTTAAGTTTTGTTTAGCAACTTATATTAGTGATCGGTATAGGCAATATACAATGAACGGCAAATTCCTAGAAGAGGAATCTGTACCAATTTGAATTAAAAATGATAGCTAGTTTACATTCGACCCTACTTTTCGACTCTTAGGACCCAAATCGGCACAGTGATCTCTGTTCGAGAAAGAATTTCGTTTTTTTTTTATCAAGATCTTTAATAATACTTCTGTTGACTTGTCCCTTCAGCGGTAATATACACATTATTAAGATTACATGTTTTATTTTTATTTATTCCCCTTGACCTTCATTTGACAGATTTCGTGGTCGAGTGGATAAGACGCTCGACTACGATTCCAGAAGTCGCGAGTTCAAATACCGGCGTATTTCGCATTTAATTCATATTAAATAACACACAGCATATTTGCACCACGTTCCAGAGTGGTAGATACTCATAGTGTGGCCTTTGTGAAAGACCACCATTCAGAATCGAAACGTTGCTAGAAGTGTTTGATGACCAGATCTGAATAGCCAGGCACTTCCCAACCTTACTCTTCCCTATCTCCTTCCCCTCCCCACCATCTTCAGCTTCACAACATACTCCGAATGAGGATGTCACAGTATCACTGGCTTCAGACGGTTGGGAGCAGTTGGGACTCTTTTCCGGTATTCAATATATATATATTTATTTTTTTAACGTATCGATACAAAACATGTATTAAAGGCGAGCTTATTGCCTAGTGACAATTTCTGCCAACCAACCTGAACTGAGTTTAGTTAAATGGTTTAATTTTTGTCACATAGTTAGGACAAACTATTCGTTTCCAGAGAAAAAGGTTTAAGATTATTTTTAAATGAACAATCAGTTTTTTTCTGGCATTTTATACAAAACGAGTTTCTTTGATTATTTTTGGTAGTTCAAATATAAAGATAAAAATGTTGTCGACTGCAAAATACGAGTTGGATTTAGTCACGATCTTTTAAGGTAAATTGTGTTGAAATTGGCAGATATGTTTAAAAAAGTATTACATCTACGCTGTGTTATCTTACTTATGATGTATCAAACAAAAACAACGATATAGAAATCAACTAAGTGATAATATTATCAAATATTTTACTTTATCTTTTTCTACTATTTACTTATATTACATAATTAGTTTTCATTAGATTTTTTATGCAAGTATAATAATATATCTTTCAAATAATATCATTCAAAACATTTTTTATATTGAAAATCACGAAAATCGGTAAAAATATATGGAATTCAAATGTAACTTGTTCAGAATGATCACGGCTCTTGGTCTTAGTCGGGTGAAGAACGATTTTCTTCGTATCTGTAGTTCAACGATGACTAGCCGAGCGGTTAAAGTCCTTGTCTCCGGATCTAGCGGTCACGGGTTTGAAACGCCGTGCGCAATTTAAATTTTTTTTTTTTTTTTACGTGAATACCGCACAAGAGTCTCAACTGCTCCCAACCGTCTAGAGCCAGTGCGACTATGGTATCAACAAATAGGATATGTTGTGAGGCTGAAGGTAGTAGAAAGGGGAAGGAGATTGTGAAGGGGAAGGTTGGGAAGTACCTGGCTATTCAGATCTGGTCACCAAACACGGCTAAAGCCATTTCAAGCAACGTTTCGATTCTAAATGGTGGTCTTTCACCAGGGCGATACATAGAGTATCTACCACTCTGGAACGTGCCGCAAATATACTTTTTATTATTTTTACATGAATTAAATGTGTTATGACACATATTAATTAAATAAAAGTAATTGGCGCACGCCGGGTTTGAACCCGCGACCTTTGGATTCGTAGTCGAGCGTCTTACCACTCGACCATGGAGGCCGTCAAATGATTTCAATTTGAAATGATTTCAATAATACCATTTTTTAAATTTTATTCCAGTTTGTTTTTTATTAAATTTTATGTTTATCCCACTATTTTTTATCAAATAAAAAAAAAATAGTGGAATATAGTTAAAATTTGGTATTTTTTAAATTTTAAGAGTTCCACCACGAAATAACAGTTTCAAAATTAGATTTTATTTTAAAAGTAAATTAATCAGTACCGCCTTGGTGAAATTTCCATCTTTCAATATTTCAAGTAATATTATTTTTCCCATCCTACAAATATAGCTTGTGACAGAAAGAGAGGTCGCGACGGAGCTCTCGGTGGCAGGGCCGTAAGGATAATCGCCCTACTACGACTACGTAAGCAGTGTACCGTGCGCCCCCCGCCTCCCCCCCCCTTATCAACGTGTGTGCACGTGGCTTGTCACGTGTCACACCATCGCATCGGCCACGTGGAGTTAGCTACATGTCCGGAACACACTCCAAATCAGACTTTGCTTTCAAAAATTACTTTTGATGTTTTGATCAAAATAAATATTAAATTGCCAAATATATTATTTTTTAAGTTTATTTTAAATAATTACTAAATAAATTTGTTTCGTTCACTTAAAAAAAAAATGACAAAATGTTCGTGATATCTTCAGGGCAAGTAAAATAAATACAAAATTAAAATATGTACCTATATATATACAGCAACATACTTACCTGGTAGGTCACTTCTGGCAGGACACAATCACCATATCATAGTAACTTAAAATTTTGCTGATTCTTACATATATTTTTTTTATTTTTTTTATTATTTCTTTTTTTTTATTTCTTTATTATTAGGGCATGAGAGCAAATTTAAAATAAAGTATATCGGAGGTATTTTTAATTTTTTTGTTTCTGTTTTAATTGTGTTTTTTTTTGTCAGTATTAATCTGGCAAGTCAAATTACATTCGTGATATTTCACGGGTAACAACTAGTAGGTACATATTTTAATTTTGTATTTTTTTTACTTGTCCCAACGATGTTATGAATACACGGGGCAGCTAGTAGGCAACAAAAATAGGTTATTTATTTTAATTTTATGAATAAAAATTACTTTAAAAGAATCAATAATCAATAAAATAAATATTATTCACTTGAAGAATGTTTATTAAGAAAACACCTACAGCTCAACACGAATAACTTTGCAGTGGGTGGCGCCTCGCCACAAAAAAAAATCCTAATCACCCGAAGCCAGTGAGACTATGGCACCCCTATGTAAGGTGTGATCATATTAAATTCTCAATACTTTATTCTTGATACCAAACTGTAGGAAGAAATAATTGAACTAATTTTTATCCTACGATTATTTTCTTGCAAGCTTGAGCAACCCACAAATATAGTTTTTAAATGAACACTGCACAAGAGTCCCATTTGCCGAATGGCAGTGGAACTATTGCATCCCCGATCGGGCTATGTTGTGAAGCTAAAGGGAGTGTAAAGGGGAAAGACATGGGGGAGAGGCAGGTTAGGTACCTGACTATTTAAATCTAGTCACCAAACACGGCTAAACCTATTTACAGGAACCTTTCGATTCTGAATAGTGGTTTTTCACCAGGGCGATAACTGGGGATTATTTAGAGCGCGGACGTGTTCGACGCTCTGGTGGCGTCGCGGCGTCCCTTTCCTCTGGGGACGTCTCATGCCACGTTCGTAGGACGGTGCCTTCTTTTGTATAATATTATGATTGTATTTATTATGTGTATCTGTTGTACGTTAGAGGGCATTTGTACTGAAGGTTGTGTTGTCATTAGGAATCCCGTCAACATAATGACATGGGGATGTTTACATTAAGTTGACTGACGCATGTCATATGATATTCTTCGCCGGAGAAGCAAAAGGTCTGAAGCGCCATTTTGGAAAGTTTACACAAGAGCACTTAATTTTGTTTTCGTTTTACAATAAAATTCATAAGTTTTAAGTACCTGGTTGGATTTTTTAAGAATAAATAATTCAGGTAACTCGATGCTTTTACTAGTTACCTGAAACGACTTTTATTTTTAAAGTCCCAAACTTGTGTCGCTCGAGTCAAGCCTTCTCCCAAATGGTAAATATATTTTAGATGGCCGAAGTGCCACAAAAGTATTCACAAACAAACGAAAGTCAATGCATTCGATGTAGAAAAAAGACCTGATCAAAACTGCATATATATTTAACTAATTTTTGACCAAAGTGTCGCTTCACCCTATTTTCCTTTCCAGTGACGATATGATGAATACGATTTATTTTTTATTACGAGTGTATAATCGAATAGCCGAAAATTGCGAAATTGTGCTGATATAAGAATTATTAAGCTGCTAATATCTTGGCCACATCATGAAAGTTGACATATACGATTACCACTTAAAGACAAATCAACAATTTACAAAAGATTTTTTGACTCAGACTGGACAATTATTTTTTTTTATCCGATGAAGGAAGAGTTGCAATATTTGACGATATTCAATTACTTTCACTAAAAGTGAGAAATAGCTGGGTTTAGTTCTGATACACGGACACGCCCACAACACGCTTCTGTCGGTTTATCACTTCAGCGACGATTGCAAAAGGAAATGTATACGGGAATATTGATGAAAGTTGTGGTAGAGGAAGATTTCGGTTAAAATTTGATTAGTTTTTAAAAGTAAATTTGGGTACATTCTCTTACAATGGGGTCCAAGGCGCCCAGTTATATTGCAATCATAAAAAAAAATATAGGTAAACGTAATGCGATGAGATTTGAACAATCTTTCAATACTCTTTAAATGTGCCGCGAGACCATAGCAAATTCAAAAGAAATATTCTCCATATCGATCATCAACATTCTATGGCCACTGACGTTCTAAATTTGGTGTTGATGTACATGGCCTGTTCAAAAGAAAAGGTGAATTTTGAATTTTCGCGGGCTGTGTACATTCGATTATCGTTTTTTTTGTTGTTATGTTGGTACACATATGTTTAATATATGTCAGCATTATCAGCCATTTTGGATTAGTGGTTTGTTTTTGACAACTGGAAAGGTTAGTCACGTTTTTGTGTGTTCTTCGATTTTTTTACTTTTGGAAAAAATATGTGTACCAACATTAAAAAAAACAAAAAAAACGATAATCGAATGTACACAGCCCGCGAAAATTCAAAACTCACCTTTTCTTTTGAACAGGCTTCGTATTTATACCTACACTTTTCACGTGTTCCATAAAAGGAAATAAAAATAATTCCCTCCATATTATAGCTTACACATACAACGATTTTATACACAAAGATACAAGTACTTACATTCTAAACGAGTTTCTTTCACCGTTCATCCACTTTTCTGAAGAGTAACATCTCCCGGGAATTCGAGATAAATAGAAACTATTAATCCATCCCTTATATTATTACCGGGGATGGTGCGTCCCGCACCCCCTCCCCCTGACTCTGGGGGGATATCGTCGAACTAATCAGTCGCCCCCACCGGGGCGAGTCACTAGTAAAATGCGATTTAGTATTGTAATTCTAGAGGGGCATATTAATGGTGCTGAGATTAGTTTTACGACGAGCATTTGGTGCCCCATTTTTTTATGATGCAAATATTTTCAAGTGAGATTGCCAAAACTAAAAGTGTGTTAATAAATAAACGTTTTTTGTTTTTGTTTAATGAGCTATGTAGTCAAACGGTAAAAGTATCATTTTTAGGCCCGAATGGCCCAAAAACTCACAGGTACAAATATCAGCGAATATCAACCAAATAAATACACGAATCAGAAAAAATCACTACGAGAACGGGTTGTTTTACTCGTGCTCAACGGTTTGACTGCGGGGTGTTTTGTCAGGTTCTGTGTTTCATCATTTCACTTCTTATTTTCTTTTAAAAGTCCCTCTACACAGCATTTCCAAAGATGACAGAGGCACTGAGTTGAAACTTCTTGCCTTGATATATGATTATTTCAATAATATTTTAAGTGAAACGGCTTATATACTTAAATAATTTTATATATTCGTTTCGGTGAGGCTGAAACACAACATAAAACATTAAAAAAGTGCATCGATCGTTATATTCTTGGAGTAACAATGTATGGAGAGAGAGCTAATTATTTTTACCCAACCTTTACAAACTTGCGATAAATCACTTTCTCCGGGTTTTTACGTCGTACACCATGAGAGAGAAAGAGACACCAAAAATAACACACCGCTTTTATTTAATAAGGATAATCTTGGTCTCCCGCGTCTACGCGGACTCCGCCCACATTCTTGTGTGACTAAAGTCGACACAACTAAACGGTTTTTAGGTTATATGCTATATTTTTGTTGATAACAATACTGTGAAAAAGTGGTTATACGAATAGAATGGATGTATAAATACCCTAGCCCTAATCCTAGCCACGCCTAGGTCTGCCGAGTCCGGCAAAAATCATCAAAAACTGACTACACTGCTTTGGATAGGTACCACTCTATGTACCCCGAGGTTATATTAATATTTAAATTACAAACACACAAAATGTACTAAAACAAATAATAAAAAAACTAAAACGAGTGTACGATTACATAAAATTGATCTTATTTAAATCAATTAATAAAATAAATTAAATACATGGTACAAAAAAAAAAGATTTAATATCTGTTAATTGTTTTAGAATTTCTTAAATATTTATTATTTTCTCCCAGCATTTTTTACCAATCGAAATTGAGTAAAAGCTAAGTCATGGAGAAAAAAGCTTTTTACGAAAATTACTCACTTTTTGTTTAAACGTTTGCTCAATGCCTATAGGCGTAATTATTCATTAACTTGGGCAAATAATAACATATATGAATAAATATAAACATTCACAGGATACGAATAACCTGACAACATTCGATTTGCTCCTACTAACATCATAATAAGCGAAAAACGTTGCTTGTACAATGATGAAGGACTTAGCTAGAAGAGGATTGAATCCGCGATGCCTGGGTGAGAACCCGACGCTTTGAACCGCTCAACAATTTAACCGATATGTTTTGCCACTGTTAATACCTATCACACAGAATGCATAAAATAATATTAATATAATATGACCATTGTCAGTGTAGCTGATACATAAAATACTGCTCATGCAACAGTTCAATGCCTCGCGAACGTTGATCCATGCAGCTCAGCTGCGTTTTTTACTTAAGCTCTAGCTCAATTCAATTGGTAACAGCGGCTGTAAAATTATGTCAACGACCTAATCTTAAAAAATCAAATAAATATTATTCATTCTATTTTACTATATAAATGGGTTCCTATATAAATGGGAGCTCTGACTCCAGAATCGAAGTAAAAAAATGGCAGAATACAAATCACTTTTAGTTCGTAGACCAGATTCATAATAGTGCAGTTGTCCAAGTTGGCCGTGGTCAAAGGTGGCAAGATTATGAATTCTTTCCAATTTCTACTGCTCTTTGCATTGATTGGTCCAGTTTCCAGTTCAGCCACCTTGGACCTCCACAGTAAAGGTTCACCCCCGGTGTAGTAAATCTCTTTCTGTATCAACAGAATCTTCAACTTGACAACGGTCACCCTGGTGTCGTTTGTGCAACGTATATGGACGGGAATCGACTGTCCGATGTAGAAATAAGACTTGGGAATCGACACTTCAAGTTTGAAAGACGTGAAAACGACACAGAAACAAGCTCTCACTCCGACGATCTCCAGATCGATTGGCTGTCTGTAAATTGATTCCGAAAATTTGAAAGGTGCAAAGATTTTCAAGAAGAGTCTGTGCACTTCGCTTATCTTAAAAGGTCTTTTGATAACGGCGTTTAAGGTGTATTCGACGCTTCCATAGCGTCCAACATAAGAGGCAGGAATAGAGCGTGGTAAGGTGAAGGTGAAAGGGAAGTCGTTTGTCCCTGTCAGGGTGATTTCTTTATCATCCGTGTTGCCTGTGCCCAACAGGTATAGAGTGGTATGGATGTATTCCTCCGTGCTGCTTGATTGAATCAAGCTGATTCCAGAAGCACTTGTGGTCTCTTTGTGGTGTCTATCCGACCACGCTTCTCCCTTTAAAACTATGTAGATAGACATGACTTTCTCTGATTCTTCGAATTTGTATTTCATGTTGCCGTTGATGATTTCTCCCGGCTTGTAGGTGAGGGAAAGCCTGTCGAGAGTAATGGAAAACTTCTCTTCCTCCATTGCAAAACCAACATTGTTTTGGATAACGACAAGCTACTGTCAAATCAGCGGGTTTTGACAGCGATTCGTATTCCATTGTTTCTGAGATGTTCAAAATGTATCATTCAAGAACATTAACATAAAAGCAGGTAAGGTAGGTACCAGGGCCAGTCTTGTCCAGGCGCAATTAGAGCAGTCCGCTCCAGTCGGCACATTACCAAGGCGCTAAAGGTACCTAATTACAGTGTTTTTTTACGCACCCAGCGCGTATATATATAATATGTATTCATAAACGTCAATCGAACCCATAACTTTCCGAACGACGGCACGGAATAAAAATTCGCGCCTCTGGTTTTATACTTGATACGAGTTGGTACCTATATTTCTTACTGTACTTATAACGGAAAATTCAGACGGGAGGGTGAAAATGAGAAAAAATTACGTAGAAAATGTAGGTGTTTTCATTTCGATTTTTACAAGGGGTGCAAACAAATTACCTGCGCTTGGCGCCGTTTGGCTCAGGACCGTGCCTAGTAAGTACTATGGTGTAAAATGTAGTAGGTAGCAAACCAACCATATTTTTGAAAAACATAAATAATTTTAATTTTCAGCTTGACAAGAAAATGCATAAACTTAAAAGCGTAAAGAATTTTTTCATTACTCTGGTAAAAACGTGTTTTAGACGTAGTGGTGTTATGAATTATTCCCGAATCTGACAGTTTGACGTTGAACAGAAAAAAGCGATTTCTCTTGATGTTTTTAAATTTACCAAAAATACGCATTTCTTCCACATATTTATTTAATATCTAATAAAAAGCTTATTTGATATACCCATGTAGGTACATTTGCAATTATCTCGCTTAAAAGCGTTAAATAATAACATGTTGGGATATGAAATTACCTTAAAATATGATATAACATTATCTCCTTTCGGAAAGTACTACTAATTTCTGTACACCTAACTAACTAACAAACTAACCATCAGGCCGTTTAGGGGTAGACAAAGATGACCGCCATACAGCTCTGTCTTGGCACACTCCTTGCTTCATTCAAATTCATTCATCTTCTCACACAAACTCTTTTGTTATTCTGACTCTTCACATGGCCCGATTCAAGTATTTGATTTACTTGATCGTGCCATGTCTTCCTCGGGCGTCCCCGATTTCTTCTTCATTCACTTCACGCATCATATATTCTTTTCACACTCTTTTCTTCGTTCATTCGATCTTTGTACTCCTTGTAGACGCAATATGGAAATATGCACTTAGACCATTATGCTATTTTAATTAATAATAAATGGATAATTTATAATGCGCCGTTTTAAATCAATTTAAACGATTGCAGCACTCTTTATTTTATTCTTACGTTTATTTGTCACACTGTGTGTTGAATCATCGCCAGTTTAAAAAAGCTCTGTCACTAAAAACACTCAAAGGCCCGTTTCAGTTTAAAGGTTTTTTATGGCATTTTTAGCACAGGTGTCCAAACAGCGATAGTCCCAGTGGCGTCCCATTCAATAGTCAATAGGGGGGAGCGCGGGGTGATCGAGTGTCCTGTTTGCCCTGTCAACCTTGTCGCCGACTAGCCCGGCGCGGAAAGCCTCCCCAACTCCCCCACCTCCCCGAGGAGCAGGTCCCGAGAGAATCAAACGCAATTACATGCAACTAGACAAGTTAAACAAGGACCTTCGTATGAATGGCAGAGATTTCTTTTGTTGGGTTCGGATGGATCGATTGGTGATTGGAGATTTGAGATTAGGCCCAGCATGTAATGTGACATTAATCAAGTGGATTATGGTGAAATCATTTGATGTCACTTTCATTGTGATGACGTACTTTCTTGTGCATAAAACTAAACTCAGTGATTTATTATTATTCGTTTTTATATTTTTTATAGTGAATACCGCACAAGAGTCCCAACTGTTCTTTATCCGTCTGGAGCCAGTGAGACTATGGCATCCCCAATTGGGGTATGTTGTGAGGCTGAAGGTAGTGGGAAGGGGAAGGAGATGGAGAAGAGGAAGGTTAGGAAGTATCTTGTTATTCAGATCTGGTCACCAAACACGACTAAAGCCATTTGAAGAAACGTTTTAATTCTGAATGGTGGTCTTTCACCAAGGCGACACTTAGAGTATCTACAACTCTGTAACGTACCGCAAATATACTTTTTATATTTTTTTATGAATTAAATGTGTTATGACACATATTAATTTAATAAAAGTTATTGACGCATGCAGAGTTTGAACCCGCCACCTTTGAATTCATAGTTGAGCGTCTTACCACTCGACCATGGAGGCCGTCTAAAATAGGGCACATTTTGTTCAAAATTTTACTGGAAGCGTATTTCTTCGTCCTTATGTATAATTATTAATTATTCCCACATAGAACAGCTTACGTGTGAGACAAAGCCAAATCTAATATGATTTTTGATTCTCGACAGCCAAAAGTATTATCGTGGTGGATTTTTGGGTTATTGTACTGGGTTGTGGTTTTTCTACTTTAGTCAACGTTTTGGACAGCCTTGTGCAGTGTCCATCATTGTGGCAAATGTCTCACATCTGTAATCACTATAGTATAATCCGAAATAAGACGGCCTCCATGGTCGAGTGGTAAGAAAACACCCGGAGCGCGCAAATAACTTTAGTTTAATTAATATGTATTTCGACCAAATCGGTAGCTGAGTAGACAAACTTGTCGGATTCCCACCCGGGCGTCGTGCGTTCAATTCCTCTGCTGGCTAAGTCCTCCATCATTACACAAGCAACATCTTCCGCTTCTTATGATGGCAGTAGGAGTTTTTCAAATATTGTCAGGTTATTCGTAACCTGGGAACGTTTGTCTTTTTTTAAATGTGTCATAACACATTTAATTCATATACAATAATATAAAGTATTTTTGCGACACGTTCCAGAGTGGTAGATACGTGAGTATCGCCCTAGTAAAAAACCGCCATTCAGAATCGAAACGGTGCTTAAAAATGGAGTAAGCCGTGTTCGGTGACCAGATCTAAATAGCCAGGTAATTCCCAACCTTCCTCTTCCTCATCTCCTTCCCCTAACCACTACCTTCAGCCTCACAACATACCCCGATTGGGGATGCTATTGTCTCACTGGCTCTATACGGTTGGGAGCAGTTGGGACTCTTTCTTTAATATTCTATCCTATCGGAGGTTGATTGGCATTAAAGCAACATTCGTCCTGTAGGCTGCACTCCCAAACAACTCGGATCTCAACTAATTACAATAACCTCAGCAGGCAATCGTAACGTTCACACGTTTCAAGAATTACTATGAACCCCTCCGCGCAATGCTTGTATCGTTTAAATAAAATTAAACACTCAGTACCAGTTAAAGTCGAATAAAATATGATTTATTTACCCCCTCCCTTGCCTAGCAGCTACCAGCTAACAGCCCTTCCAACAACTTTCTTAACCGGTTCTAGTTAGAGGCCCCTTCCCTTCCCTGAAAGCGGTAGTACCGACGCCCTACACCGGCATTACTGCCAACAATAACAGAGAATGGCGGCTACTTAGTGGGTGCGGGGCTGTGACGGAGTGTAACGCGTGCAATATTCCCGCGTGGTGCACGCCACGTGCGCGCTGCGTGCTGGAAACGTGCGGGAAGGTGATACCGAGCACCGGGCATCGTGCGATGGACGTGAACACTGTAGACAGGGTTTGCAAAAAGATCTCCAACTATTTCAAAGTTTCCTGATGAAGTGAAAATTATTTTATTTTGTTAATATCCCTTGGAGCCAATGGAGCTATGGCACCCCAAATTCGGGAAAGTAGGAGGCGGGAGGAAGATGATGATAAATATGTGACGAAGTCGTCAATTCCCTTGAAGTCGTTTGAAGCAGCGTTACAGTTCCAAATTCTGTTCTTGCACCAGGCAATAAAGGCGCTTAGTAGCTGCATGACATATTTTTGTATGCTTCATAGTTTTTTTTTGTTTCTATTTTTAAGATATGCCCATTTTTTGCATTGTTTTTACAAAAATGAAGCTGCTTGGAATCTGTGAAAAATGTTGAAAGTTTTATAAATTGTTTTTTTCGTCTAAATTCAACAAAAAAAAAAACTTTATAATGTTCATAAATTGTTGTAATTAAAATCAACTAGTGAAGTAAAACACGACAAACATTGACAAATCGAAAAATTATCACGAATAATAAAACAGTGAATTTATATAGCGCAGTTTTGTGACACTTCTCTTCAAGTGTGCTTCACACTAAATTACCTAACCTAATATAACAAGGTGAAAATAATATATAATTTGTATAAAAATCTAAAATCATGATCGTTATCATAAATCATCAGAAAAAAGGTTCATATATGGGTAAAACAGTGCATATGTGCATCAACAGATTGGAAAAACAATTTACTAGAAGCTAAGGGTGTAAAAATCCAGATGTAAAGTATGTATACACATTGATAAATTTGTTAAAGCAAAGAAAGGGAAAAAATATTGAGGACAGTTAACGTGTTAGTAGTTAAAAACATCAATATTCAAGTATTATAAGTTAACGATTCTAAAAATGCTAACAGTGTGAATATAACAAGTAAGAAGAAAACAAGAAAATATGTTAAAACAATGAGTTTTTCAGTAGACAGTAAGGACATTGAGCTACAAGGATACAAGTAAGGAGAAAACCCAAGTCAAGAAAATTAAGTAAGGTTTAAAGAAATATGACTACTTTTTTTTCTACGTCAGTGTCAAAAAAGTGCCCTTGAGGAGATGTTTATTACTAAACAGCGCTATAAAAAAAATCCGATAATAAAATAATGTGTTATGCGTTCCATTAATGAAGAGCATTTTAAGTATTTTTTTCCTCCACTAGAAAAGTCATTAAAAATTTTGAAATTACGAATACTTTCACCGTCGCAAGATGATAAATCCAAAAAGCATATATTTGCCTACAAGGAAAGAATCAAACTCACTAATACCACCCAAATACCGAGAAATGCAGCTTTAAACAAAAAAAAATGATATTTTAGTAGAAATTACTCAAATAGTTCATAGTTTTTGTAACAAATTTATCGGCGTATAAATACAAAAAAATATGCACATGAATTTATACATTATTGGGGAGCACAATGGTAATCAAAATTAACATTAATAATTATATGTTGGGTGCTTTACAGTTAAAAACCTTTTTTTTTTTCAAAAGAATTAAAATAAAAAAGGGGAAATCAAGTATTGGAATTGAAATTAATATGAGTTTGAGACTAGTGCTTTAAGGTTCGCTAATTGTGATTAGATAGTTATTTACCAGATTTGACAAATATCAACAATATTTTTAAATGCTCAAGTCAAAAATGACACAACTTGACTTAAGCCCTTATTACCAAGCGCCAAAGATATATAATTGCGATTTTTTGGATATTCAACCACACAACTAATATAAGATTTCAAGGGACAATTATATTACAGTGAAGTGTGTGTACATTCTGTGTTACAAAATAAATATCCTATCTGTGCCACCAAAGTGAGTTAGTAATTTATTTATTATATTATTGTATGAATATTTAAAGATTTGTGGCAGCCCTGCCGTGTTATAACGGTGCCGTAGAGAATTGACGCCCGCGCCTGTTGGATGCAGATTTGCTAAAATTACAGAAGGAGGGTTGTTTTTAAATGCATGATTATGATTAGGTATTACTTTAAGGGTTGGAAATCAATTGATTAATAAAAAGATCCCGTTTGAAAATCTGAACCGATGTGCTTAACTCAATAATAACTCTTTTTGAGATTTATGTTCAATGTAAAAAAAAAACATGCATGCTCTTATCTTAATAAAATGAAACTTTTCTTATGTTTTTCTTTTGTTCTTACTCCAAAATTCTCTGTTCATTTTTTTACTTTTTTTGTGCTTCCTGTTAAGGGTAAGTATCCAAAAATATTCATTTTTTTACTTTCTAGTTTAAGCAAAACTACAAACTTTTTATCTGTTAATTTTATACGGGTAGTTCGAAATGTGTCTAAGGTTTCTAGTAAATACAATTCTCAAATAGTAATCTTTTAAATTCTTTGTGAAATCCATACTGGAATTTTAGGTAAAACGTTCAAAAATGCTTTTGCTGGTTTTTAAACTGCTCCTTTTACCAACATTTTAGTATGTTTTTCGTAGAATTTAAAGGATTACACTTAGAAAAATTGTATTTACTGGAAACCTCACACATTTTTCTAATTACCCACAGAATATTTTAAGATCAATCATTTCAAATGCTACAAAAGTAGCATTTAGTGTCATTATTGAGAGCTGATTTTTCAGTTTTTTTTTTCTTTTAAATATAAAAAAGGTAAAACAAGTATAAAATAAATAAAATTGATATCTAATAATAGAAAATAAATCTGTACAGCGCCCTTGAGGTGATTTTTCACAAAAACGGCGCTATGCAAATCATCCAAATATTATTATCATTATTAAATTGTATCCAGCAACATAGGCAAATCCCTATTGTGAAGGACATTAAACACATGAGTACAATTTTTAGTTTAAAAAAAAGCACGCGTTACGTTACCGCATTATGTATTTTTTTTTACGTAGGTATCTTTTCCATAAAAAATCAACTGCATTGTTTAACCAGAAGGATACTGAGGGGGTCTTCCATTTTTAAATTACTTCACGGTTATCGTAAGAGCATTTTCTCAAATAATCCGTCACCAATCCCATAATCACCCTGTAGTAGAGATGGTGGGGAGTGTTCGGCGTCTCTGATTGGAGACACGCGCGAGCGTAATCCCCCGCCAACCAACCTTCGCCCGGCGCGTGTCCGCAACTACACGCTGTTCCCAACCTAACTAGCCTAACTGCACACTTCTGCCAATTCTTCACGCCAAGTCATCGTTATGATATTACTTATGTGAAATATTTGTAACAACAGAAATGTTTGTGAAACTTAATTGCGTGATAGTTACATACATTTGTAAGATTTGGATTGATTTTTTTTTTAAATATTACGGACGCTACCAGTCTTTGATTTGGGATATTGATCGTTAAGTTTGGCGAATATTTTAACGACGATATTCACAGACATAATGCAAGAACATGCATAGAAATCAGGCTACCAAAAAAGAATAGAACCAATACATAAAACAGTTTACTTTATAAAAGGATGAAATGTTATAATGCAATGCCGGAAACCATAAAAATTATGTCAATTAATAAAATCAAAATAGGCTGTAAGAAAATTTTAAAATAAATAAGTAATATCAAGTAGAATGTAAGTTATAATATTCTTATTATTATTTATAATAGTTGGAAGGAATATAAAATAAAATTAGTTACTTTGTTAACTTTGATGTATAAGTAACGAAAATAAAACTAAAAGAGGATCGTAAAAATGATTCAAGATTGAACATTAATATGGAAAAAAGTTTCATACTAACGATTTATTCTTATGGAAATCTTTTCCTTCGGAACCTTTGTCATATTTGAGGATGCTGTATTGAGATTTATTTGAATTTAAAAAAATAATTGAACCTGGGTCTCGAAGACACCTGTGTTGTAGGATGGAGGAAAAACAAAAACAGAAGTGTTTCACTGTAATCACAGTCGAAGAGGAGTTTTAGAATTGAGTGCGCGTAATTAGAGATAAAAAAAAATTGTCGTAAAGATATTTTCATTGATGTGTTTCTTTATACAACAAATGCGTGAGCAATTAAAAACATAGCGGGAACTCTGATATTGTTTTTTTTATAAGACAAATATAGTGTTAACTAACTAACTAACTAACTAACCACCACGCCGTTTCTCTGCAGGAGTAGGCAGAGAGGATTCACAACTATATTGCACGCTGTTCTCGTACTCTTTAATACAATAGGCAACATACTTTCAGATTGTTCATTTTCGCGCCCAAGCCCACACCTTTAAATTCTTGCATACAATTATCCAAATGCAAATTGAACAACCACGGTGACATTACACAGCCTTGTCTTACACCTTCTGCGATGTTAAACCACTTCGTAAAATCACCGTTCACTCTAACACATGCGACGCTTCCCTCGTACAAGGACGCGATTGTTTGTATAAGACTCGTGTTAACTCCATACGTAGATAATACCTGACGTAAGTTTATTTCCTATCAACTCGGTCATACGCCTTTTGCAAATAGACAAAAGCACAGAAAAGTTTTTGGTTTCTTGCCAGAAACTTCTCCGTAAGCACGCGTAATAAGAACATTTGATTCATGCATAGAATGTTACCTTGGAGTAAGAATATACATGGAGAGGAACCTTTGCGAAACAGTGTAGTCAGTATTGTTGAATTTATACTGACTCGATAGAAAGAGACAAAGATATGTTAAAGGAAGTTGGATAGCCTATTAGTAACCGCCCACATGAAATTCAGACATTTTTAATAAACATGTTTGAACACATTAAACAAAACAATATCAATAAACCATTAAAATGATTTATAAAGTCAAAATATCACACAAACACTAATAACAGAAGGTTTGCCTAAATAATGATGAAAGCTTTTTGTTGATTTTATGTATTTATATCATTAGAAATGTGTAAGTGATGTTTTATTATCTTTGTTTGGTCTTATTTGAACATTCACGCATAGCACAATCACCATCATGTATGATTTATTTGTATAACCACTGCAAGTAATAAACATAGGAAATACCCTCAAAATCCGTTGACGTAAGTTATACGACTCACTGATGTGAAGTTAACGCGGACGGAGAACATTCTTATATACTTACAGTGCTGCGATATTCTATGAAGACTGTATTCTTGTCTCTTTCTCTCTCATGGTATACGACGTAAAAACCCGGAGAAAGTGATTTATCGCAAATTTGTATAGGTTGGGTAAAAATATTTAGCTAGCTCTCCATGTATATTCTCACTCCAAGAGTGTTACCTTGCACTAACAAAAAAAATATATATATATATCAACAGAAAAGTTCTCACCCCAATAATATTTGGAATCCTTTAAAGTCTCCCCCAAAGCCTTCCAGTTTCCAGTAGGCAGTAGTTACCAAGATATTGATTCTCCTCCTTATCTGCCATACGGAGCCCCTCCACTTCCGCAGCCGCCTTCTATCTCCTTACGAGATCGCCCCATCCACGGCCGTGGACCCAGCATCCCAGTCGCAGACTTGGGTCAGCCATGTTCAACAATAACACAGAGGTTTGTGTGCTCGCAAGTTTTGCGAGAAGAAATTATATTCGCAATACTTTATGTATGCAACTGTAGAAATAAATATTCGAATTTATTGTTGTACCCTTAAAGTATATAGAATGGTATCTATCCAAGGCAGTGTAGTCAGTTTTTGATGATTTTTACCGGACTCGGCGGACCTGGGCGTGGCTAAAACCAAAGCTAGGGTATTTATACATCCATTCATATCACATATCGACATAATTTTTTGTTTATTCGCATAACCACTTTTTCACAGTATTTTAATCAACAAAAATATAGCATATAACCTAAAAAACAGTTTAGTTGTGTCAAGCTTAGTGGCAAAATAAAAAATGTGGGTGGAGTCCCGCGGTGACCCAGGAGCCCAAGATCATCGTGACAGTACGTAGAAGCGGTGTATTATATTTGTTGTCTCTTTCTCTCTCATGGTGAACGACGTAAAGACCCGGAGAAAGTGATTTATCGCAAGTTTGTATAGGTTGGGTAAAAATAATTAGCTCTCTCTCCATACATTGTTACTCCAAGGTTGTACCTGATCTGCAATTGGCATAATTTTTTTTTTTGCAACCCACTAATATCAATTTTTTATGTTAACATTGCACGAGAGTTCCATTTTCCGAAAGCCAGTTAAACTATGGCATCCCCAATTTTTTTTTGCTATACTGAATACTGTACAAGAATCCCAACTGCTCCTAACCGCCTAGAGCCAGTGAGACTATACCATCCCCAGTTGAAGTATGTGGTGAGGTTGAATGTAGTGGGGAGGGGAAAAAGATGGTGAAGAGAAAGATAATTCTTAAACAAGGCTAAAGCCATTTCAAGCAACGTTTCAATTCTGAATAGTGGTCTTTCACCATGACGATACGAGTATCTACCACTCTGGAACGCGCCGCAAATATACCGTGAACTATTTCATATGAATCAAATGTGTTATGACACATATTAATTAAATTAAATTATTTACGCACGTCGGGTTTGAACCCGCGACCTCTCGATTCGTAGCCGATTTATATAATTGGAGTATTTTGTGAGGCTGGCGAGAGAGGGGAGAGGAAAAAGATTGTGAAGAGGAAAGTTGGAAAGCTGGCTATTCATATCTGGTTATCCAACACAGCTAAAGCCAATTCAAGCAACGAGAGTATCCACCACTCTGACCACCGTTGAGTTTCAGTATTTTATTTCGTATTTCATTTATTTTGATTTTTTTTAAATCTGTAATAACATTATGCACATTGGACATACCATCTCATAAATACATATAATATGAGCTTAACATACAGCTATAATTCCTTTCCTTTCCTTTCAATTAATATCTGTTTATCAAATTTACTCCCGGCCAAACTATTACGTCACATTGATTTGTCGATAACTTTGCACACTTATAAACAAAGCTAAATCAACTCACTTACTTGCAATTAATTTTGAGAAAAAAAATATTTTTCTAAAAAACCGTTCGTAAAACCACTCAGTTCATAAAAAATATCCTGGTAAGCCGCTGATTCCACCTCACATCCTTGTCAATGCCTATTCGATGTTCGTCTTACTATTAAAATTACAAATCAAAGGTTCTTCCTGCCAGGACAGTTATTAGACAGTGCCTACCATTGTGCCTAGAATTGTGACAGTTCTACTACAACCTCACACTCACAATATTACACTCCAATGCGACGAATTCAACATCTGGGAAACGAATTCTCCGATTGTGTTGATATATTTAGTATGTCAATAGCACAATGTTGGTATACCTTAGTAGAGTTTTTTTCATCCTGTGGAGCTAAATTAATTCTAGAAACTATTTATACATGTAAACTCCAAAGTGGTAGATACTCTACGTATCGCCCTGGTGAAAAACCACCATTCAGAATTTGGCAACCCCAATCGGAGATGCCAAAGTCTCACTGGCTCTAGACGGTTGGGAGCAGTTGAGACTCTTGTGCGGTATTTACTATAAAAAATAATACCATTTAACTCTGGATGTACCTGTTATTCAATACTATTTTTTCTTTCTTGTACTATATTTTTCGCACTGTTTATGAGTAAATATTAATATTTGTGTAAAAAGCCTTTGGGCGTAAATAAATATATAACCGGGCGATAGTTTGATCAATTTAAAACAGTTGACTACCATCATACTATCACGATAGCGAACATATCAGACATATTTTATACATATAACAAAGAAATAAGTAATAATTTACACACTCGTATAACTTATTCACTTGTGGTAATTAGTAAGCGGATTACATCCTACAAAACGAAAATGATATGAGAATACACAGCGGGAGGTACTCACCAGGAGTGCGGGTACTCAGTCCTCCCTGTACTGCACTGTGCACTGCAGGGTAGTTGCAGTTGGTTGGGGTGGGCGAGGGTGGTGGGGGGTTCTTATCTCTTCCCGCAGCAGCTCGACCGGGTGCAGATAAGGGATGCAGGCGTTCGCATCCGGCTGAGATATCTGGTGACGTCACAGGGTTGAAAAATGAATTGGTTAGTGTTGTTGACTGAACAGGATTCAGAGGGCGCAGTCTCCGAGGGTTTAGGATTGAAAGATGCTCAGAGTGAAAATTAACGATACTTCTTAATTAAATCGTCGCCGGAAAGCCAAAAGAGCTGAAGTGCCGTTTTGTGAAGTTTACACCAGAGCACTTTATTGTTAAACAAAGTTTTTTTTTATTTTACAATAAAATTCACAAGTCTCAGCACCTGGTTGGATTTTGAAAAAATATATATATCAGGTTACTCAATGCTCTCACTGAGTTACCTGAAGCGACGAAAAGCTAAAATAATCCCAAGTTTGTGCCGCTTGAGTCAAGCCTTCTCCCAAATGGTAAATATATTTTAGATGGCTGAAGTCTTCAGAATCAAACGAGAGTCAAACCATTCGATGCAGAAAAACTGATCAGAACTAGATATGTAACGCATTTTTGACCTAAGTGTCGCTTAAGCTATTTTAGTATACTATTCAATAACAGGGAAAATTATTCAACTTTATAGTGATATTCCAGAAGAAAAAAATTATAAGAAGCATTTTTTCAGATTGAAATTGATTTTTTAAACAAATGTTTGTGTTAATGCACATTATATTGTTTACTTAGGCACAAAAACACGATTTTTAAATGAAAATAACGCACAAGAGTCCCAACTTTTGACGGTCTCCATGGTCGAGTGGTAAGACGCTCAACTACGAATCCAAAGATGGTGAGTTCAAACCCGGCGTGCGCCAATAACTTTTATTTAATTAATATGTGTCATATCACATTTAATTAATATAAAAATAATAAAAAGTATATTTGCGGTACGTTGCAGAGTGGTAGATACTCTAAGTATCGCGCTGGTGAAAGACCACCATTCAGAATCGAAACGTTGCTTGAAATGGCTTTAGCCGTGTTTGGTGACCAGATCTGAATAGCCAGGTACTTCCCAACCTTCCTCTTCTCAATCTCCTACCCCTCCCCACTACCTTCAGCATCACAACATACCCTATGTGGGGATGCCATAGTCTCACTGGCTCTAGACGGTTGGGAGCAGTTGAGACTCTTGTGCGGTATTCATATGAAAAAAAAAACTGTCCGGAACCAGTGGAACTATGATAACCCGATTGGAGTATGTCCTGAGGATGTAGGGAAGGGAAGGAGATGAGAAAGATGTAGGTTGAAGAGTATCTGGCTATTCGGATCTGGTCAGTAAACACGGCCAAAGCCATTTTAAACAATCTTTCGATTCGTATTTACCACTCTGATGTAGTCAAGAAATTAATCAATAAATTTTGTTCACATGTTGGATGAAGAGATGCAAAAAGTTGAATAATCGCTCCGTCTCTTATACAAAATTCACGTTGCACAAAATAATGTATTTATTTGAATTTCTAAGATTTCACTTTAGAAGCCATTCAGATGCTTTTTTTTGTTTTGTGGACTCGTGCTGCGGGTGAACTCACCTCAAAATAAAAGAAAATATAAACAGAAGGGTTTATTCCAGGACCGGATTGACAAATTAGCTGTAACAATTTGGGTTCTTGGATATCTAGAAGTTTTTGCTTCAACTCCTGAGAAAAACGCGAAATCTCATCACTGATTTAAAAAAAACAGACCATGAGAAAAAGATAAAACCCATCCAAACTCTGTTTTTACGATTTTATGGAGTGAATCTTACGGTCCAAAGTAAATGATCATGATATAAATCGCAAAAAATTACCATTTAACATTGCAACGTCGTGTATTTGTTTTGGCGTTTTGTAATTAATTACCAAAAGGTATTTTTTAATGTTATTGTAAAGCCGCCTCTGTCAGCAATAAAACAAAACCCAAAGTCAGAGATGTTCACTATGAGATTTTATTTTTATTTTTATATGAATACCGCACAAGAGTCTCAACTGCTCTCAACCGTCTAGAGCCAGAGTGACTATGGCATCCCCAAATAGGGTATGTTGTGAGGCTGAAGGTAGTGGGGAGAGGTAGGAGATTGGGAAGAGCAAGGTTGGGAAGTACCTGGCTATTCAGATCTGGTCACCAAACACGGCTAAAGCCATTTCAAGCAACGTTACGATTCTGAATGGTGGTCTTTCACCAGGGTGATACTTAAGGGTATCTACCACTTTGAAACGTGCCGCAAATAAACTTTTTATATTCTTTACGCCGGGTTTGAACCCGCGACCTTTGGATTCGTAGTCGAGCGTCTTACCACTCGACCATAGAGGCCGTCAATAAGCGTCCATTTTGGATACTAATAGTATATATGCCATAGATTTACTCAAAATTGTACCAGTCTGAAGATGCCCGCCATAAGGTGAAACCGGTCAGGTCTTAAATAAAAAAAACGTGGAATAAAGTTCAAAATTTGGTATTATTAAAATAATTAGTTAGAAGTTTTATAAAAAACATTTTTTTTGTCGATTCAATAGTCGTGTTAAAACCAAATAATATTCAGCTTTACGGAACTTAAAAAAAGGTTTTCTTTTAATCCAAGATTGCAGAGACACTATACAAAACAGTGGAAAAACAAATTACAAAAATAAAATAAAGAGTATGTATAAGACGATGTATGAAAGTGAATGAAACTCAACTCGTTAGGTACATAAATAGTTCATTCCATTTTGTAGAGTCCCGGTTCTGTGTTTCATGTGAAATTCCAGTCGTTCGGAAATATTCAGAGTAATGTTTTCAGAGTGTGATCTTTCAGGAATTTAATGAGGAAGAAAAATAAATACAAAATTATCTAAAGAATAGCTTACTGGGAAAAAAAATATCAATCGAAGCTACGAATCACATAATTCAGAAAATACACTTTTAGCATAAGAGTTAGTCCTCAAAATGTTATTGTTTCCAGTTTTATCATAATGAATCCGGCCCGGAGTGCATTTCCCTCTGGTCCTCCGTGCACAAGCCTCCCTGGGGAGCTGAAGGGGTGGCTATCGGTGTTTGTGTTTGAATAAATAAGCCCTGATAAGGGATGACGGTGGATGGCTGCGGGAGAAGAGCCGGCGAAGGGCGGTAAAGGGGGGGAGATGCACGTTTCAGAAAAATGTGTGACGTTGAGATAAGAGGACTTATTGACTGAATGGGAGTCAGCGGGGGGGGGGGGTGGCGTGCTCAAATATTAGCCGCCCACTGCAGTAGCATTGCGTGGTATAGCACTCTTATGTTAGGTAGATGTTCGCTATTTGATTCGTTGCTGTTTCGATTGTTTTTTCTTAGATATGCAATGCCATAAAGTTTGATTTTGAAAAATAATTTGGTACTTTATATTATAACCTATTAAAAGCCAAATCTATAATGTTGCTTCAGTATAATAAGGGTTGCTTCACTATTACTACAACTGCCATCAATTTTGTACCACCATAGAAGTGGGAATTAAAAAAAGATACAAACCCACGAAAGAATGGTTAAATTGATAATAAATAATGATCAAACGAAATACTGAATCGGCATCGAGTAAAAAAATCCTTTTGCATGCATTTTCCGGGTAGTTTTTCACTTACACAAACAAGTAAAGATTCCTATGAGATCCGTTACACCCCTAACTGAATTATATCCCTCACGCGCCCTGGCAAGCTAAGATATAGTAAACTACGCCTAGCTTTACCACCCTTCCCTTTACCCCTCTAAAGAAGATAAGAACTAAGAAAAGTTAGGGCAGGGTAACTTGCAATTTATAGAAATAAGATTGTAAAACTATTCAACCAATAACAGTTATTTATTAAAGATTCACAACGTGACCAGCATTTTAAATGGTTGCAAATCACCCAAAATAACTTTTTTATGTGACACCTCACAGGAGCGCCCCTGTCTGTACGGTGTACATACGAGGAACTAAATCGCCACTCGACTGGGCAACGTTGTGAGGCGGGTCAATGAAAGGGCTTTGGGAAGGGTTTTGTTAATGCGAGCCTTACAGAAGTCCAGATTAAAAGAAGGAGGAAATACAGATTCCGGTAGCTTTTCCTCATACGAGCCGACTTAAAAAAAGTTGAAACTATTTTTATTTATTTTAAAGTGAAAGCTCGACTACGAATACAAAGGTCGCGGGTTTAAATCCCGGCGTGCGTAAATTAATTTCGTTTTATTAATATGTGTTGTTTCATATTATAAATAATATATTTGCGGCACGTTCCAGAGTAGATATTCGTATCGTCCCGGTGAAAGACCACCATTCGGAATCGAAACGTTGCATGAAATGGCTTTAGCCGTGTTTGATAACCAGATAGTTCCAACCATCATCTTCCCCATCTCCTTCCCCTCCCCGCTACCTTTAACCTCACAGCATACAGCAATTGGGATTGCCATAGTCCCATAGACGATTGGGAGCAATTGGGACTCTTGTGCGGTATTCACTATATATTTATATATATATATATATTTTTAAAGTAGAAACTCAAATAAAGTTGTGCAAAAGAGCAATTCTTTAGAAAAAGCTATTTAAAAAAAAAATATTGTTTTTTCATTTGATTAACTAACTAACCATCACGCCGTTTCCCCGCAGGGGTAGGCAGAGAGGACTCTGTCTTGGCACACAATCCTTGCTTCATTTACATTCATACATCGTCTCATACATACTCTTCTGTTATTCTGATTCTTCACATGACCCGATTCAAGTATTTGATTTACTTGATCGTGCCATGTCTTTCTCGGGCGTCCTCGACTTCTTCTTCCATTCACTTTCGCATCATATATTATTTTCACACTCCTTTCTTCGTTCATTCGCTCTACATGCCTGTACCATTTATAATTACTTCCAATAAATTCAATAATTCTTGAAAGGTAACACTTAACCTACCTGCCTAATTTATGACGTGAGTACTTTATGCATTGTGAGGTAGGCACCTACCTACATACTTATTTAAATGTCAAAACGTTACAACATGTAATCATTACTATTTCCTTTGATGTTTTATATAACGTCAAACGTGTTATTCGAGAGCCCCCGCAGTGAAACGCACGCCACCCCAACAAATAAACAGAAAAACTACTTCCCCTACGATTAAGTTCAATAACGAAAGGTAACAAAGCCCCTGGCGGCAGCGCGCCATACTAAATTCCACATTCATAGAAAAAGCAAAAAATAGATGGGTTTTCAAACGAGTTTCCCGCGAAGTTGTTTTGTTCGGTGTTGCCCTAACGCAAAAAGTTCCCCACCCTATTTTATTGTCCGGTTTCTGTGCGAGATTGGCAGTAATCTCGTGACTTTTGACCGCTAATTTCGTTAGTTTGGCGAAACAATTCGACGGAGCGTTTTGCGATGTCATTCGAATGTTTTATTTTATACAGGGTGGCGTTTTCAAAAGCTGACAGTATTTTTCGTTTTCAGGCATTGATTTCGTGTTCTTTTAGAGAAGCGAATGTTTTCATATTCAGTAATACATATTATACTTGACATGAGTAGGTCATATCTATTATTTAAAGATTAGGAAAATCCTAAAACGATTTTTTTGAGATATGGGTCTGATATTGACCGGTTGGTAGCTGAGTGGACAAACGCGTCGGATTCCCTTCCGGGCGTCGTGTGGGTTCAATTCCTCTGCCAGCTAAGTCCTCCATCATTCCACAAGCAACATCTTCCGTTTATTATGATGGTAGTAGGAGTTTTTCAAATATTGTCAGGTTATTTGTCGAATGTTTGTCTTTCTTTTTAAGAAAGAAAGAAAGGAAGAAAGAAAAAAAAGAAAGAAAGATAGAAAAAAGAAAGAAAGGAAGGCATTATCGCTCTGTTATCTTTTCTCACTTGTTAATTATAGTACGGACAGGTTTCGCTCTGCTGCGATAATTTTCAGACTGTTGAATTTAGATTCGTCGATCGATTTTGCGAAATTTGAGCAAACAGTCAATTTCTAAAATAATTTGTGTGATTAGGTATAATTACTAAGACATAACTAAACCTTTTTTTAATAAATAAATACGCAGGTATCTTATAAATGTATCATATCAACGGGAAAAAAAAACAAAATACAAATCGATAAAATGATTAAGCATTTAAATTAATTTTACTGCGACAATATGGGGTAAACCTTCTTTTTGCACATCTCCTTCCCCTCCCCACTCTCTCCAGTCTTAAAACATAGCCCAATTGGGGATGCCATAGTCCCACTGGTTCCGGACAGTTGGGACGCTTTTGCGGTTTTCACATTAAAAACAAAAATTAAATTAATTTAATAAAAAAATAATGTTTGTAAATACGTTCATTTCTTATTAAACAATTGAAAAACCCGTAACAAACAAAATCGCGCTGTATTCTTCAACAGTCAAACAGTTATTCGAAAGCTCTATAGCTCGTGATAAACGATGCCAGAGTTCAGCGTTTGAAAGTATCAATCTTAAGACATATCTACTGTATGGTTAAGATTGGGTAATATATTTTCACGGTTTTTTCGTATTAGCCAAGGGCCACCCTGAGACACCTTTGGTTGTATGTAGCGCCCACGCATGCGCGTACCCATTGTTGGCAGTTGGCGGGAAATTGCATTTAGAGGTTATGTTGTATGATCTCTGACTATCACAAAGGGAACCCGGGGGGACTTTACCATTTGGTGAACTGTGAACTGTTTTCCAGTTAGAGGTAGGTACCCACTGCGCCCCTTCTCGTTTTACCGGCAATTTAATTTTCTCCGCGGAATTGCCTCTTTGCCGTCGAAATGAGCTATAAAAGTTATCCATAGATTTAAATTTTGAAGGAAAGATAGATTATTCGATTTCCTTATAGCCGTGGGTAGGTAGGCTACTAGATTGATATCAAAGTACAGTTTGATGAGTTTGGAAATAAAATGTAGAAATTTAATAACGTGGAAATAAAACTTTTCATGAATATGGCAGCACCGAGTAACGTCGATTTTGGGACAATTATAATATGTGAGTAGCTATATTCAGACGTGAGGTTTTTGCTTGACTCCTCAGTTTGACATTTTACAGAAAAAACGTCATTACTCAATTTTTATTAACGCAAGTATGTCTTTTAAAAAAGCTTTACCTTAAGGGTCAGCACCCAATATTTTTTTTATTGGCATTCTAGTACAAACAATACTACGAATGATTTATCTGTTAATTCTATACGGGTAGTTAGGGAAATGTTTAAGGTTTCTAGTGAATACAATTTGTTAACAGTAATCTTTTAAATTATTTATGAAATGCATACTGGAATTTTAGGTATAAAGTTCAAAAATGGCTGCGCTGGTTTTCAAACTGCACCTTTTACTGACATTTTAGTATGTTTTTCATAGAATTTAAAAGATAACAGCTTTAAATTTGCATTCACTGGAAACCTTAGATATTTTCCCAACTGACCATGTAGAATTTACAGATAAATCATTTACCGTATTGCTTGTATTAGAATGCCACCAAGTGACGTTTAGCGCCATTTTGGGTGATGTGATATACAGATTGAAAAAATACCAAAAACACCTTTTTATGCAATCATCTCGCTCAGAAAGCGTTAAAGCATGACAAGTTCGAATATCAAAAAACAATAAATACGATGTAAATAGAATCATCTCTTTTCGGAAAGTTAACTTTTACTAACTAACTTAAATTAGTTATTTTTCATAAATTTTTTACGAATGATATATATCTATATTCAAATAATTAACTAACTTTCACTATTGACTGATGTTTGTAGACTTATGCCATAACTTACGGAAAATACTCTCAGTATCGCCCTGGTTAAAAATCACCATTTAGAATCGAAACGTTGCGTTGCTTGAAATAAAAATATTTGTAAAAATCAGCTAAATTTTAAGTTATTATGATAAAGTGATTGTGTCCCGCCAGAAGTGACCTACCAGGTAAGTATGTTGCTGTATGTTTATATAAACTAGGAATTAATATTAAGTAGAAATTAAGATTTGTATAGCGTCCTTGAGGCGATTTTTCACAAAAACGGCGCTATACAAGTTATCCAAATATTATTATTAGTCATATTTGATGACTAGATCTGAAAATCCAGGTACTTCCCCGCCATCATCTTTCCCATCTCCTCTTCGTTCCTACTAAAACCAGCCTCACAACATACCACAATTAAAGATGCTATAGTCCTACTGTCTACAGAAAATTAAGAGAAGTTAGGACTAATGTGCAAAATTCACATTAAAAAAAAAAAAATTAAGAAAAAGTTTATAATTAAGTGTGTTTTTAAGATAGTAATATGAAAATCAGTTTAGTAATTATTTTAGGTACTATGTATAAAAACTTTTTTTTTAAATAAATTAATAAAACATCATTAAATAAAATAATAGGCGATGAGTGGGTAGGTAGATTTCTACAAGTTTACACGTCTCATAATAATTATTCAAAGCCTCACAAAGACGTCGGCTAACCTATTTTAAAAGTCAATTCCCTTTTGTATAAAGGGGCGGGCTATTTTACATCATCATGCTTGGCAGCGAAACCGGGGCAGGTCGCTACCTTCCCACCACCCTTCTGGGTACCTAGCTAGGTAGGCAGATCGTTCATTCTTTTTTTTAATTCACGAAATGAGATACACGATTCCCCCAAACGCAGTGTCGGATTAAAACCTCGAACTTTGGAGTAAGAATATATGTGGACAGAGAGTATTTCATTTTCCAAAAATTTCCAGTGCTTATCATACAAAAAATATTTTCTAAACATAAACTAACTTTCCTTTACAAAAATATAAATACCTCACAAAATACTCGCAACACTAGATCAAGACATGCACATCAACTACAAATACCTAAAACATACACATCCTTCGGACAAAAGCATTACAGATACCAGGCTATTAAGCTTTATAATTTTCTTCCTACACAAATCAAAACATCTACACTTGCACAATACAATAAACATGTTTGGAACTGGTTTGCAACCCTCCTAATTTATACTTATATACATTAATAATGATAGTGCTACTTAGGTAATTTATTTATTTATTTGTATGATATTTTTTTGTGTTGTTTTTTTTATATTATTAATTTTAAATTGTTTTATCATATAATTCGAAAAATGTCCTCTACATCACAGGTGAACTCCTAGCGTGGAGGACAATGTATGTACAATATTGTAAATAAACATGAAGTTAAGTAAAAAAAAAAAAAAGAGCCACATATTTTTACCCGTCCTATACAAATTTACGATAAATCACTTTCTTTTGATTTTTAGGTCGTAATCCACGAGGAAGAAAGAGACAAGACAAGTTGTCACATAATATCGCACCACTTTTAGGTATGTAAGCATTTTTTCCGTCTCCCGCGTCTACGACGACTCCGCCCACTACGTTTGTTATGCGACATAACTTAACGGTTTCTGAGGTCATATCCTATATTTTTGTTGATAACAATACTGTGAAAAGGTGGATTTAGAAATAAACACTTCATCATGTCGACATGTGCTATGAATGAATGTAAAAAAAGATGAGTCCATGAAAACCCTAACCACGCCCGAGTCAGGAAAAAAATAACAATCTTGATTACACTGTTTCGCAAATCTCTCCTGGCCTAATTTATGCCTAACCAAGGTACAGATAGTTATAAGTGAAAATTTATGAACACTTCCCGCGGGCTCTAATTGTTTTGATTTGAAAATTTTAAGAATTTTTTGTTGTACGAGTATTTCACGCGGACCCCTAAAAGGAGCGGGCTCTTGGGCAATGACCTAATCTGTCGTTTACTTAATCCGGCACTGCCCAAACGCCAAACCCCGTGGCTCCCTTTACGGACCTGTTGAACTACGCCGATTTCTTAACCTCAAAATGATTTATGATCTGGAATAGATTTATTTAGTGGAGAACTTGACTTGAAGGCTCTGGGGGCTTTCTCGAATGTGAGGAAGGTATAATTTGCGCATTCATTATGATGTGTAGGAACCTGCCTACCTTCCTACCAACACACAGGGCTATTCAAAAATATGAATGCCTTATGTATTTACAAATAATGTTTTTTTAAAGTAAGAATTTAGTCAAAATATGACCGTTTTCTTTTAGTCCTTATTATAAGATAACGGATTGGCGTAAATTAAAATGACCTTCAAATGTATTGTTAAAACGGAAAATATTTAGTAAAAACCTTAAAAAAAACATTAAAAATAAAAGAAAATCACCATTTTGCCTCAAACCTTTTTTCCTTTTTATCTTTATGGGCGAGGATAAATTCGTATGCCTTATGAGAGCCAAAAATAATTAAGTTCATCTAGAAGTAACAAACAGAAAAAAATACACAAATTTTACGACGCCAGAGCTCACTGTGAGTTTTTTTTTTGTTGCTTGAGGCAATCAAACAGATTACCGCTTAAATGAATAACCTAACCTCTTCGAAATATAATTAAAAGCGTATTTTTTTCTTGTGCAATGGTAAAGGACTTAGCTAGCAGAGGATTGAACTTGCGAAGCTTGGGTGGGAACCCGACGCATTTTTCCACTCGGCTACTAACTGGTGATAATGTCACAAGACGGTTAAGTACTTAACCTATCTATTTATATTTTTTATCAGAAGTTTAGCTTTACATATGCATTACCCTCAAACGGTTTGCCAATGTTTTCAGTATCAATTTAAAACCTATTGAAAACGGCCAATATAAAAATAATTATCAAGGATTCGTTTGTTATTTTCCTGTAGCGGCCATGATCCTTGGGTCCTAGTTAATTTAACGACGTCGGAAGGTTTGGCGAAACAATAAAAACGGTTTCTGGGAATGCGTTTCGCCTGTTACTCGGGCCGCTTTAACGATGCTCCTCTATTAACCCGTGGCGGGCTAGGAAACCAACCGCCGACCACCAGACGACCACCAGACGACCACCAGATGACCACCAATCGACCACCGGACTATGAACCCGATACCGGGCATTTAATTAATTAAATATTTAAATTATATTAATAATCTAAAACACAAAATGAAACAGAAAACAGCTTTTGTGTTGTTCTTTCATAAATTAAATAAATTAAATACTCGTATATATATGTATATATATATATATTTATATATATATATATATATATATATATATATATTAATATATATACAACACAAAAAGCTGTTTTCTGTTTCATTTTGTGTTTTAGATTATTAATATAATTTAAATATTTATTATATATATATATATATATATAAAATCGGAAATATATATAAATATATATATATATATCCAATTTTAATACTCAACTAATTCTTCACTACTGTACGAGTTCATAGGTGTGTTAAATATGTATATATATATATATTTTTTTTTTTTTTTTAAAGTAAGACAAACATTCCCGGGTTACGAATAACCTGAAAATATTTGAAAAACTCCTACTGCCATCATAAAAAGCGGAAGATGTTGCTTGTGCAATGATGGAGGACTTAACCAGCAGAGGAATCGAACGCACGACGCCCGGGTGGGAATCCGACGCGTTCTCCACTCAGCTACCGACCGGTCTAAATATATATATATATATGCAACAACACAAAAGCCAGTGGGACTGTGTCATCCCAATTGGGGTACCTATGTTGTGAGGCCGAAAGAAGTGATATGGTGGAGAAGAAGATTGGAAAGTACCTGACTATTCAGATCTGGTCATTTAACATGGCTATTGCCATTTCAAGCAATGTTTGGATTCTGAATGGTGATCTTTCACTAGGACGATACAGCTCCTTTGAGGTTATTTTTCATGAAAACGGCGCTATACAAATAGCATTATAGTTTATTTATTTACTTACTAACAGATTATTGTCCAATACAAAAAAAACACGAAATGGGAAAAATAGCAACATAAATCAAAAAATGACAAAAATATACATTTGAAAGAACACTCAAGTCAAAATCTGAACAAAGTTTTGGCAGTCGTAAAGAATGACAAAAATCATTTAGACCGGTACCAAAAATTTCAAGACCATGGCTTGAGTTAACGAGTCTCGACATTCTGGACAGTGGAGAATGATACCCATAATTAGTAGAGTGATGATTGAGGAACAGCAATTCATTGTTTCTAAGTCTACGGCAAGGAATGTTGAATTGAATGAGATGCAACAAAGAAGGTGAGTCAGTAATACAATTAATAATTACTCTATCTAGCACTTCCTCTTTTGGCCACGCCTGCAAAGATTGGTATGTCAATCTGTGGATACGTTGCTCAGAGCAATAATATATAAGAAAGAGCGCTTCTGTAGTCAGTTTTGATGAGCTTTGCCGAACTCGGTAGGGCTAAGGTATTTATACATCCATTCATAGCACGTGTCGACATAATGTTATTGTTTATTCGTAAAACCACTTTTTCACAGTATTATTATAAACAAAATATAGCATATAACCTAAAAAACCGTTGAGTTATGTCAATTTATGTCGAATATCAAAACGTGTGGGCCGAGTCAACGGAGACGCGGTGCACGAAGAACACTCTTACAATACTTTAAAGCGGTGTGATAATTTGGGAAATTTTGCTGTCTCTTTCTTTCTCATGGTGTAAACGACGTAAAACCCCGGATAAAGTGATTTATCCCAAGTTTGTATAGGTTGGGTAAGAAGAATTAGCTCTCTCCATATATTGTTATTCTAAGATACGTCGTCACCATTATATGGTGCATATGCAAATGAATGGCTCATCATTCCAACAAATAATATGCATAGGCAGGTACCATATTAATTTATTAACACATTCCCTTTCGCTCAGATAAATAAATACTTGTCAACTTATAACGATCTGGAATAAACTATTAAAAAAAAAATAAAAAATAACAACTTCAGTCTACAGTAGCTACCTTCAGTACTCAGCGGGTTTGTATTACATCTTACCCCCTTTTCAAATTTACAAAACTGAAATGAGGTCCCGAACATTCTTGAGCAGCGCCCCCTGGAATGTTATTCCCGAGTCATTATTCCTGATTGACTTTTGGTGAAGTGGCGCGAAAACGACCCAGCGCGGGTAAAAAGGAAAGAGGGGGGAATTAATGCAATCCTCGGGAACTACCGAGGATAATAATCATTTGTACACATAGATGGAGAAGGTTCCAGACTTTCAGACAAAAAAAACGTGCGCCATGATTATTCCAAGTAATAATTTTGTCTGTCATGCTGAAAACTCGCGAATTTCACAATCTACATACGAGTATTTTGCTTACGGAAAATTCCGCTATCAATTTCTCGGAAAATCCAAATATTTTAAACTCAAAACGTTGTTTCTATCCGGTGCAAGGATCTTTTGAAGTTTTCGTTTAAAACAACAGAGACAGATACGCGGGTAGATACATCGATGGGTGTATTTTATTTTGATGTAAATAATAGTTTTAATTTGTAAGAAGTTGAAAATATGATCTAACACTGGACATATAAACGAAAACGTTACTACGTACCATGTATATAAAATCTAGGCTAAAAAAGCACTAGACTAGTTATCCATTGATTAAAATTGTACAACTCGACAATGATATATTTGCAGGCCGACAAAAGAGAACTAAAGAAGCTAGGTTGTTTGTTATTCGGAAGTCAACATATTTTAATTGGGTTTCTGTATATATCGTCGTCGGAATGACAAACGGTCTGAAGCGCCATTTTGGAAAGTTTACACCAGAGCACTTTAAAGTTTTTTTTTTGTTTTACAGTAAAATTACCTGGTTGGATTTTGAAAAAAAAAGTTAACTCAGGTAACTTAATGCTCTCACTGAGTTACCTGAAGCGACAAAAAGCTAAAATAGTCACAAACTTGTGTCGATGGAGTGAAGCCTTCTCTCAAATGGCAAATATATGTAAATGGCTGAAGCGCCACAAAAGTCTTCAGAATCAAACGAGGGTCAGAGCATTCCATGCAGAAAAAAAAAATTGATCAAAACTGCATGTTTAACTAATTTTCGACCAAAGTGTCGCTTAAGCCCTTTTGCTTTTCCAGCGACGATATGTATATAATAATTGCATCAGCCTGGAAATTACAGACAAAAAAACTGTACAAATTTCTTGTAACCAGATTTCGCCGTTTGATAGTTTTCGCTAAATATGACAAAATAACATACGTCTGCACTTCGGTCAAAGTGTGATGCGAATAAAATTAGTTAATAAATAAGAAGGTACATATTTTATCATACTAAATGATAACTTATTTAAACGCCTAACTATATAATGTTGCCTATAATCTTATAATAAGTGTTGATTCACTGTTTTCACTACTGCCATCAATTAAATAAAAATAGGTACCTTCCTAGATATTAAATAATTCCGATAAAATTGTTAATCAAACGAATTTTAAATCAGCATCAATTAAAATAATCTTTTCCTCTTGTATGCATTTCCCGAATAGTTTTTTGCTCACTACAAAAAAGTACAAATTTCACTAGCTATATATTAATCTATATAATTTATTGAGTCTCTATCTACCCTAATGAACAAGTAGATAATACCTACCGTGAAAATACAATAATTTCGGAATGCGTAAAATGGCAATGTTCTGGTATTGCCCGTTCCTGCGATGAAATCGGAGGGTGGCTGCAAACTGCAATTATGTCAGAAACATTAGGCACAATGTATTGATTAGGGCAGTCTGTAACAGTCACCGGAAAGCTACATCGGTAGAAGTGTGTTGTGGGCGTGTCCGTGTGCCCGAAGAAAGCTGAACTTTCCTTCACTTCTGTTGAAATTGATTGAGGGCCAGCACCAAAGAATGACGCTAAACGTCACTTTGTAGCATTCTAATACAAGTAATGCTACAAATAATTTATCTGCATTTTTTTATGGGTAGTTAGAAAAGTGTCTGAGGTTCCCAGTGAATACAATTTTTTAACTGTAACCATTTAAATTTAATAAAAAATATACTGAAATAGCAGTGAAGGGTGCAATTTTAAAACCAACAAAGGCATTTTTTAATGTTTTACCTAAAATTCCAGTATGCATTTCATAAAGAATTTAAAAGATTACTGTTTAAGCATTGTATTCACTGGAAACCTTAGACATTTTTTTAACTACTCGCATCAAATGACAGATAAATAATCTGTAGTTTTGCTTGTACCAAAAAACTAAAAAGTATGTATTTGTGGGTGCTGATCCTTAATCACTTTCAAATAAGTGTCGAATATTTTTCTTGAACAGATTATCGGTTTCATTGGTCTCTCTGGAGCCAAGGAGTCGAAAGGTCGTACGTAAATTAGTGGAAATTAGGCGATGCTAGTTTTTGTTTAGATCGGTATAGATTTAGTGGTAGACACTTTCAGTATCGTCCAGGTGAAAAAACACCATTCAGAATCGAAACGTTGCTTTGAATGGCTTAAGCCGTGTGTAGTGAATATATCTGAATCTTTAGGCAATTCCTAACCTTCCTCTTACCCATATCTTTCCCCTCTATACTAATATACTCTCATTCGCGATGCCACAGTCCCACTGTGGGCAGTTGGATCTCTTGTGCGGTATTCACATTTTCAAAAAGATAGCACTTCTAGATATTATCTGTTCCGTGGAAACAACAGTTTATTTGGAGATGCTGGGGAACCAAATCTGCGTTAGCGATCAGTCATTCCACATTCCGCATTCGGCATTCCACGGTGCGTGGATTGCGGGTGGCGGGCATTATCTGCAGGGGCTGTTTAATAAAGTTAGAAGTTGGCGCGAAACTAATCTAGAATCTATCGCCTAAATTATTGAATCAGATACATTAGGCAATGTATTCATCGGGGCAGTCTGAAATACAATATAGAGATACCGGGAAACCAAATCTGCGTTAGCGTTACAGACATGCCGCATTCCACAATGTGTGCACTATCTGCAGAAGTTTATATTAATCTAGAATCTATCTTTTGAATTATTGTTAGTGAAACACATGTTGCCAACCTATCCGATAAGGCATTGACAATAGTTTTGGCGTCTTCACTCGAGTTTAACACCCAATTGAATATTCTAATTGCTTAAATTGAAATAAGACAAATGGCGTCTCATCTAATTTTTCTACCTGTCAAATTTCTATGTATCATGATACAAATGACGTTACGAGCTGAATATGGTTACATTAACCTAGAAATTCTCGACGAAAATTCTTGTCACAATGTTTTTAGTGCCTCAGTGCACAATTTTGATGATAAAAAGTAGATTCTTGTCAATAATGTATTTTATAAATCAAAATATATAACCTAACTAGGAAAGTTTATGTTGTGAATAGTAGATACCTACCTATGCAATTTATAATTTTAAATACCTGGATTATAGTAGGTTCCTATTAGACCGACTGATCTATTTCGAGTTTTCTAATCGATCCAGGGCGGGAATATTTCTCGAATAAGGGCAGCAGGAATACAGCAAACAGCGTGGAAAGTTGACAGCACGACATCCAAACACAAGAGCACTATTGTCGATGTAAGTTCAACACCGCAGAAGAAGCATTTGTCAAAATGTTCAGGAAGCACAAAAAACGTCTCCATTTCACGCGGTTTTGCTAGCTTCTTTGTATTTACTTTCCGAGTGCACGCATTCAATTGGTCAATTTCAGAGTTTGAATATGCCAATAAATGCGGCCTGTGCCGTTCAACTGAAAGCGCCAAAAAAACGTATTTTGAAATTATTGGCTCATAGGCGGTATTGGACTTACACCGACATGTCAATTGAATTCAATCAAATTTGATTTTTGTCATTCTTTACGACTCTACCAAAACTTTGACTAGACCGTGGCTTCAATGCTCTCTCTTATGTTTATTTTGCCCTATTTTTGTCATTGCTTCATTTATTATTATGTATGTGTTATTCGTTCTCTGTTGCTCTTTTTCCATTGCGTGTTTTATGTGTCTCTTTTGTAATTGGACTGTAGTCCGTTAATTTATAAATAAATAAAATCAAATCATTTTTTGCAGATGTCAACAATTTAGTTCGCTTTGGAGATCACCCAACTAATGAAAATATGAAGACATTCGGGAAAGAAGACGATATATATTTAGGCACATAAATACGATTGGTGGGTACCTACCTACCGATAATTTTAAAAAATCAGGCATTCCGGGGTCATTAGTGCTGGATCCAGCGCCGGATCCACCATAACGTCCTCACAGCGCCCTTGAGGTGATTTTTCACAAAAAACGGCGCTATACAAATTATCCCAATATTATAATATAATAAAAATACTATTTTGATAATTTGTATTGCGCCGTTTTTTGTGAAAAATCACCTCAAGGGCGCTGTACAGATCTTGATTTCTAGTTAATATTGATTCCTAGTTTAAATCTGTTAACTAACCATCACGCCGTTTCCCCGAAGGGGTAGGCAGAGGACGGACCGCCATACAACTCTGTCTTGGCACACACTCCTTGCTTCATTCACATTCATACATCGTCTCATACATACTCTTCTGTTATTCTGACTCTTCACATGACCCGATTCAAGTATTTGATTTAGCCATATCTTTATCGGGCGTCCTCGCGTCCACTCACTTTCGCATCATATATTCTTTTAACACTCCTTTCTTCGTTCATTCGCTCTACATGCCCAAACCATCTAAGCGTCCCTTTCTTGATCCTGCCTTGCATTCTTTCCGGATATCCACATTTTTAATACGGTCATACATGGTTTTACCGCACATATGTCTCAGGGATCTCATTTCCACAGCATTCAGTCTACTTTCATCCTTCCTCTGCTAGTTCCATGCCTCACTGTCACACATTCAGGGTTGGTATAAGCATTCCACTGTGGACTACTAGCTTCGCTTCTTTGGACAATTTCTTATTTGCGCCAACAGCGTTCAGTCCTCCATTAATGGAGTTTACTTTTTCCGAAATTAAAAAAATTACCTATATCATTTTTAAATCACCCACATCATTGGATAATTATATTTTCTTTCGCTCTGGCAACAAGATTGTGCATTCAACGACTATGGAAAATGTATGAAAAAAAATTGTCACGGATTTTTTTTACGAATTGCATAATAGTTACTTGGACGTAGAGTCTGTTTTTTATTTATAATTTTATTTATTCAACAAGATCTCATTAAAACAGTTGTTCACCAAATACATTAAGAGATAAATGATATAAAAATATTGTAGATACATGCATAGTGTAAAAAAAGAAATTAAACATTTATGTACATCTCACATATAGACAAGGTATTATTATTATTTTTTTTTAAAGAAAGACAAACATTCCCGGGTTACGAATAACCTGACGATATTTGAAAAACTCCTACTGCTATCACAAGAAGCGGAAGATGTTGCTTGTGTAATGATGGAGGACTTAACCAGCAGAGGAATTGAACGCACGACGCCCGGGTGGGAATCCGACGCGTTTGTCCACTCAGCTACCGACCGGTCAAAGGAGTCAAATTATATATCCAAAGGAGTCATATAAGTACAAACTGAAGTAGTGTGACGCACTATATATGATATAATTACGCAAATAAGGTTAGCAATGAAAAACAAAAAAAAATAAGATATAAGAGAGGTTCATTCTTGTACACATATTATGAGATAATCGTTGAATTGGCAAGTGTAAAAAGGTGTGTAAAAAATATATTTATTTTATTTAAGATTATGTAGATCGTTATGTACCTAACGGTCACTTTTGTACGTATATCGAGAGATAATGACAGAACTCTATATATGTGCATCTAAATATATCTAAGGTAGATGCAGCTTCATTGAATAGTTCCATGGCTTTATATATTGGCGTGTTTTTATATGAGGAAGTTCTGACTTTCGGTGTGTAAAACGTCACATAATGCTTCGTACGAATATAATTACTTGGGGCAGATAAGTTAATCTTCTTTAGTATATATGGGTTATAAATACCTCCAGAAATCAACTTATAAAAATGTTTACCCAAAAACATCCTCCTTGGCTTGCAGGGTGTGAGAATCTAGCATTCCACATAGAAATAACGAAGGGAACAAAAACGGGTAGTATGTTTACTGCCTCATGTATAAGTAACGCATAAACCTCTTTTGCACTCTTTCTATTTCGAGGATATGGTTACATTCTGAAGGGGCCCATATAATAGAACTGTATTCCAAGATGCTGCGCACAAGTGCTTCGTATGTTCTACGGATTGCTATTCCGTTAGTAAATGATCTTGCATTACGAAGAACGAATCCCAGCATCTTGTTAGCACGGGAGACAATGTCAGATATGTGAGACTTGAACGAAAGATTTGTCTCAAAAATCACGCCAAGGTCTCTGATTTCATCTTTTCGCGTTAAATTTATTTTGTTCATGGTGTGTCATACGTTAAAATCGACGCAATTTAAGGGGGGGGGGGCATCGGTACTTACTGCATATGGCGCGAGACGTCATGGAACCGGCCCTGGATGGATACTGATAGATTTATTTGTAAACAAACTGTGCTTTGTGTTCTCGGCCGCCAAGATGAGGAGCTAGAACAAGAAGCTTTTTTCCCAGAACAAGTCTCGCCTCTGGCTAATTAGGTATTATTACCTAATCATTGCGGCGGATAGTTGAAGTGACTTGCTCCTAAATCATGTTAATGCTCCCGCGGTGTCAGGCGCCGACTTTCGTTTGGAGAAACATAAAATAAGAATACCTAATATCTACTTAGGTACCTACCTACATGAGTTGCCAACCCAAAAATTCTAAAAATACATGGATAGGTTAGTACTTCGATTTATTTTTAACAACACAATTATAGTTACTCTAAAACTTTTGGAAGATAAATATTTTCGTAGATATACCAAACCGTAAAAAATTGTACATCTAAATTTATTAATGAATTAATTCGCGGGTTCAAACCCGGCGTGCGCAAATAACTTTTATTTAATTAATATGTGTCATAAGACATTTAAAATAATATTTAGTTTATTTGTGGCACGTTCCACAGTGGTAAATACTTCAAGTATTACCCTGGTGAAAGACCACCATTCAGAATCGAAACGTTGTTTGAAATAGCTTAAGCCGTGTTTGGTGACCAGATCTGAATAGCCAGGTACTTTCCAACCTTTAATTTTCCCATCTTCTTCCCCTTTCCGCTGTCTTCAACCTCACAACATACCCCAATTGGGGATGCCATAGTCTCACTGGATCCAGACGGTTGGGAGTAGTTGGGACTCTTGCGCGGTATTCAATATAAAAAAATATAACAATATTATACACAGGTAGGTGGGTTACATATTATATATTATACATAGCTAGATACAGTAAAAATACAGTAAAATAAAAATAATTCCCTAAAGGTTTGATAAAAGAGTTTTTTTTTGCTTAAAGCTGGCATAGGTCTGATAATTAACAGATCTTGAGTAGTAACTTAACCTAAAAATAAAATGTTAAAGGTAGGTTTTACTTGCTCTAGTAAAAACAGACGCCATCATTTTTTCGATGTCAATGTATATTTTTGCTGTTTATTGCACACACGTCGGTAGTCATCAAGATAGCAATATAACTACTGTGCCTCGTTGCACTTGAAAACACCAGTTATTTAATTATATAATATTCAATTTCATGAAAAAAATATTTGTCTGTGTACCTATAGGTATGGGAATTAAGTTTCAATTTTAAATTTCATAATATGTACCTATATATCTAAACGAAATCCCTATATAACCATACGTCTCTCAACGTGTTACCTTTCATGTCTAATTCTGTAACTTTATCTATGGTTTCATATTAAATGGACAAAAAAAATTAACGAATTGATGAAGAAATCTGCGTTAGAAATTGCTTTAGTACCTACCTACCTACCCAAGATATGGAGGAACCTTAGTAAAATCATAAAGCCTGCTTTGTACGGCACCGCGGGGTATCTTTGATTGCTCCATTGTGTGCATGGCCGGCATTGTTTTACAGAAGTCGAATTAGAACTAAAAAATAAATATATTCTAATTAGATTCAACGCTTAATCCTATTTACTGAGAATAGAATATAGTTTTTACTTCGGGTATGAAAGAGACAGAATTAGAAATGAAGCAACATTCGTAATTATTATTCGGCCAATGTAATGATGGTATCAAAATACATGGCCTGTTCCAAATAAAAGGTTAATTTTAATTTTTCGAGTATCGATATTTTTATTTGTTATGTTGGTACACATATGTTTATCATATGTTAGTATAACATTAAGAACACACAAAAACGTGACTCACCTTTCCAGTGGTCAAAAACAAACCACTAATCCAAAATGGCTGATAATGCTAACATATGATAAACATATGTGTACCAACATAACAAAAAAAAATCGATAATCGAATGTACACAGCCCGCGAAAATTTAAAATTCACCTTTTCTTTTGAACAGCCCTCGTACATACCCACTGAAAATAAAATCAAAAAAAAAGTGTTTTATACCAATTTTAAAGAAAACTAGTGTCACCAATTTACATAAGATATTTCTTCCTCACTTCCTTCAGCCTCTCAAGATTTTCAGAATTATGGAAGCCATAGTCCCACTGGTTCCGGAAAGTTTTGACTCTAGCGCGGTATCATAAATTAAATTCCAGGTTCATACAATCAAAAGCATCAGCAGACATCTCGAAAACGTACTCATAGTACCATCTATAATGCAGTAGACAATGAGTAGTTTAGTCGTGGTTTGAGTCTTAGCTAAATGTATAGAAAATCTGCTTTGCCGACATCATTCACATGTCGGTAAAGCAGTCATTATTAGATGTGTTGATAAAGAAGTCATCTGAAATAATAACAACACACGCAAACGTCAAAATGCTAACCCCAAATAATCAACTTATTATTACGACTGTTGAACTCGTATCGTAAACCTTTAACTCAATTAGTTATTTATTCTAGTATCTTTAAGTTACGCAAAACCTTCATTTTAATTTTATAAGCCGTATAAAGCTTGTTACAAAATCATGGCAGGGAAACAGTAAGCAGATTTCTATTTTCCATTTAAATTAAGCAAAAGCATTTGTTGAAGAATATATCCTTCAAGAAATAACAAAGATTGCAGATAATGAATCGTTTAATTTCCACTATTCTGTATTGTTGACTTCGAGTTGATTGATTCTATTGATAATATGCTACTTTCGCTTTCAAATGTATTTTATTATATTTTTCTTTTAAACTTATTTTTACAGATACGGCTTGATACTCCCAGACAAGCAGGGTATCAAAAAGGCGGCTCCAATCTTCACCACCAAAAATGTTTTTGGAGAAGACAGTGACTCTGATGACAGCGCTAAACTGGCCCCCAAAAAACCCACGGTTAATTCTGGGGATAAAGTTAAAAGACAGGTTAGAAAACTTTGCATCATCATATATATCACATAGACAAAATAATCCCTAGAATCCATACCTTATTTGGTAGAGATGGGTGATAGCATCGATACTAACAAAAATCTGAGGATTCTTTTATTTCAGTGGGGTTGAAAAACATAACGCAAAGTTTGTCTGCATATCGTTTTTTTTTGTATTTCGTGGGTAGGGGGGTGTGGAAACCAAATCCCCTCCCACTGACGATCTCAAAGTTCACCGGGACAGGAATATTGAATCGACCAACTCTAGAAATATAACTAACATTTGAGACAATCTTTTGATGTCACGAGTGGTCCGCTTTATTAAAACAGGACATTTCCGTTTCCCAACGCTTTCCTCCGGGACAACAGGACACCTTATTTCGGGCACACGGATACATCCACAACACACTTCTATCAGTTTATCTTTTCAGTGCACAGTGCCTACTGAAACATGATCTATTTCTGTTGCTGGTATAAATCAAAAAACGAGCTACACTGCCTTGACAACTAAATATATTATTATTGTTCACTAACCTATAAATTCTTAGATGCAGTATTCTTTCCATTTTAATATTTTGGTAAATAAACAAGTTTATGAACTAATTTTAATCAATATAATAAGTAAGGTGAGAATAGTTCCTCCTAGTAAAAAATAAAACCTATTTTTACAATATTAAGAAAACTATTTACCAAGTTTTCATATTATTCTATATCATTGTTTTGGTTCTGAAGTATAGCTTTTCTGTAACAATCTAATGTGACTGTTTATAATATATTGTATTTTAATTTTTCAGGCACTTCTAGTCCAAGAAAGAGCTCTGGAGGAAGATCCCACGATCTACCAGTACGATGAGCTATATGACGACATGGAGGACAAGAAGAAGCAGGCCAAAGTGGCAGTCAAGTCTGAAGAGAAGAAGCCTAAATACATAGAGAAGTTGTTGGTAACCGCCGAGAAGAGGAAACGAGAGAATGAGCGGAGAGTAGAGAGACAGGTGCAGAAGGAAAGGGAAGAGGAGGGAGATAAGTTTGCGGACAAGGAGGCCTTCGTTACTTCTTCATACAAGAAGAAACTGGAGGAGATGAAACAGGATGAAGAAAAGGAAGCCAGAGAAAATTATCTAGAAGAAATTGGCGATGTTACCAAACAGTCAGATTTAGGTAAAAACAATGTTTCTCTTTTCACATATCTTTATGAAAATTTCAATAATAGTTATCCTGTCTGTTTATTAATACATATTTAAGAAAAAAAAACTGTTTTTATATCTACCACAGCTTCAGTTCTCCATTCAAGCAAAAAAAATTTTACCTCTTATTTTGTTATTAAAATTTTTATTTTATACTTTATGCAATGCTTTTAAAATGTTGTTTTTGTATGTGCAGGTGGTTTCTACCGACATCTGTATGAGCAGAAACTAAGGCCGGAAAAGATGAGACTCGACCCACACGCCATCACAAAACCTGACACCCAACCAGCTGGACCCTCCAAAGTCAAGGAAGAGAAGGAAACCTCTTCAGAAGACAACGGCAAAGGCTCCGAATCCGAAGATAACGAAAATAAACCAACAAACAAAGAAAAGAAAACTAAAGAGAAACGAACTTATAGAAAACGAAAACATTCAGAAAAAGAAAAGGTCGAATCTGATAGTGACGATGCGGAAGAAACAAGAAAGAATTTGGATGACATCAAAACAAATAAAAAGGCTAAAACACACATGCAATCAAATATTGATGCAGATTCAGATTTCTCCATTGATGATTCCAGTTCCAGCGAAAGTGAAGACGGAGAAGGCAAAGAAAAAGACAAAGAAGTAAAGAAATCTAAAAAGAAGGAAAAGAAAATAGAAGGTGTCCCAGAACCTGTGAAAGAAGAAAAAGAAGGTGAAGATAAGGATACATTTAAGAAGCCGGATGAAGTGGGTAAAGAAAACGGGGAGAAGAAGAAGGTTAAAGAAAGTGAAGATAAAAAAGCAAAGGAAGCAGTTAAGGTAGTGAAAGAAATTAAACCTAAGATAGATATTTGGAAAAAGAGGACAGTGGGAAAGGTGCTTGATGAAGCTTTACAGAGGTATTACGAGAGGAAGTCTTCAAGAGGCCACTAAATAAATGCTACATATAAAATAATATGTAATTAATTAAATTAAAATAAGTTTTACAGTATGTGGCGTTGTCACTGAAATGCAAATTATGATCTTTTGTAATTTATACCTCTCCATACAAAATAATTAAAAAGTAAAACATTTATTTTTGATTTATATTGGAAAAATACATGCTTACAATATTTACATCGTCAAATATGGCAAAAATTACAAACATTGTTGCTATTGAAACAAACACAAAATACCTGTAGCGGAATCATTGATCATGATTTGATTTTCGCTTACAAAGGCAAATAATAAATTATTAAACATAGATTTCAAACATACACTTCGTCATTGACTATAAAAATAATTTCATTACTCACCTAAGATTCTAATTTATTGGAATGATACAATTACTTAATTATTTATTGTCACATCAAGTTACATTACTTAAAGACTACTGCTCTGGCTACAATACCAATATCAATTATATCGACATCAATATTTTTGTGGATCTTGTTGCTTTATACACTAAAATAAAAGTTATTACTTATTACATGACAAATATGTATATCATCAGTCCTGTCACAATAGAAATCTTCTCCGGCGATGCATCTGAAAGGCGCTTCCCTCCTTCTGCAGCCGGATGATTTCATTTCTGAGTTTGTCCTCCTCCCTGGCCGCCTCTCGAAGGTCCATGTCCATCTGTTTCTTCTCGCAGTTCTCCTTGTCCTGTCTCTCACGCTGCTTCATACCAATCTGCAGGGAGGTGATCTTGCTCAACTCTGTTTGGGATTGCTGGAAACAAAGATGACTGATGTTTTCAACACATAAATATTATGTGTAATCAGGGAAACGCCTCCAATCCTGTCTCCTTTCAAATTTCCTAAACCCGAGAAAATGGTGTTGGCCTCCACATCATCCAATAATTGTTTTTAAAATCATTAAAAAAATTCTTGACAGCATATTCCTCTTGGAATACTATGGCTTATTCATGGCTGAAAAAATCTGCTGCAGTCAATGCCACGATTTCATCAAGATACCAAACGGCAGAACAGAAGTTCTAGCGCAGTATAGCATGACAAGAGTAGTTGTGGTGCTGTTGAATGACAAATGTAAATCAATAGATTTGTTTGGTGGCTCATCAATAATTACAAGAATTTTATGTACTATCTCCCCAAATATTAAAATAAGATGTACATATTGAGTACTGTAAATGGATTGATAATCTGTCATACAATAATAATTAAATTAAATTTGAGAACATTTAACCTCTAGTGAGCCAGAGGGTCCCATAGGACCCGGGCATTCATCATTATCTTTTCGGAAGTTTTTATCCTTTAAAACCTGTTGTTTGCATGTTTCAATAAACCATGATAGCTTGTCAACAAAATAATCAATCCATAGAGATATTTTGCATTGCGTTAAGTTCGATACAAGTAGATTAATAAATATTTGAACTTTACTTACCTCCGTACTGCTGAAAAAAATCGATTGTGGAAGTAACATTACTGTTGGTATTTACAGGAGAACCTCATGCAATTTTATTTTTATTTGGAAGGAAATGTATTCAGCCACACGAAAATACAATAAAACGACAAAAAAAATCTTCACATTTCTTAATCAACCTTTTTTTAGTGAAATGAGGGAGAAAAAACCGATTCTCCGAATATAAGCAGCTTTTCCAGAAAAACCGCTTATACCAATTACATAAAATTTTAAAAAATACAAGCACATTATCTGAGAAGATAGCATAATTGTCAAAAACATCATTTTGTATAACACAAGTGAGTTTTTACGAAATTGCAGTCAGCAAGGTATGACAGAAGTTGTACCTTGCGAGAATCCGACATTCCAAAGGTTAATATTAGTGCTGTAAAGTGTACCTCTTTCAATCTCTCAGCCTGCTCCATCTCTGCGCTGGCCTTTTCAATCTCAGCCAACATCTGCTCCCTCTCTGTGATGTTCTCCCTCTGTCTCCTCCTGTTGTCCTCCAGTTTGGCCCGAACCTGAGAGTCGAGGGTGGACAGGACATCGTTCAGCAGAGACTGTCTGGCCAGATGCTCTTCTTGCCATTTCTGGATGGAAAATTACATTGAAACAATTTTTTTAAACTATTCAGTACTCAATGGGTTAGGGAAATAAAGTAATTGCCATGATAAGACATTTTCTTTCTAAAAATAATAAAAAATGGCGACATTTTACACTATACAAAGAAATTTATTTACGAAGATAAATCCATCATTTACAAATAATATGCTTTAGCTGTGAAATTTGACGCGGTATAAAATAAATGGATGTAAAAATTAACCTTTTCGTGTTTTGAAAATATGGCTCTGGCCTCCCCATCCATCATGTTATCCATGTGCCTCTGTCGGCTCTTCTCCAACTCTCTCTGTCTCTCAAGGCTCTCCACAGCTCCCTCTAGCGCCATCTTCCAGTCCGTCCTATTCGACTCCTGTCTTTCTGCATCCTGGTGAGAAAAAAGGGGAGAAAGGAATAAGTAAATAGTTAAAAAAATATATACTTAAATCATGATGCTGATGGATGATATTGAAAGAAGTGTAGGACAATAATATTGAAACAATAAAATAAAATATTACTTAATTCATTTTGGTCAAATAAAAAATAAATTACAAAAGAAAGACAAACATTTCCGGATTACGAATAACCTGACAATATTTGAAAAACTCCTACCAACATCATTATAAGCGAAAAATGTTGCTTGTGCAATGATCGAAGATTAGCTAGCAGGAGAATTGAACCCGCAACGCCTGGTTGGGAAACCATCGTACACCTAGCTGGTCGTAAGCCACTTTATCGATAAACACACTACGTCAACTAATTTCGGTAATTTCCAATCTTGATCAAGACTGTATACTTGTACATTCAGTAAGTATTATATTACATTCCTGATGAGGGTTGGGAACAACCGAAACAAGTTGACATAGTATGCCTATCAATAAAGTGGTTTTTAACTATGTAATTGTTGAATTTATAATTTTGTCAAGCCACTGCGTTTGCTTTTTTCCAAAGAGTTAAAACAGATTTAATTGACTTGCAATGCGGCTTATCTCCAATGCAAACAAAAAATCTAACAAGTTTTTATAACCTATTATTAGCGGAGATTATAAAACCAGATTAGGTATTGCGTCCAATAGGTTAATGTACAAGAAAATATGCCATTCTTTTATTAGTTTAATGTTCCGACTTGCATATCTCTCAGCTTATCTTCATTATATTGATTCATTGCGTTTATAGGAAATGAGGTAAAACAAAACTGAATAATGAATTACAAAGTTATATTGTGACATTAACAAGCAAGTACAGCTGGGTTTTCTTTACAGGGCAAGCAGAATCTTTTACAGTGGTCTGCCGCTGACCCTATACAGATCTGGAGTCCCCTTTGGGGAGGAGCCACAAAATAGCTGCAAGACTATGTACAGAGAAGAACAGTTCATCTGATTAACAATAAATTGTTAAGAGACCAAGTGCCATCTCTAATGCACAAGCAAAAAGCAGGTATGCCGAGTTTGTTGTGAAGATATTGCGATGTAGCCTGCTCAAAGAAACTACCAGCATTCATCCCCTAAGCACTGAAGCTTGAAGTAGAGAGATTGATTTTGTAAAATGGTTTGAAGGAATTAGTCGGCATTCATCTATCGTGGCGTAATAATTTTATTATTTTCTTTTGACCCTATTTTATGTAACAAATAAATGTTATTTAATTAGTATGTGTCATAACATTTTTGATTAATGTAAAATAATATATGGTATATTTGTGGCACGTTCCTGAGTGGTAGATATTCTAAGTATCGCCCTGGTGAACGACCACCATACAGAATTGAAACGATACTTGAAATGGCTTTAGCCGTGTTTGATGACCAGATCTGAATAGCCAGGTACTTCCTTAACCTTCCTCTTCTCCATCTCCTTCCCTCCCCACTATCTTAAACTTCACAACATACCCCAATTTGGGATGCTATAGTCCCACTGGCTCTAGATGGTTGGGAGCAGTTGGGACTCTTGTGCGGTATTCCCTACTCAAAAAAAAAAACAAAGCTACGCAATAAGTCAACACTCATATTACATACAAAATCAGTTGTTCACCTTTTGAATAGCCGCAGCAATGGCCGCCATCTCCTTCAAATCCGCCTCCACATCCTTTTCCGCCTCCTTGGCCCTCTCCTTCAGCCGGCGAGCCTGCATTTGCATGTTGCTCAGGGTGACAGCCCTGGCCGCAGCCCTCTGCGCCGCCCCCTGCCTCCTCGTGTCCCCGGCCGCCTGCAGGACCCGCAGCAGACCGCACTCCGCTTCCTCGTGCTGCTTCAGGAGTTTTGCAGCCTTCTCGGATTGGCGGAGATCGGAGATCTGCTGGCAAAGCTGCTCTTGGAGATCCTAAATAAATGGTTTAATGTGATATGAGCAAAATAAAAATGCACGCTAAAATACTTTAACAGTTCTAAAACCTTGGAGGATATGGAGTGGTACCTTTGCGAAACAGTGTAGTCAAGATTGTTGACTTTATACTGACTCGATAGAAAGAGACAAAGATATATTAAAGGATGTTAGATAGCCTATTAGTTACCGGCCACGTGGAATTCGGACATTTTTAATAAACATATTTGAACACATTAACCAAAATAACATCAATACACCATTAAAATGATTTATAAAGTGAACATATCACACAAACACTAAGCTTTTTGTTGATTTTATGTCTTTATATCATTAAAAATGTGAAAATTCTAAAGTTCGGTCAAACATATATAAAACTGTTGAAATACCTCTGAAAAGTGATGTTTATAACCTTTGTTTGGCCTTATTTGAACATTCACGCATGGCACGTATTATCACCATAATTTTTGATTTATTTGAATAACCACTGCAAGTATTTTAATCAACAAAAATATAGAAAATAAACTCAAAATCCGTTGACGTAAGTTATGCGACTCGATGATGTGAAGTTAGCGCGGACGGAGAACATCCTTATATACTCAGAAGTGCTGCGAATTATAAGACGACTTTTCTTGTCTCGTTCTCTCTCATAGTATACGACGTAAAAAAAACCGGAGAAAATGATTTATTGCAAATTTGTATAGGTTGGGTAAAAATATTAGCTATACCTCCTTGTATCGTTACTCCATGTTTAAATCAGATGCTTATAGGTCTAATGTTGGGGTGTTTCAAACTCCATCACACATGATGACCATCAAATTTACTTTTGAATTTTCTCCGTTAAATGACGATTCTCGGCCTGTTTTACCTTTTGACCAAACTGTAAACAGCTGACAAGTATAACCGTTATGCAGCCACCAAGTTTGAACATATCGTCACCCAACCACGTCACGTCAACCCAAAAATGATTAAATCTGTAATTGTTTTTGCTACGTAAGTCATTATTATTAACTAATATCTGTTTTTGATAAAAGATTTCTATTTAAAGACAAAGTCGTGAATCAATTAAAGAATTATTGGAAATATGATTAGTTTGACATTATTTGTTAGTTTTGTAGATAATTTGATGTCAGTATGGCTAACTTCTAGCTTGTAGCCTGAGGAATAAGTTACATTTATGCGCTTACCTTCATTCTTTGGTCCTTCAAAATGACAGCCTCCTGTTCCCTTTCCATCTGCCTCCTCAGGCACCGGTCCCTCTCCTGCAATATTTTAGCAGATTCCTCCTCTTCTTGAATTCGAGATTTCTCCTTGTCTATTATTTGTTCCATCCTAAAAAAAAAAAGATTTAAAAACCACCAGGTACCGTAAACTTTATAAAAATTAAAATCAACATGGCAATGACGGAGGAGTGTGATAAGGGAATGAGAAAAAAAAAGATGAGAAAGAGAAAGGATCGGTATCTGGCTATTTAGATCAGGTCATTAAACACGGCCATCTCCATTCTGAATGTTGGTCTTTCAACAGAACGTTACTGAGTGGCAGGTTAGTTACTATGCCTTACCATGCCGACTTAAGCGCCCCATGCCTCTGTTTCCTCTCGTACTCCCTGATGACGGGCTGCGTGGTTCTCCACTGATGATACAGCATGATCTCCGCCTCCTGCTTCCTTCTCTCATCCTCCTTGGCTTTGAAGCCTAGGTTCACCTCTCTAAGGGTGGAAGTTGGAACAGAGTCCAAGAATGTTCTGAAAAGTAAAAAAGGGATTATGACTGAAAACTTTTTCAAATGAAAAATTTAAAAAGTGGGCCGCGATAATTAGGCACGCAGGCCGAGGGTTGTGCATCACTAATGCATGCTATTTATGGACGACGAGATTTCGTGGTGAGAATGCCCGCATAGATTTAATGAATATAACTTACGATCGTTTGTGAAGTTTAGCTTGTATTTTGTAAAGCTTTAGTTCTTCTTTCTGTTGAAGGTCTTCGTGGAAAAACATCATGGCTAGCTTGTTGCGTCGCTCTTCCAGATTTCTGAAACGGAAGATTCAAAGTTTAAGTTTCAAGTTTTAAGGTTCAAGGTTCAAGGTTCAAGGTTCAAGGTTCAAGGTTCAAGGTTCAAGGTTCAAGGTTCAATGTTCAAGATTCAAAGTTCAAGGTTCAAGGTTCAAGGCTCAAAGTTCAAGGCTCAAGGTTAAATCATAATATATATTTTTCCGTATGTGAAGCAGAAAACACTATCAAAAGGTGAACTTTAGCGACATGAAAATTATGCAGCCTTTTCGATGAATCTGAATCGATCTGAAATTTCTAGACCAATGTAACTATTTTCAGCTCCCTCGCGAGGTATGGAGCTTTTAAATATCAATTTGCCTGTCAAAAAATAGAAAAAATTACAGATTACTATATATTGAGTGTTTTACATATCGTCGCTGGAAAGGCAAAAGGTCTCTTCAAGACCCAGGTTCTCTCCTTCCTTTCCTCAAAAAGACCCTCCACACAGCATCCTCAAATATGATATAGGCCCAGTGGGAAACTATTTCCCTCGAGGCCTACTGTGTGGGGTAAATGCAAAAAAGGGCTTAAGCGACACTTTGGTCAAAAAACAGTAAAATATGCAGTTATGATCAGTGTTTTTTTATGCATCGACTCTCGTTTGATTCTAAGACTTTTGTGGCCCTTCAGCCATCAAAAATATATTTACCATTTGGGAAAATTGGCTTGACGCAAGCGACACAAGTTTTGGACTTTGTTAGCTTTTTGTCGCTTCAGATAACTCAGTGAAAGCACTGAGTTACCTGAATTGACTTTTTTTCAAAATCCAACCAGGTACAGAAGACTCAAGAATTTTATTGTAATAGTTTATGTAACAGTAGTGCTCTGGTGTAAACTTCCCAAAATGGCACTTCAGCCCTTTTGCCTTTCCGGCGACGATACATATTATTACACTATTTAATGGTTTAACAAGAGCCCGAAAAAATCAGCGTCATTTTGATATGCTTCGGCCCTTGAAGTAACAATATATGGAGGGAGAGTTAATTATTTTTACCCAATCTACACAAACTTGCGATAAATCACTTTCTCCGAGTTTTCACGTCGTACACCATGAGAGAGAAAGAGACAACAAATATAATATACCGCTTCTATGTACTGTAACGGTGATCATGGTCTCCTGGGTCACCGCTGGACTCCGCCCACATTTTTTATTATGCCACAAAAACTTGACACAACTAAACGGTTTTTTAGGTTATATGGTATATTTTTGTTGATAAAAATACTGTGAAAAAGTGGTTATACGAATAAACAAAAACATTATGTGGATATGTGCTATGAATGAATGTATAAATACGCTAGCCTTAGTCTTAGCCACGCCCAGGTCTGCCGAGTCCGGTAAAATTCATCAAAAATTAACTACACTGCCTTGGATAAGTACCACTCTATGTACTCTAAGCTTCGGCCTAACTATCATTGGCGTTTATTACACATTAGATACACCAAGAACAAGATGCCGATATATTTCTTACTTTTCCTTCTCCTTCTTCCTATCCAGTTCCCTGGCGTCGCGGCCCGCCTGCTCGTAGTACCTATGGTCGTTCCAGCGCTCGGGCAGCCCCACGTTGGCGGCCGGGCGGTGGCGCGCCCAGTAGGCGGCGAGGCGCTCGCGGGCGGACGTCGCGGCGTCCTCCGCGGCACGGCGCCGCGACGCCGAACGCTCGGCGGCTTGACCAGCTCTATGCATGCTTACTGGAAACAAATAAATATCACAATTAGCTAAGGGTTATAAGAAAATACAGCAATCTCTGCTGACCTGTAATATTATTTTTTGTAAGCATCAAAAACCTTTAATTCAATATTTTTCATAAAAATGTTTTTTTTTTTTTAAGTTAATACCGCACAAGAGTACCAAATGCTCTCAACTGTTTAGAGCCAGTGAGACTATGGCATCCCCAATTGGGGTATGTTGTGAAGTTGAAGGTAGAGGGGAGGGGAAGGAGATAGCGAAGAGGAAGGTTGGGAAGTACCTGGCTATTCAGATCTGGTCACCAAACACGGCTAGTGCTATTTCAAGCAACGTTTCGATTCTGAATGGTGGTCTTTCACCAGGGCGATACTTAGAGTATCTACCACTCTGGAACGTGCCAAAAATATAATATTTTTTATTTTATATGAATTAAATGTATCATGACACATATTAATGAAATAAAATGTTGTTTTTTTAAGTTAATACCGCACAAGAGTCCCAAATGCTCTCAACCGTCTAGAGCCAGTGAGACTATGGCGTCCCCAATTGGGGTATGTTGTAAGGCTGAAGATGGTGGGGAAAGGAGGGAGATGGGAAAGATGAAGGTCGGGAAGTACCTGGATATTCATATTTGGTTACCATAGACGGCTAAAGGCATTTCAAGCAACGTTTCGATTCTGAATGGTAGTCTTTCACGACTCGTTCTCATGTTCAACAGCTCGGCTGTGGCATGATTTTCCAGCCTCTGTGTTTCCCGGCCTGCTTCAAGACCTAGGTTCACTCCTTCCCTTCTTCAATAACCCAAATGTTATTTTATATGAATTAAATGTGAAATAATTAAAAAATATAATCTTATTTTTTTTTAAATTAGAATTAACTTATTAGCTTAATGCTTAATTTTAATATTCATTACTGAAACAATATTAATAATCCTAAGCACAAAAACGGATAGTTAATCCAAGACACTATCTAGATTTACAACTGTGCTCGGGTAGAGCTTTGCATACCAGATGCAGAAATTATAAAGAAAAAAAAATAGGGGATTGATAAAAATGACAGTGTCTAAAAATGTTTCGGTAGCTCAATTGGCAGAGACGTCACTCCAGAATAGAGTAGAGGTTCCGAGTTCAAGTCTCGGTCGCAACCTAATCTTTGTTTTGCATGTATCTTCTTCGGTTAAATATTTCGTTAATTATTTGAGTTAATTTGTTCAAGGAAAGAAATTCGATCTTTGAAAATGGTGTGATTAATTTCACTCGAAGTTAGATAAAATTGACCTTACTTCGGGCACAACACCCTTCTAACGGTTTATCTCTTCAGTGCCAAACACGGACTCTTAAAAAGTGATTAACTCGCGCCGTACATCAAGTTGGTCGTAATAAAGCGGCTGTCTTTGAAGAATTAGATAGGTGACAATAAACAAATTTAAAAAATCACCATATTCGCAGATGTTAATGAAACCAGTTACGGTATCACAGTTTTTAATGGTGCGTCTGAAATAATACGCGTAACAATATTTGATCAAGAACAACACGATCTTTGGATGTGCTCGTTTACGTCAAACAAATAAAATAAAGAACAACATACTAGCGGATATAATATAACACTATCGCATTGGGGATTCCTGCGAAAGTCAATCTGGCTTCTCACTTGCACGATATCACAACACGGCCATAAATAATATTCTACGTTTGTTTAACGCTTACGAGTTCACAACAAAAAAGACAAATTAACGTATATACAGCGTGATCCATTCGGACGTTATGTTTTTTTAGTTTTATTTATTTTTTATTAGTTACTTGTACATTCTAGTTTACAAAGTCTTTAATTACTTTCTTTTTTTTTTGATTTAATAATATTTTAAATTACATACTACTTATTATTTTGATTAGTTCTTACAAGCTATTTTGAATGTATTGATTGGCATAATTTTGATGGTTTCCGGCAGCGCATTATAACATTTCATCCCTTTATATGGTGCAATGGCCCACCTGTTGCGCCCATGTGCAACTTACCCATATCACTAAGCATTAATATCAATTTCCTATTGTATTTCTTAATTGCATCCTTTAATGTCTTTCTGTCACATAAATCATATCCTAACATCGCTTTCTAAAATTATTTTTAGCATGTATTATTCCATAGACCACATGTTTGGACTCTGAACACTTTACCATTAATCAAAGCATTTCTGTAAAAACACTCTCTACCATTATACTCTACTATTATATTATCATTCCTATTCTCTTTAATTACTAATATTATAAAAATTATTTCAGTAAAAAGTATTCAAGTAAAAGTGATTATATTTTATTCTACATCCCCGAACAAAAGTGCGCCTTACTCAAGGAGCATCTGTCGGTCGTACAGCTATCATTGCAATAGTAAGGCTATTTTGTTTGTTGGCTTTATTCTTTTCTGGTAACACATAATATAATAAAAAAAAATAAAACTTTAGACTATTTTCGAATAAAACTTAGGTTGAGTTGTTTAAAATGTTCGTCACATTTGACATCGTCACAATTTAACGATTTTTTTACATTTTAATGGTCCCCGCTAAACGCCGGTTCTAGACACGTTTCAACTTTTGAATAAATCAGTTGACAAGCATAAAAACATGACTGTTGCGCTTTTCCGCTGATCATAATTTGTTCAAAAGCTGAAATGGACCGACAGTCAGCCGGTCACTTGTAAAAAAAAAACAAAATGGGGCTAATCATCAAGTAAGACGATGTAATTATCTTCTCTACCTAGCCCTTCGGAGAAATAGCGTGACGAGTAGATAACTTACGTAATTAGCTAGTTATGCATTGAAAACCTTCTTCGTGTAAACTTTTGTTGACTATCGGTTTAATAATCATATTACTATATTACAGAGTACTTGCTAGTCAACGTATTTTATGTAAATACTTTTTTCAAAAATGTATTCGCCGCAATTTTAAAATCCTTCGAAATATAAAAAGACCACACTGTTGTATGCATTCAAATAACGACGAGTTAATTGCATGATAAGTGGGAAAAAAATAGAGGCCAAAATACCGCAATCCCGCCGGATAAAATAATCGTAGCAATTTTGTATAATTCATAAATGTTTGAAGGGGACTTCCATTTCAACCGTAGTTGGGTACCTACCTATCTATTTACAATCTGCTAGGATGCAAAACAATTTAATTTCAGATAATTAACTACGATGTACAAACAGTCACTTTGTTGTACAAATAATTGCACGGTGAAATTTGGATAAATCACGTGTTCGACTGCTGTCAGGCATTCCTTTTCGAATTTCGTAAAAAAACTGACAAAAAAATTCCCACGTTATTTGTTAAGAAAGACAAACATTGCCAGGTTACGAATAACCTGAAAATATTTTAATTTCCAAATAAAACACATAAACTTTGTTTATAACCACTTTATTGTTTAATATCACGTCTACCGGTTTCGAAAGTACCCTTTCATCGTCAGGACAATATTAAAATTATAGATAATATAATTAATATTAATATTAGACGTGATATTAAACAATAAAGTGGTTATAAACAAAGTTTATGTGTTTTATTCATAAATATGGCAAGCCACAAAGTAAATGCTTTTTACGAATATATTTTAATTTCTCCTACTACTACCATCATTATAAGCAGAAAATATTGCTTGCGCAATGATGGAGCACATAACTAGCGTAGGACTGAACTTGCGACGCCTTGGTGAGAATACGACGCTTTGGACCGCACGACTAACCGATCAAACATTAATCTAAGTGATAAAATGGTGAGTGTGCATAAAATACTGGTAAGCACACAAAACAGTCTACAAAAGTTCACTTAAGTACTTATATATAAAAATATGCACAAAAAAACCTTACAGTAGCAAAAGGCAGCCCATTTACCGGGTAAAAAAGATTATCGCCCCAGTTGGAATGTTATTCGTGTCCCGCGTCTCCGTTGACTACGCCCACACGTTTTGATATTCGACATAAATTGACATAACTCAATGGTTTTATAGGTTATATGCTATATTTTTCTTTATAACAAAACTGTGAAAAAGTGGTTATACGAATAAACTAAAACATTATGTCGACATGTGCTATGAATGGATGTATAAATACCCTAGTCTTAGCCACGCCTAGGTCTATCCGAGTCCGGCAAACCTCTTAAAAAGCGACTACAGCAGCGCTCTCTTTTGTATATTATTGCTAATATTTTGACAGCTCCCACTTTGACAGTCATGCTCGGTTTGGTCCATTAGTATTTTTATTTTGCGTTATTTTTACATTTATTCATGCTAAATTGTATGTGTAAAAAACGTTATTTTTGTTTTATGTTTATTCTACCCTACTCATAAAAATACTATCTGATGCCCAATGTTAATTCAAATTAACGTATAAAAAAACTAAGCTATCAAACATAAAAATATGTATTTACGTATATATTTTTAATAGTTTTCTGATGTGCTATCATGCGTAAAATATATTATATTTGTTGAAACAAAAATTTCTAACCTCAAAGGGTTGAGATCTTAATAGAAAAGAGACTAGAGGCGTAATAAATATATTATTCAACCCCAAGTGAAGATGTTGTCAATTTTCAATCATTACGGATGGGGGTAAACGTTAAAGAAACCATTAGAAACACGTCCGAAATCACCTATGTAACGGAATAATTCACCCGTATCGTTGCGGAAGAAGCGATGTCGGGGGCGGGGTCTTCAGAAGGTAAAAGTCCACCAAGCAAGTGGTGAGTGTATTCCTTGTTACATAATGCCTGTTACGTAAATAATGTAACGAATCAAAGCTATTGCATATGCATTAAGTATCTTGCATTTAAATAACTGATGAGAAATGACACAGAAATTACATGAACTATTTTGAAAAAAACCATAAAAAACCTTTTTTATTGTTTTATTAATGAAAGTACCTACTCAGTTGTTACTCACAATGGAAACTTCAAGGAATCATAGCTTAAGATGGAAACGACATTGAATGATAAAAAAGCGTCAATTCCACCAAGAAATTGGCAGTAGCACGATCTGTAAAAAAATCAAATCGCCAATGTTTCATTCGCGAGTTGGGAGAGACAAAAATGTACAAACGAAAAAAAAATCTTATGATTTATGGTAAAGATGAGGTGTTAGACACTAGAATCATAATAATGATACTGAATGAACAAGTTCATGAAGGTATATAAGTTATGTACAAGTGTAATATAATATATATATGCTCCAAGGCCCATAATTCAATAATATAACCATTGTTATCCAAATTATCCAAATATTATTGTAATTAATTTTATCATTTAATTACATGCCACCAGGATTGTATAGTAATACTTAATAATAAAGCGACTGACCCGCGATCCCGCGAGGTGTCAGTAGTGTGAAGTATTAAATAAGAGAATACATTGTGAACGATTTCCTCGTGGCTTGCCACGTTTCGGTGTTTAGGTCCGACTGTCCGGACTTGCCATTCTTGCCAACCCTGTCTGTTGGAATTTCGTCCGTGAGTGCGAAAATGGTACCAATATTTTATCACGCTTGTAAACTGAACCATTTTTTTTAAAACTTTTTAGGTTCATGTCGTCGCTAAACTAAGCGCAAATATTACGCAAATATTTGATGGTGGTTGAATGTTGTTATGAGGTAATTTAAGTTATTTAAACATTACGTCATTATACAGTCAACACTTTTTACTAACGGATCATCAAATTGAAAATATATGCATTCTTGTCTCAATAGAGAATAAAGTTAATAATTGAAATATTTTTGAACGGTTTCTGTTTTTTCCACCCACTGGCACATCAGATATCAGCTATTTTTCCGTCCATCCGATCTACATGTCGAAAGAATTTTTTTATTTATTAAAAAGTAAGACAAACATTCCCGGGTTACGAATAACCTGACGATATTTGAAAAACTCCTACTGCCATCATAAAAAGCGGAAGATGTTGCTTGTGCAATGATGGAGGACTTAGCCAGCAGAGGAATTGAACCCACGACGCCCGGGTGGGAATCCGACGCGTTCTCCACTCAGCTACCGACCGTTGTTTTATTCACTGTGTAAATTACCCTTCCATTGGCCTCAAATTTTCTTCGAATCTCCTCATTCGTCATAAGGTCATATTATGGTTATATTACACATACACCTCGGGAATCTCATAACTGCTCCAGTCAGTCTACTTTCATCCTTACACTACCAATGTCATGCTTCGCCTTCATATATCAGGATCGGTATCAAAACTCCATTGTTTGATACACTGTTAGCTCCTCTTCCTTCGACATTTTTTTTATCAGCGACTACTGGATTGAGTACCTCATTAATCAATTTCCTGCATTCACCTTGCCATTAGAGGTTTTCTTAAACATGTTAGAATGGGTCTCAAAAACAGAAACGCACTGTGCTGTGCTGCATCCCAAGATGGGATTTGACTTCCTCCACAAATATTCCCCACCGGCTTCGGTTTCTAGGCGATTGCTTCCAGTCTTCGGGCCTTCCTGTCCTGCTCCAATCTTTCTTTCCACAGTCAATCCACCTCTTCCTCGGTCGGTTCAACCGGGGCACCCACTTAGTCGTGATTTTAGGTGTCCTTCATCTGAAATTCTTTCCACATGGCCAACCAATTTCATACTCAATTAGATATCACTCTGAGTAGCTTTTAATCAAATATCCATTAACGAAATGGCCCCACTGTACATCACCGAACTATGCGTTCCAGAAAACATTCTTCTAAGGCAGTCGACTCTTAGATCAGCAACGTCATCGGCTATCGGAAGGCTGATAGAACCCAAACGCAATCCAAATATTAAGTTTGGAGATCGCGCTTTCGGAGTATCGGGCCGAAGGCTTGGAATAAAATCCATCCGGAATTAAGATGTATAACTAGCCCAACAGAATTTCGGTCCAAACTGAAAACTTACCTTTTCAGACTCTCATATCCTTAAATTCATCAAAAGAATCTCAACATAATCTGTCTCCCGACGAATCACCTTTAGATATACAAATTTTAACCAAATCCTGTACTGTACGACAAATTCAAAAATTCCATTTTTTTTAATTTCGCTCCCATGCCCTAAATGGGAAAAAAATAAATTATAATTATAATTTTATGTTAGTAAGTGTGTCTATCTGATGGGACCTGCCAGGTAAGTATGTTCCTGTATATTTTCTCATTTAAACTAGGAATCAATATCTAATAATACAAAATAAGATCTGTACAGCGTTCTTGAGGCGATTTTTCACAAAAACGGCGCTATACAAATCATTCAAATATTATTATTAAATTAGAGCTGAGCGTTCCGCTTGGTAATATTGTTGAAGTAAATTAAACGTATTTAAAATTACTAGCATGCAAAGGAAATTCAGGGGAGTCCCCCAAATGATGATCTGCAAGTCATTGCAACAAGTTTTGAATTTCTCAATCCTTTTTAGAAGTATTTTGCTTCAATCTGTTTGATTGCTTTCAAGCGCCGCCGCAAACTAGAAGATTACGTTTAATGACTGCGCAATCAACAGTCATTTTCGCTATGATTGTTGATTCAATGTCAAGATTAAGGGGACATCATATTGTGTGTGTATAGTTTATCTAGCGAGGTCGTATCACATGGGAAAATAATAAGGCTTGCCACAACGAGGGGAACCGGTGCCATTGAATAAAAACACGTGCTAAATTATACTTCAAAATTAAATAAAGTACCTTATCGAAACGGTTGTCAGATTTGATAAAATGATTGGATACATTTATTTTCCATTTCGATTGAGCAAAAGTGATACACTAATATGAAGAGCTTATCTTTTGATTGAATACATATGTATTATGACATGTTTCGACACACTAAAGCGGTACAAAAAAGTGATCTCAAGGTTAATCTAAATAGTGTTTTTATTTGATGATTTAATAAAACAATTTTTTAACTTTATTCCACTTTTATTTTTTGACTGGACTGGTTTCAGCCTATGACGGCCATCTTCAGACTAGTACAAGTTGTTGTTAACCTACGGCTTATATACTATTTTTGGGGATGTCAGGGGTAGTAAACAATGATTTTACATGAATTATATTCATCAGTATTGTAGCATGATTTTAATAGTTACAGGGTAAAAGCTACTTTTAATTTATTGGTATTATTATTTTATATATCTATCTGGAATATTTATTTATTTTATTTAAATTTTTTATTTAATATTGTTTTAAGAAGCATTAAAAAAATTCCTGTCAGTTGCACATACTAGATCACGTCACACTTAATTCCGAGTATCTGGACCCAATGCGTTGAAGGCCCTGTCTCAAAACTATAAACGTTTATACAAAAAGGATCAACCAATATATTTTGGCTTTAGCCTTAGTTGACTTGAGCGTAAGTTGCTTTAGGGTGCACCTTTTGAACAAGGGCACTCGGGGATGTGCCTTACTCTTATTCCTGACATCTATCTCCAGTAATACTTATAATACGAACAATATTTTTAACCGAGTGAACATTTTCAAGTTATTACGTGATGTATGATTTAAAACTACTCGTATGTAGATTACTGAATGTTGACACTACTTCATACTTCTATTTACCCACGGAGAATATCGTCACTGGTGGGGCACAGATAAGATGAGCCCTGACTTTTGATTATCTGGGAAAGAGCTCTGAGTTTCGCATTACGGTCAAATACAAATGTTATAATCTTATGGTTTTATTATTCTTATTCGTATGGTTTTGACGGCCTCCGTGGTCGAGTGGTAAAACGCTCGACTACGAATCCAGAGGCCGCGGGTTCAAACCCGGCGTGCGCAAATAAATTTGATTTAATTAACATATGTCGCAACAAATGTAATTCATATAACCGCGGCACATCCACTTCAGGCGACTCCTTTTCGCATTTTGAATTCAATTCTTTCACGCGATTGTTTTTATGTGTTTTTGGTATTAAGAAAAACCGCATATTACCAATTAAATAAAATAAAAATCTTCAATTTATATAGATAAAATACTGTAATATTTTACAATATTTTTATTTTATTTATTATACAGTTTTTTAACCCAAACCTGTTCAAAGTTCATCGAGTAACTTGTTTTTTTTTTTTAAATATATTCATCGTTAATTAGACAAAAAAAAATCTTGGTCAAAAATCAAGAAACGCTATTTTTTTTTAATTTTAAAAGAAAGACAAACATTCCCGGGTTACGAATAACCTTAAAATATTTGAAAAACTTCTACTGCCATCATAAGAAGCGGAAGATGTTGCTTGTGTAATGATGGAGGACTTAGCCAGCAGAGGAATTGAACGCACGACGCCCGCATGGGAATCTGACGCGTTTGTCCACTCATCTAAGGTCGATATGCTCTATTACAATATATTTGTGTTTTTTTTAATTTGCATTTTACCACAGAAGAAGAACAATTGGAGGTCGATTGATGATTAATTGAAAACAGCTCTTTTATAAAGAGTTACAAAATAAGAAAATATATTTTTTTATATACTTGGATGTATAAAACATACATATATCTAATGTGTATTTTAGTAAATCTTTTTTTGAGGTGCTGTTGTGGATACAGGCGACTTTTCAAATGCGTAAAAAATATTTTTTTTAAAACTGAAAAATCCTTCTTGTCCTATTAATGGTAATGTCGGTCACCTTAGACTAGATTCTTAAGCTAGATTCACACCAACGTCCGGATCCGCTCAGTGACGATATTGTTCCGCATGAGAGCTTATTGATATGGTATGAATATCAATCAAGGAGTATGTGCCAAGACAAAGTTGTGTGGCAGTATATCCTTCTGCCCACCCTTGTGATATTTAACTACCTAGTTAGTTAAATAATTATTTTGATGTGTTAAAATACTTACATCGCAGATTTTTTTTTTAATAAAAAACCATTTTATCACTAAATAATATTTTTAATAATTAAAAATATTATTTAGTGATAAAAAATGGTTTTAAATAACAAAAAATCTGCGATGTAAGTATTTTTACACTTCAAAATAATTATTTAACTAAGTAGTTAAATATCACAAGGGTGGGCTGAAGGATATACTGCCACACAACTTTGTCTTGGCACATACTTCTTGATTGATATTCATACTATATCAATAAGCTCTCATGCGGAACATTATCGTCACTGAGCGGAACCGGACGTTGGTGTGAATCCAGCTTTAACCACTCGTTCTTCTTTCTATTTCGCAAGGAGATAGCATGCAGTCAGGCTCTTTCGTATCTCTTTGTGTGGTGGCCATTTTCGTCATAAAGTTTTTGGTTTTAATCAAACATATTGATTTTATTTGAAGGTATGAAAAACTTGTAGAATATATAGAATATAGTGGTATTGTATTATGGAGTTTTAAAAATTATTGTCTCTCGAAATTTCGCTAATATCTGTCACGATTCGTAAATGACACAAAAGCAGAGGTATTGATAACGCCGGTAACTAAGGGCACACTGCTTGAATTCAGTGTATTTAATATGAAGGTCGAGGTAAAGGTGTGCAATCGTTAGACAGGTGAGTTGAGTATCCACTCTTTATCACGCGTAGCAACCGTGTCAAGTTAAAATCCATAAAGAACGAATCAAAGTGCAAGTAAAGCTGTTATCACAATCAACCGGATTAACAGGTAAAAATCGAATCAATAACGCTTAAAAGTATTTTTTACTTCGTTCCGTTATTCGCACTGTCTTGCGAATGCTATAAGGTTCTTTTTGTAATCTGCTTTTTTCTGTAACGTTTTAAACTTACCTATGATCTGAAAAGAAAATCAGTTTTCAGAAGCATAATAAAATCCCAAACAGAATTTTTTTGTGTGTGTGTGTGTTTTTTTTATGAATACCGCACAAGAGTCTCAACTGCTCCCAACCGTCTAGAGCCAGTGAGACTATGGCATCCCCAAATAGGGTATGTTGTGAGGCTGAAGGTAGTGGGGAGGGAAAGTAGATTGGGAAGAGGAAGGTTGGGAAGTACCTGGCTATTCAGATCTGGTCACCAAACACGGCTAAAGCCATTTCAAGCACCGTTTAGATTCTGAATGGTGGTCTTTCACCAGGGCGATACTTAGAGTATCTACCACTCTCGAACGTGCCGCAAATATACTTGTTATTATTTTTATATGAATTAAATGTGCTATGACACATATTAATTAAATAAAAACTATTGGCGCACGCCGGATTTGAAACCGCGACCTTTGGATTCGTAGTCGAGCGTCTTACCACTCGACCATGGAGGCCGTCATGATGGAGTGTAGATTTTTTTTAGATCGACATCATTATTTTCCACTAGCAAAGTCATTTCCATCATAAGCTGCGGATCTTGGAAAAATAAATTCAACTGAGACAAAACGCCATATTATTTGCTAAATATTTATCAATTTTTTAATAAGCAAAAAAAAAAATATTAAGAATGTAGTTTCAAAAGTACGAGTAGTTTTTTTTGTAAAAGCGAAAAAAAAACAACTTAATATTTCCCGCCGATGGGCCCCTATGTGATTTATTGTTGACATTTATAAAATCGAAAATCAGGAACACGATTCATTGGCGTAGCGATAAACCTCTGGAACATGGGGAAAGCCAGTTAATCGAGTGCACAGCTCCACTAAGGGCCCGTTGTTTGACCGACCGTCGCATTTGACAACGTCACAAATCGAAAATCAGCGCTATTTTGATTTTTTGACATTTGAACAGTCAATATTAAGAAAATTCTGAAAAGTAACAATATTTTAGTCGATGTCAACTGTTAAATACATGGCCTGTTCAAAAGAAAAGGTGAATTTTGAATTTTCGCGGGCTGTGTACATTCGAATATGGTTTTTTTTGTTATGTTGGTACACATTTGTTTATCATATGTTAGCATTATCAGCCATTTTGGATTAGTGGTTTGTTTTTGACAACTGGAAAGGTTAGTCACGTTTTTGTGTGTTCTTCGATTTTTTACTTTGGATCAAAGAATAAAATCTATGATTCGTTTTTCCACAACTCCAGGACGCTCATCGTCATTAACATCTCCTCGGCCTTCTGTAAAGCGCTTGTACCACTTATAAACGCTTTTTTGAGACAATGTAGACTCGCCTAATGCCACAGTTAACATTTTAAGTGCATTGGAGCACTTTCCATTTTTAACGCAAAATTTAATACAAATTCTTTTATTCATTTTTTTCAAAAGTAAAAAATCGAAGAACACACAAAAACGTGACTAACCTTTCCAGTTGTCAAAAAACAAACCACTAATCCAAAATGGCTGATAATGCTAACATATGTGTACCAACATAACAAAAAAAAACGACAATCGAATGTACACAGCCCGCGAAAATTCAAAATTCACCTTTTGTTTCTATAATTGGTGATTTGAGATCGCGTCAGCGAGTGTCGACTAAACACCGATAATGTTGATGAAAACCTTTATTATATCAATGTTGGCCAATAATAATGCGTTTATTCGAGACGTCCCGATATCTTGAACGAGCTACGCTATAGGAATGATGCTTGCGAAATCCGGTTTTTGAGCAGAACCATTTTTTAAAACATGATTGAAGAGATATCACGTATGGCAGTTTATTTCAAAAGATTGAAGATAGCAATAATAATGATAGGTGGTGAATGATGCGGGAATTTAATGCAAAATAGAAGAAGAACGCACGTGTAAAAATAAAGTCACGTGGTAATGTGAGCTTCAATAGCCAAGGTCATCCTTCTGAAGAAACAAAAAAAAAAACAAGTACTAGCAATTTTTTATAGCGAATACCGCACAAGAGTCTCATCTGCTCCCAACCGTCTAGAGCAAGTTAGACTGTGGCATCCCCAAATGGGGTATGTTGTGAGGCTGAAGGTAGTGGGGAGGGGAAGGATATGGAGAAGAAGAAGGTTGAAAAGTACCTGGCTATTCAGATCTGGTCACCAAACACGGCTAAAGCCATTTCAAGCAACGTCAAGATTCTGAATGGTGGTCTTTCATCAGGACGACTTTTAAGAGTATCTTCCACTCTGGAAAGTGCCGCAAATATACTGTACATAATTTTATGAGAATGAAATGTGTTATGACACATATTAATTAATTTATTTTATTTAAAACTCGCGACCTCCAGATTCGTAGTCGAGCGTCATATCACTCGGACACGCAGGTCAATAATAATAATAACAAGTTGCTCGAAAATTAAGTTTAAGCAAATTGTTCGAAATCCTAAGCGAACCAAAAATCGGCGTTTAACGGGGACCGTTCAAATGTCAAAAAAACAAAACGGCGCTAATCATTGAATCGTGACGACGTCAACATGCAACGAATGTTTTAAACAACCTGAACTAAGGTCGAGGTGTTTCAAACATTCGTCACGTTTGAAATTGTCACATTCTTTTTTTATGTTTTATAATGAATACCACACAAGAGTCCCAACTGCTTTTTAACCGTCTAGAGCCAGTGAGACTATGGCATCCCCAATCGGGGTATGTTGTGAGGCTGAAGGTAGTGGGTAGGAAAAGGAGATGCGGAAGAGGAATGTTGGGAAGTACCTGGCTATTCAGATCTGGTAACCAACACGGTTAAAATCATTTCAAGCAACGTTTCGATTCTGAATGGTGGTATTTCATCGGGGCGATACTTAGAGTATCTACCACTCTGGAACGTGCCGCAAATATACTATACATTATTTCATATTAATTAAATGTGGTATGACACATATTAATCAAATAAAAGTTAATGGCGCACGCCGGGTTTGACCCGCGACCTTTGGATTCATAGTCGAGCGTCTTACCACTCGACCATGGAGGCCGTCATCAATGATTCATTCAATGATAAGCGCTATTTTTTCCCTTTAAACGCCGATTCAAGGCCCGTTTCAGCATTTTGTCAAGTAAAAATATATAAATTTTAAATAAAAGTAACTTTTTTTTGGCACCACTTTATAAGATTCATATACCAACCGGTTTCGGCTCTACCTGAACCTTCTTCAGGGTTGAAAAAATATGTATAAATATGAACAAATACATATTTGTTCAACCCTAAAGAGGGTTCAGGTAGAGCCGAAACCGGTTGACATATGTATCTAATAAAGTGGTGTCAAAACAAAGTTGCTTTTATTTAAAATTTAATTGTGTCTTACCAAAAGTGAGTGCTTCATGTCAAAGTTTAAAAATATATAATTGTGACCAAAATTACGTATTGAGTTTGCTTCCACGTACATTTCTAAAAAGTACACGTGCTTCTGTCTTAGATGGTGTAGTTTCATGGTTAAGCTTCAATTAATAAATATGGCGATTGATTGACGGAGACATGTCACTGAGAAAACCATTGCATTCATTTTACACGGTCATATTTTTAATTGAGAGAACACGATGTGATTCTAAGGTCTAAATATAAGTTCATCGCGTAATTATGTAATTTATTTTAATTATGCCACGCTGTTCTGTGGGTACTTAATGGATAATAATACGCATCACAATTTTAATAAATTGCTGTTCCTCAATCATCACTCTACTAATTATGGGTATCATTCTCCACTGTCCAGAATCTCGAGACCTCGGAGTGAGAATCTAATGGAGGGATAGCTAATTTGTTTTACCCAACCCATCCGAAATTGTAATAAATCACTTTCTCCGAGTTTTTGCGTCGTACACCATGAGAGAGAAAGAGACAACAAATTTCATGGACCGCTTCTATATACTGTCGCAATGATCTTAAGGTCCTGGTTCACGGCGGGACTCCACCCACATTTTTTATTATGCCACTAAACTTGACACAACTAAACGGTTTTTTAGGTTATATGCTATATTTTGGTTGATAAAAAATACTGTGAAAAAGTGGCTATACGAATACACAAAAACATTATGTCGATATGTGATATGAATGGATGTATAAATACCGTAGCCTTAGTCTTAGCCACGCCCAGGTGCGCCGAGTCATGTTAAAATCATCAAAAACAAGTCCAAAACTGACTTCACTGCTTTGGATAGATACTACTCTACCAACTATATGGTCGAGACTTGTTAACTCAAGCCACGGTCTTGAAATTTTTGGTACCAGTCTAAATGATTTTTGTCATTGTTTACGACTCAATCAAAACTTTGACTTGACCTTGGCTTTGATTTGAATGTTCTTTCTTGTGTATATTTTGTCCTATTTTTTTCATTGCTTCATTTAATATAATGTATGTGCTGCTATTTCTTTGTTTTTTTTTCATTTCGTGTTATGTATTTTTTTGTAATTGGACTACAGTTCGTTAGTTTAAAAATAAATAAATACTAGAGAAAAATCACAGGATGTAATTTGACTTGCCAAGAAAGGATATCAGTTGCTTTAATCCACTCATTTCAAATATAGAATAATATCTGCTAAAAAACATTTTAAGTAGGTACTTTATTAGGTAGCTGGAGATTTGAAATTTTTTTTTTTTGACAATTTGAATTAACATCAGTTCCAAATTTGAAAAACTTACACTCGTAGGTATTTACGTAGGTACTTACTCACAAAATAAATTATTTACAATTAATGATTTATTGTGAGTAAGATTTGTGGTTTGTCAATATCTGCGTCATTTTATATCAATTATTACGTTTTAAAAATCATTGTTTCGAAAGTGAGTAATGTGTCTACTTACTTGAAATGAGAAACACATTTAACAACAAATTTATATTCAACTTAATGGTCCTCCACAGCAGCGACCAAATCCAAGATAAATTATTGCTATATATACGATTTAGTCGAAGATAACTAACTAACTAACCATCACGCCGTTTCCCCGCAGGGGTAGGCAGAGAGGACGGACCGCCATACAACTCTGTCTTGGCACACACTTCTTGCTTCATTTACATTCATACGTCGTCTCATACATACTCTTCTGTTATTCTGACTCTTCACATGACCCGATTCAAGTATTTGATTTACTTGATCGTGCCATGTCTTTCTTGGGCGTCCTCGACTTCTTCTTCCATTCACTTTCGCATCATATATTCTTTTCACACTTCTTTCTTCGTTCATTCGCTCTACATGCCCGAATTAAACCAAGAGTCGAAGATTTAAACCATAAAAGCAATAATGCAGCTTTTCTACATTAACAAAAATACATTTATTAAAATTGGAATTAACTTTAGACCATTCATGCTTATTTATTATTAAATATTTAAATAATATCAATAATCTAAAGTACAAATATGAAACAGAAAAAAACCAGAAACTAAAAAGAACAATGGCCATGACCGAGACTCAAACTCGGAAACTCTGCCTACGTTTCATATTTGTGTTTTAGATTATTGATATTATTTAAATATTTAATAATAATACATTTATTTATCGATTTTCACGGTTTCATTTTCTATTTATATTGCCTAAATACTTTATTATAATTCAAAATCTATGTACATTTTAACTCTAACTGAAGTGGACAATTTGGAAAACCTTCTCAAGTTCTTTTGCAACTACAATACATAAATATTTTAATAGTTGGTGGTTTGTCAAGAGCTATTGAAAATGTAACAGTAGAAAAATCACAATATTAAAATATTAAAAGAGTCGACAACTGCCGGAAGCCAGTGGAATTATGGAAACCCCATTTGGAGAATGTTGTGAGGCTGCAATGAGCGGGAGAGGGGAACGAGGTAGTGAAGAGGAAGGTTAAATAGTACCCGGTTATTTAGATCTGTATTTTTTTAAACAAACTATACGCCATAAGATTTATAGTACAGATGTTTACAGTAAAGATTACCTGTTTCGAAAATTATGTTTTTTGTGGGACTAGAGGGATTAGGGAGGGGAAGGATGTGGTGAACAGGAAGGTTGGGAAGTACCTGGGTATTCAGATCTGGTCACCAAACACAGCTAATGCCAATTAAAGTGACGTTTTGTTTCTGAATGGTGGTCTTTCATCAGGACGAAACTAAGAGTATCTGCAACTCTAAAAACTCTCTGGTCACCAAACATAGCTAAAGCCACTTCAAGCATCGTTTCGATTCTAAATGTTCGACCATTCAAAAAATAATAGTATAAAGAATCAAGCGAAATTTTCACACACAAATTAGTATTTTAGTTCAGTCGTGATTCGAACGGCATCGTTAAATAGTAAATAGATTAGATTTATTATTATGTTATTGAATGATAAAGCGAAGGGTTTCCAGGAATAGAAAGGAGATTTGCGTGTTCACACAGAGAGGGATTCCCAAATTATGATTCATTCTGACGTGCGTGAATATAACGTGTAATCGGCACATCCGAGATATCTGTTCTGACAAATAATCAATCCGATTCATGTTCGTTCGAGTGGATATCCTTCACCTTCGAGGAGTCCCATTCTTTAAAGAACGTTGGCGGCTATTCTTCCTTAGCATCAAAACCCTGCTCCTTTAATAATAATAATAATATTTGGATGATTTGTATAGCGCCGTTTTTGTGGAAAATCACCTCAAGGGCGCTTGTACAGATCCTATTTTCCATTATTACATTTTAATTCCTAGTTTAAATGAGAAAATACACAATAACATACTTACCTGATAGGTCCTATCAGATAGACACAATTATTAACTTGAAATTATAATTATGTTTTTTTTTATTATTATTATTTTTTTTTTTCCGAATTAAGGCATGGGAGCGAAATTAAAAAATGGACTTTCTGAATTTGTCGTACAGTACAGGATTTGGTTAAAATTTGTATATCTAAAGGTGATTCGTCGAGAGACAGATTATGTTAAGATTCTTTTAATGAATTTAAGGATATGAGAGTCCGAAAAGGTAAGTTTTCAGTTTGGAGCGAAATTCTGTTGGGCTAGTTATGCATCTTAGTTCCGGAGGAAGTTTATTCCAAGCCTTCAGCCCCGAAACTCCGAAAGCGCGATCTCCAAACTTAGTATTTGGATTGCGTTTGGGTTCTATCAGCCTTCCGATAGCCGATGACGTTGCTGATCTAAGAGTCGACTGCCTTAAAATAATGTTTTCTGGAACGCATAGTTCGGTGATGCACAGTGGGGCCATTTCGTTAATGGATTTAAACACCATCCAGCACAACTTGTACTGGATTATTTCAGTGCACCTGAGCCAGTGAAGGTTCCGAAGGTGTTCTGAAATATGCGAATATTTAGATACCCCGGTAATAATCTTCATAGAAAAGTGGTAGACGAATTAGTTTGAAGACGTAGCTATTGAACATGGAGCGATTGCCGCATAAAATACTGGCGGAAATTAAGGGAAAAACATACAGTTGGCCGCCGCAGACAAAGTGGAGGAAATCAACTCCAGATGATGTGCGAGGTGACGTTGGGTCTGCAACGGACGAAGGTCGAGGTAGTCCAGGACAGGGACGCATGAATGGGACAAGGGGAAGAAGAAGAAGATGATGACTATAATTCTAAACTTTAAAAGCTCCTCCACGTGAAAATGAAATAATAACTTTGTATAAGACCACAGATTTTATTTTTTATGACCGACCGGCTTTGCTTAGCCAAAGCATCATGAGGGTACAAAATTAAACTAAATAAAAATACAAAGTGTGCGTTTATATATATATACAGAGGGAGAACACAATATAAAATAAAATAAAAGAACAGTGAGAAAACAATAGAAGAACATTTAAATTATAACAAAGGAACACATAGAAAGAGACAGATAATACGAAATGAAAGAGGCAAATCGTTAACTGAGAAGGTGATTAAAGAATGATGAGAAGTTTTATGAGTTTACGGGAAATATACTTAAAATTGGACTTCTGGACAAATTTAACTGATTATTAAGAATATGACTATTCATTTGAATGGCTCCTTTACATCTCAAACCACATGTTTGTGTCCTCTGACGAATGTTTCTCAGTCCATTGTGCTATATACTCGTACGTATTTGCCTCGGCCACGAAAATCTCCTATATTCTATATCCTCTCGGTCGATCACTTTTATCATAAAAAATAAAACTATCGTGTTTAAATTGGTAAATATATTTTTTTCGACTTTTTTTGAGGGATTTAAAAAAATATGACACATTTTAAATGATCACCATAATGAAATAAAAATCTAAAATAACAAGCAGGGGTTAATTAAATAATTCGAAATAAAATTAGGGCCAATAGAGTGGAGTTTTACAAAATATCAGATGGCAGTAAAACGTCAGTTTAAAAAAATATACATAAATTGACGTTCCTAGGTCCCATGGTAATAAATTCTCAGAGTGGTGGTAGACCACCATTCAGAAACGTTGCTTAAAATGGCTTTAGGCGTGTTTGGTGACCACATTTAAAAAGCCACATTGTTCTCAACCTTCCTCTTCCTCATCTCCTTCACCTCCCCACGACCTCCAGCCTCACAACATACCCCGATTGGAGATGCCATAGTCTCACTGGCTCCGGACAGTTGGGACTCTTGTGTTAATCACTATAAAAGTGGAGGGTTTGAGCAACTTTGGGCCGGTTGGAAATACGTCAGTCCCTATCATGGAGTCTATCTCAGGTCATCATGGTGTCTTCAAGACCACCATGCTTTTCACATTTTCATCAAATACAACTTTAATTGGATATCCTAGACTCTGCTACGTGCAGAAAGTGGGACTACGTAGAACAAAGTTTTTTTTTAACGAAATATTGCAATTAAATTCGACAGTTTTATTAAAAATAAATTATTGTCTACTATGTGTAGTATCTAAATTACCAAAAATAATTATATAATGCTCATCATTTTCCTTATTCGTTGCTCTTTTTAGTTTTCTTTTAAATTATCTTTTCATCAATTAACAGAATGATGTTATTTTTCCTTCTTTTTTCTAATCTTTTTTTTTCTTTTCATAAGATTATGTAAAACGGTTAACATTTCCTGATTATTTATTTTCTTTTATTTACGTTTCCAGAAACAAACTATTTAACATCTATTTCCTTCCTAACTTTTTTATTACGTATTTTAGCCGTTGAACTTTACATATTTTTTTGAAATATCGACTGTGTTTAGGTCAAAGGCGTTATTTATCATTTTTTTGCAAGAAAATTTAGGCCTAGTGGTTTGAACCTCTGTCACATATTACACTGTCGCAAATCTATGATTACCACTTCAAATATTCGCCCCTTTTATCCACCGATTCTCGGCCCGTTTCTACATTTGACTAAATTATAGTCAGGTGACCGTATACATAACAGCAGGACCGTTATGTTATCACTAAAGCCTAAATTTCCTTGGTAATTTTTTGTCATTAACATCTTCTCGGCCTTCTGTAAAGCGCTTGTACCACTTATAAACACTTTTTTGAGACAAAGTAGACTCGCCGAATGCCACAGTCAACCTTTAAAGTGCGTTGGAGCACTTTATTCCATTTTTAACGCAAAATTTAATACATATTCTTTGATCCATTTTTTTCAAAAGTAAAAAAATCGAAGAACACACAAAAACTTGACTAACCTTTCCAGTTGTCAAAAACAAACCACTAATCCAAAATGGCTGATAATGCTAACATATGATATACATATGTGTACCAACATAACAAAAAAATCGATAATCGAATGTACACAGCCCGCGGAAATACAAAATTCACCTTTTCTTTTGAACAAACCTCGTATATATTTAGAAAAGCCAAAACCAAATTTAAAATTTCGTTTTTTGTTCACATATCGTTTTTCAAATTTTTTTCTGAGACATCACATTTTTCCTTGATAGATATGTTTCAAAGAAACAATTCTGCATACTTAACTCAAAACTTGACTTTTTTTACTCATTCCGTTCTTCCTTGATATTTGATTTCGTGTTTTCCAAACAAGAATAAAAAATAATTCGTTCAAATTGCTATGTTACCATCACCCACAAAATAAAGTCGACCGCCATGATATACGAGTATCATAATAGAGCCTTCACTCTTGGGTTCGATTCCTAATTCGTTTAATTAAAAACTCTTTTTTAAATTAGGTTTATAACATAGTAACAAGATTTCGTTCCGAGTATCGGTGACAGTCACACATCAGCCAATCAGCTTCGTGGAATAGTAAATAATTTGCAAGAAGGCAGAAAGATCTTCAATCAAAATTATATTATAATTATTGTACGTTTTACTAGAAGAAGAGGTGATAGCAAAAATAATTATCAGTACTACGTAGGAAAATTATGTCAAAAACCAGCGGCTATCTTTTGGTGTATTTTTAGTATCCATTTTTCGTAATCGGAACAATCGTCGATTACTTCGCCGTATCCGATAAAATTAGTTTTTACAGGTAATTGGGGCACACGTCTGCGGACACCTGTTTTCTATCTCCAACTTCCGTTTCTGTCGAAAGAAAAAAAAACACGTGGAAATGCGGCGTTTGTTCTACCGCTATTTAAATGGAAGCTACTCAGAAGAACCAGCGTAATTGATTCCTACGGCACCAATGTATGGTCAGGAGACGCATGGGAACGATTTGCTTTTACTACTCTTTTAATCCTTAAAACTCAGGTAAGCTACTTATTTTCCTTTAAAAAATACCCTTACTACAGCCTACCGGGTGATTTTTTTTTTTCGGTGCTATGTCTTATCAGAGATTGGCTAATATCAGGGTAAGCTTCACCTTACAAATTGGAGCTCATAACAACTCAAATATCTTGATCACGTCACGAGGGGCGACAAACACAAGATTACTCAAGGGTCAGCACTCAAGAATGACCCCAAACGGCACTTTGTAACATTCTAATACAAGCAATACTACAAATTATTTATATACAAATTTTGTGTGGACAGTTAGAAAAATGTATAAGGTTTCTAATGAATACAAATTTTAAATTATAATCCTTTAAATTCTATGAAAAACATACTAAAATGTCAGTAAAAGGTGCAATTTGAAAACCAGCTAAGGCATTTTTGAACGTTTTGCCTCAAATTTCAGAATGCATTTTATGAAGAATTAAAAAAAAAATACTGTTTAAGAATTGTATTCACTGGAAATCTTGGACATTTTTTAACCACCCGTTTAGAATTAACAGATAAATAATTTGTAGTTTTGATTGTGCTAGAAAGTAAAAAAGCGTGTATTTGTGGGTGCGCACCCTTAACAGAAAATCCAAGAAAAGATTGATGGAAGACGCAATTGAGGAAAACACCGCATTTCGTGGCTTAACGTGGTAAAAGATTAATATAAATAAAAACAAGTATAATGCAAACAGGTTTAGCTTATTAATGTACCTTATTTCTTAAAGGTCCGAATCCTATAGATTGCTCTGACCATAGCCAACTTCCGATAGGATTAGGGCACCGAAAGAGAAGAACCAGAAGACAGTTGAATAGAAGTACTTGCTGTGAAACGTGAAGTTCAATAAGAACAAGTCCGAAATTTCACCTTTTCAAGGGTGTGGAGGACCCCTTTACAAATCGTACATCGAACAAAAACAAAATAAATCATGCATTTAGTGTGGGATCTTAAGAACGGTTCCGGGTCAAATAGAGACCAGCACGTAAACATCAGACACGCGCCAACAAACAGGCTTTAGGGGAGATCCCCCGTATCATCTCACATCAGCAAAGAGACATGTAATATGTCTGTCTATATGCTATACCAGCTATACGATATGCAGTTATAAGTTGTTGTAGGCTAGATAAATTTAGTTGCAAAGCGCCCTTGAGATGATTTAAAAAAATGAAAACGGCGTTATTGAAATCTTCCGATTATTATTATTCATATATATTTTTTTAAATTTTATATGTATGGATAAGTAAGGATTTTACAACGAGATATATTTTCAACGTCTAATATTATGTTAGAGTAGACGGATGGAGAACTTTTAATGGGGTTAAACGTAAATTAAATGTATTTTGAAAAAATCATTTATTTGCTCATTAAACAACAAAACATGTAATGATTTTAATAATATATATTTTTTTACTTTATTCCACTATTTTTTGTATTTAAGACCTGACCGGTTTCACCTTGTGACGGACATCTACAGACTGGTACAATTATTAACTTTATTCCACTCTTTTTTATTTAAGACCTGACCGGTTTCACCGTATGACGGGCATCTACAGACTGGTACAAAGTAAAAAAAATAGTTTTTTTTTTTTTTTTTTACGTAAATACCGCACAAGAGTCTGCTCCCAACCGTTCCAGAGCCATGAATTAACAGGTTTGAAAAGGAGATTAGAGAGGAAGGTTGGCTAATTTATCTGGTCACCAAACACGGCTTAAGCCATTTCTTTTAACGCTTACGTTTCGATTCTGAATGGTGGTCTTTCACCAGGGCGATACTATGAGTATCTACCACTCTGGAACGTGCCGCAAATATACATTTTTATTATTTTTAAATGAATAAAATATGTTATGACACATATTAATTTTTGAAGCGCACGCCGGGTTTGAACCCGCGACCTTTGAATTCGTAGTCGGCATACCACTCGACCATGGAGGCCGTCAAATTGATAAAATGGAGTTCCACCATGAATTAACAGTTTCAAAATTAGACTTGATAATTACGATACATGGAAATTTATTTTAGAAAACTACGTGTCAATGGAAAATGAAGAATTATTTTTAAAAACGTCTTGCGGGCCATGGGTAGACCATGAATGTTCTAAGAGATAATTGTAAAGGTAATAATAATTGGAAAATTTTACATTAATAATTTTTTTAACATTTTTGAGAAATATCCCCTCAGGGACGAATAAAATAACTAGAAAATAGCTGAAAACTAAAGCAAAAATACTATTTTATCAAGACTTTAAAATGCTCTACTAGATTTAATTGAAATATTTTTTTTAAATTTAGTTTAAGGAGATGTTATTCAAAATAATTCTAAAATAGTGAAATGTTTTTGGATTGAAAATTTGACCGTCTAGAAGTATTAGGTTTGGATGCTTAAATTAAATACTGCGAGAAGAATACCCTTTGGTGTTTGCTTTAACTAGCTATTATTTTTATAAGTCTAGAAAAATTAAGTTTCAGACCTATTTAAATTATTAATTATTGAGTGAAAAACTTCTATTTACAAAACCTTTTTTCGGATATTTATAAAATTGTGTTTTTGACTCTGACCGGAAAACATTTTAATATTAGTGCCCGAGATTCACAAAATGAAAAATAAATGTTTTTAGCGAATTGGAAAATATCATCCACAACATGCCGATTTTTTTATAATATGGAGCAGTGAAGCACAACCTTTTTCAAATAGTTTGCAGGCTACAAAGAGAAGGTACAACTTAACACGGTAAGTGTGAGATATTTTTTTTTTCGTAGATAGGGGTAGAGATGGTCGACATCAGATTTGGGTGTAACTGCGGTTCCAGTTACCGGTAACTGACGAGGAACCGGTTATTTATCCAGTTCTTTTCGGAACCGGTTCCTGGTGCCAGAAAAGTTCCACGAAGGAGATTGTATTCAAATCGAAAAGTACTAGCAAATCGACAAAAGTTCCTCCCCAAAAAAAAAATACTAACAAATCAACAACAAAAAACGGTTCCTCGGACAAATGATGTCGATTTTTATTTTCCAAAAAAAGGAACCGGTTCCTCACAGAAATAATATCGACGGTTCCAGTGACCGGCTTGGAACCGGTTCCTTTTAACCGGGAAAGGTATATTGACCATTTTTTAGAGAGGTGGTTTTAAACCGATACGCCATTGATGATTTTCTGTTCTTTGTCATTCGATATATTATGGTCTTATAATTGAGATGTTGTTTTTTTTAGTTTGGTGAATCTTACTGAAATGGTTTTACAGCTGTCCTAAGGAACAGTGATTGATAAATCAATATATCGCTAGATTTGAAGAGTACGCCTACTTATGTAAGGAATATCCACATTTTTTATTGTGTACTTGTTCACATAATTGACTTTAAATAATTTCCTTTGTTCCTATCAAACTTAAAGTAATCTTTTCAAATCCCTACCAACCTAATAAAGTGCGTACCTATAATTTATTTTAGTTGACATTATTCTATATTTAAAATGGGTGAATTAAAGCAACTAATTTTTTTTCTTGGCAAGTCAAGTTATATCTTAATATATATTATAGGCATGCACAATCATTCAAATGAGTATAATATTTACAAAACCATTTACAGACATGTAATATTAATACCTATTGCAAAATGATTTTGTTCCGTAGAATGAAATAATTACACAAACCAAATATGCTTACCAGAGTCATTGGAAATTTCAAAATCATTTATAAAAAAACATCCGACATGCAAAGAATGAAAATAAAAATATTTAAAAAATATTAAAAATAAAAAAAATCTAGTAGCGAAAGGGTAAAATATTTCCAAGACTCACTTTTGCCAACCACCGATTAAGGAAGTTTGTTGAGGCTAATAAAAAAACAGCTAATACTCGAATAGTAGATCGCGTATATATACCGAGTCGCGAGATATGCTCCAATCACAAAGAGTTGAGGTATAGCGTTGCGAAGACATACTCCATACACTTGTGGAGATTGTAAACAAATTAACGCTACAAAACCAAAAGTGCCAGTTTGTGCAAAGAGTGAATTAGCAATTTTCCAAGCTGAATACCAAAGGGATTATAATACTGGTGTTGGTGATGTCTTCCGCAATTTTCTTGCTGGTTGCCATATCCTTGTTTGGATGGAGTTTAACGCACGTTTTGCCAGAGGGTAAGTTTGTATTTTTTTAAACACCTGTATTATCGCAGTGAAATTGTGATAGTTTGATAAGTCAGTATATTATTTTATCAAAGTGTATGTCCCAATTCGCTTGCTATAGCTATGATATCATAATACAATATACATGCGAATGTTCACTACAGCAAACAAACAAGTGAAACTAAGTATTTGTCGATTAAAGGGACAATTTATAGAAAGTTTTAATCTGTTTCTATTGTTTACACTTATTATGCGTTGGCTATCCTTCTTAAAACATCACACTCTACGTAAAATTTATATTATGGGTATCTAAAAATACTTCTCGATTAACCTAACTTCAAAAGTGAAATTAAAAAGGATACAAAATACTGAAGCTGAAATATTGTGTTATTATTTAATCAATAAAAATCCTACGGTTGATATTATAATAATCAAGAAGCATGAACAAGTATAACTACTTTACATCAAAACTATATATTTTCTACATTCTAGATAATTTATACATAATATAATATGAGTAACCGGATAGACACTATAATATTTTGTATGTATTTTTTTAACAAAATTACAACAAAATGTCAAAGTAATGTATTATTATAATGTTGGTGTATTAATCTTGAAACGAAACAAGGTTTTAATTTAAAATCTTTTTTTTAATGCTATATTTTAAATACTATATAATATCTACAATATATTTATAAGTACAAGAACGTGAAGGTACTTTTAAATGAAATGGGGAGTTTTAATAATAATTATATTTGAATAATTTGTATAGGGCTAAGGTGGTGTTTTACACAGTTCTTAACGGAATTAAAAAAAAGTCTTAATTTTAGAATCCAATTAAGTAAATTTTGTATTTTTCGAACTATGGTAGGAGCTGAGTTAAAGCGTTCATTTGGAAAAAAATGCCACAAAATCAGTGGCCGAAGATAATGAGATCTACCGGACGACAAAAGCAAAATATTTACTCTTTATACAAAATTTTGATGTTATTCGAAAACTTTATTCGTATCATCATTTGATTAACAAAAATGTATCTGAAACGAATGATTCGATTATATTCATCCAAATAAATAAATTAAGCACAGAAAAGCCCAAATTAGCCAAATCGCACCGTTATTTTTTTTTAAATCAAGATTGCCTACGTGAATGAGACGTCTTAATATTTTCTTGTCAAATATGAATTGGTGAATGGATTTTATAAAGTTTTTATTTGTTTCAATTATGACAAGTCAAATGTGAGAGTGATTTTTCTCTGCTACAACATTTAAAATTAAAACATACACAGAAAAAAAAACTAGCAGACGTGTGATAGCGTCTTAACAATGTCGAAAATAATATATATTCAGGCACAAGTAATAACTAAAAACAAGAAAATACTTCTATCTTTCGAGTACAGTTTAAACACATTGATAACTGTAATTATGTAAATACTAAAATATCGAAAGTGTGTTCGCGAGTAAATGATTGAACCCTAGAAAAATGACAGAATCAGACGAATATATCTACGTACAGAGAATATTAATTGCCAATTAAAAAACAAATAATGAGACTATTTACAAAGGAAATACAAGTGGGTAGCATGTATCTAGATAATACAAATTAAACCCCTTTTTCTTAAGAGTCAGCACTCAATAATGACGCTTAACGTTACTTTGTAGCTTTCTTATACAAGCAATACTACAAATTATTTATCTGTATATTTTGTATGGGTAGTTAGAAAAATGTTTGAGGTTTCCAGTGAATACAATTTTTAACTGTAATCCTTTAAATTCTATGAAAAACATACTAAAATGTCCGTAAAAAGTGCAGTTTTAAAACCAAAAAAAGCATTTTTGAACGTTTTACCAAAAATTCTGGTAAGCATTTCATAAAGAATTCAAAATATTACTGTTTAAGGATTGTATTCACTGGAAACCTTAGACACTTTTCTAACTACCCGTATAGAATTAACATAAATAATTGGTAATTTTGCTTGAACTAGAAGGCCAAAAAGTGTGTATTTTTTGGTGCTAACCTTTAACTAGCCCCGTAATGCATAGAATCTAAGGTTTTTTGGGGTCCCTGGGGTGAATTTTAGAAAAATGCACCATAAAAAATCACTCTATGCAGAATGTTTGCGAGTGATAAAACCTAAGGATTAAAAACTAAACCGAATTTCAACGACAAAAATCACTAAAAAAGAAGGAACATCCTTTAAAGCTTTAATGTTCAGGTCGTAGATTTATCACAAGAATTTATGATTAAAAAACCCAGTACCATAAATTCAACTTATTTATAAATTCATATTAAAATGGAATTCCACCTCGAATTACCAATTTCAAAATTAGAAATCATAGATTTTTGCCATTCAACTCTACATCGCTTATAACCTTTCAACCATTGTGCGAAGGATAGCCGTGGCGCTCTCGGAGCAGCCTGGCGTGTTTTTAGTCTTTCTCGTTATTTTTCGCCAAATAAGTAGGATATTTTACAAATTACTTCTTTAAAATTACACTAAAATTACCGTTGTTGTGTATAGGTTAAGTGAATAAACTCTAAATAATTTTAAAGTGACTAGTTTCGACGTAATTTCGATTTCTAAGAAAATATTTGAATCTTCAAATATCAGTTTTTTTAAATGCAGTGCTAAAGCCCGAGAATGGTCGTCACACGACGATGACGTCGATGACCATTTGCCACATGTTCCGTCCCTTCGACCGCCGGCCCGGTAACCGGCAGGCGACCTTTTTTTTTTTTTTTGTCAATTCAATACAATCATCAGTTCTTCTTTTTGCCTGCGCATATAACCTGTTAGAAATGTCGTGGCGCTTTTTGCAGCTGCCTGACGTGTTTTAGTCTTGTTATTTTTCGCCAAATAAGTAGGATATTTCACAAATCACTCAAAAAAAAAAAAAATAATAATAAATAAAAATAATAATAATAATTAAAAAAAAAATAATAAAAATAAAATAAAAAATAAAAATAAAATAAAAATAAAATAAATAAATAAATAAAATAAAAAATAAATTAATTCATTAATAAATAATAATTAAAATAAAAATCATTTAAAAATTGTGTCTATCTGATGGGACCTGCCAGTGAATACCGAACAAGAGTCTCAACTGCGTCCAACTTTCTAGAGCCAGTGGGACTATGGCATCCCCAATTAAGTTTCAGCTCAGCAATGAAGTTTCTACGAACACCACTTGCGGGGTTCGAGGCCAGCCCCCAGTGAAGTGTGCGTCTCCGCCCTCACCTGGCTGTCCTCCGGCGGCTCCTTCATCGGCCTCTGCAGCCTCAAGGATCTCCTGGTCTGCGTGTCCTCGTCGCCTCCCCGGCTCCAAGCCCAGGGCGACAGGGGCAATGGGTACGAGGAAGAAGAGCGTGGGACAGGGTTTGAAGCAGTCGAGAAGAAAAATGGCGGATTGGTGAACTCCGCACCAGCGCAGCATACTCTGACTCTGGAGGACTCCAAGATGACAGTTTTTCAGCAACAAACATGCCTGGGCAGCTGCGCAAGTTTTTCCGCAAGAAGAAGAGAAGGACCACCACGACCAGCGCCGCAGCGCCGACGACCACGATTACGACGACGCCCGTGCCGCCCAAGCCGACGCCGCCCACCACCAAGCCGCCTTCCGACACCGGCGACGAATTCGGCTACCTTTGGTCACCGCTGGACTCGGCTCCTGACTCTGACTACTGACCATTAAACTAAGAATTAATATTAAGTAGAAATTAAGATTTGTACAGCGCCCTTGAGGTGATTTTTCACAAAAACGGCGCTATAAAAAATCATCCAAAAATAAATAAATAAATAACAATTTAATCAAATTTAAGTAGCGTCGTTGACATTTTTATTTATGCGAAAACACAGATATAACAAGTGTAAAAATATAACATAAACTAAAAATATAATTCGCCTGTATCCTTAAATATTTTTCATTCAAATTCGTACGAAAATGTATTGTTTCAAATAATTTTATATAATCAAAACTAGACTATATATATTTCAACCATTTTATTCCTGAAAATTTTCAGAGGTCTGCGGTTTACTAACGGAGAAAAAATCATTAGATTTAGTCGATATTCCTATTATAAATAAAATAAATCTTAGAATCATGATAAGCTCTACAGATTTCAGATCAAAAACTATTAATATGTTTATAGTTGAATTAAACATGCATATTTTGGACACATTATCCTGTTTTTGTATGTGAATAACGCACAATAGTTCTAACTGCTTTCAATTGGGGTATGTTTGGAGGCTGAAATAATAATAATAATATTTGGATAATTTGTATAGCGCCGTTTTTGCGAAAAATCACCTCAAGGGCGATGTACAAATCTTAATATATGTACTTAATATTAATTCTTAGTTTTTATAAAAATACAGCAAACTTACCTGGCGGATCACTTCTGATTCAAATTTTAATTATTTTTATTTTTTATTATTATTTTATCATTTTAAGGGTATGATAGCAAATTTAAAATATGGTATATCGGAGGTATTTTTTAATTTTCCATAGTGAGGAACAGATAATGGTGAAAATCTTCTGATTTTAATCTTGGTTTGAACAGAAATTCTATTGGGCTTGTTACATCTAGATTATGGATATGATTTTCTGAAAAAATAGGTTTTGAGTTTGGGTCTGAACTATGTCGAGTCTTTTATTACTCTCAGATCATGTGGTAGTCCATTCCAGGCTTTAGGACCTGACACTCCTGCAGCGCGCTCTCCGAACTTAGTGTATGGTGTGCGCTTTGGTTCCTTCAACCTTCCGATAGCCGATGGCATTGCCGAGCTAATCTTCAGGAATACATAATTCCGATAAATAAGCCGGAGCCATTCCGTTAATTGATTTGAATGTGGTGAAAGTGGTGGGGAGAACAAGGAAATGAGAAAGGGATGGTTCAGAAGTTGGAAGTAAGGCTGATCGGACATGGTCACTGAGCACGGCTATTGCCATTTCAAGCAATGTTTAAATTCTGAATGATGGTCTTGCTGGGGGGTGATACTAAGAGTGTCTACCGCCCTACGCGTTATGCCAACCTGTATCCCGTAAGGAAAGTGGCCTATTTTAAAAGGTTGGATATCCTGGTAATATTCGGGAGTCAAATATGTCTGTTGACCCAATATGACCGTAGGTGGCAATTTCTAATACTTAAAAAAAAAGTGAACACCGCACAAAAGTCCCATCTGCTACCAGTGTGGAGACAGTGAGATTAGGGCATCCCCAATTGTTGTGAGGCTGAAGGTAGTGGGTAGGGGAAAGAGATGGGGAAGAGGAAGGTTGAGAAGTAGCTGGCTATTCAGATCTGTTCACCAAACACGGCTAAAACCATTTCAAGCAACGTTTTGATTATCTACCACTCTGAATACTGAATATAAATTACCAATGTTGTTCTTCAACATTGCGATTTAAAAAAATGATAAATGTCGCCATCGAGTTTCAAAAAAAGCGAGGTTAGCAGTCGAAAATAGAGTACTGATACTAAACCTGACGTATGTCTGTGGCAGTATCTGCACAAAAGGTTATCAAAAAGGCAGTCCTCATAATATTAACATTACATAAACTGTATTGATAATTTATTTGAAAGTCGCTGCTAAAAAATCTTAAAAGAAGCGAGGCTAGCAGTCCACAATGGCGTGCTGATACCAACCCTGATGAAGGATGAAATAAGATCCTCGAAGCGTAAAACCATATAAGGCTGTATTATAAATGTGGAGATCCGGAAATAATGCAAGGCTGATGTAGGCTTAATACTAATGAGTAATTAACAATAAGAAAGAGACGCTTAAATGATTTGGACACATAGAGCCGATGAATGGAGAAATTAAGAATATATGACGCGAAAGTACATGGTAGAAGAAATCGGGGACACCAGAACCAAGTGAATCAAAATCTTTAGTTGGGTCATTTCAAGAGAATATATATGAGAAGATGTATGAATGTAAATTAAGCGAGAGTTGAATAGCAACCCGTTCTCTTCGCTTACCGAACGACGTAGGGTTAGTAAATAAATTTTAAGTCCGTGAAAAATCACGTGATGTAACCATTGACATAAAATACAAAACACGTCATATTCATACAAATCGAACGATAAATGTGGCACGGTCTTGATTTAAGTTTCGAAGCTCATAACGCTTATGAAAAAGATAGCAATACTAAACAGAATGTCTGTGTACGGATGAGATAGCTATATGAACGTCCCGCGTTACTGTTATAATCTCTCTTCCAGACGAACTTACTGAGCGACTAGCCAAGTAGAGTACGACGTACGGAAACGGTTGTCTTCCACACACCTATGTATATCTGCATTCGCTATCTCACATTATTTCGGTTGAAGAGCTCCCGTTTTCCCGTGACAGCTTTTCTGTCGAACGAATGTTTGTGTGATACTAAACGCAGTAAATCTCAGGTATGTCTCTCGGACTCGGTTAAGTACATTCACGCGCGTTGTCTAAATAACGTATCTACATTATTTAATGCATATTAGGATGTAACTTGATTTGCCAAAAAAATATATTAGTTGCTTTAATTCACTCATTTCAAATATGGAATAATGTCTGCTAAAACGCATTATAAGTATGTACTTGTTTAGTTGGGTAGGTACTTAAAAAGATTATTTTTAAAATTGAATAATTTCAAGAAATGAAAAAATAACTTTGTATAAGACTACGGATATTATACAAAATTATTATTTTTATTTATTTAAATATGTCGAACCACAAAGTGATTGCTTTTTACGAAAATATAAATAATTTTAATTAACATCACTTCCAAATTTGAAAAGTTGACACTCGTTAAGTCGTACGTACTCACAAAGGAAATTATGAATAGTTGATTTCCTCTCCTGAACAAATAAAAAAAACGTGGCTCCCGGACCTTTGATTTTAGTGTTATAATAGAATTTAATTCACAACTTTCAATTCGTCTAATCGTCAATAAAAGTTTTACGTTCATTTTGCACAGGTGCAAGAGATGACTAATGCGTTAAATTTAAAAAATGGTATAAAAGTACAAAAAATATCTCATATCATAATAATGATATCTATGTATTCACGACCGGTTCATTTAAACTAAATTTGAATAACAATGTTCCGTTTCAAACATAACATAGTAATATTACAACACGTGAATAATTGAACGAGGGTCAATCAAATTCTTCAGATCAAAAATATCAATAACAATATCGCACAGCCAACGATTGTTAATTTTAATAAATCTTAAATGTCGTTCGCAACATTCTAATTATCGATATTATTTTGTCTTTAATTTAGATATTTTTTTTATTTGCTAGGGGAATTACTTTTTTTCCAATAATAACTGTTTGTAGGTACTGAAAAATATTACAGCAATCAGAAAAAAAAATTGTTTACACAAATAATCGGTAGTTATCAAAATATTTGAAAAAAAAAAATGGTGGTAAAAATACTTACCTACCTTAAAATTTTAACTCTCAAAATCGTAAAAAAATCACTGCTAACCAGCGTTGTTTTGGCAGCAGTTCCTACTTCATTAATTGTTTCGTTTTTAAAGCTCTACTGACTAGTACTTTTTTATTTTAGCAAAGAACGGGTTCCAGTTTCAGTTCTTTTCAATTTGAAATCTCTACCGACTAGTACGTGTTTTTTTTCGGCGAGTAACCGGTTCCAGTTCTTTTCAATTTGAAATCTCCACCGACTAGGACGTGTTTTATTGGCGAGGAACCGGTTCCAAAAAGAACTGAACAAATAACCGAATAAATTCAAATCACTTTTTTGCGAGTTCGACTTCAATTGAAGTGTTCACTGCGAAGGGTTCATTTTAAAGAATTAGATATTCGTGAAGCATTCACAAAACATTGAAGTTTTTCCCAACGCTACTGCTAACCACATCTCAATGCATTGACCTCTAGTGTAAAAAGTGTGAAGAATCAGCAGATGATAGTTTTAAATACAGATATTTTCTCGCGAGAAGTTAATACTAATACATAAAAAAATTATAAAAAAACATTTTTGTAGAAAGCAATCACTTTGTGATTCGACATAATTTAAGAAATGAAAAAATATCTTTGTATAAAAAGACGGATATTATTTTAATCTTTATGACCGATCGGTTTAGCTTGGCCTTAACATTATAACAATGGAATAATAATGTTTTCTTGTTGTTCAGTTATTTTTTTTATATATTGTTCTCCCTCTGTATGTATATATAAGCGCACATTTTGTATTTTCTGTTTAGTTTAATTTTGTGCCCTGATGATGCTTAGGTTAAGCGAAACCGATCGGTTATAAAAATTAAAATAATATTCATGGTCTTTTACAAAGTTTTTTTTTCATTTCTTTATATTTTAAATATTATTATTTCAATCAAATACAATTTTTGTTCACTTTTTTTTAGATTTCTAGTTCAACGCATAATATATTAAGCTCGTAACGTCATTTCCACCATGTAGCCTTTAAATATGTATTTAACTGTGAAAATATAAGACAAGACGACATATAGTACCTACCTATTACGTAGTTTTTTTTTCCCAAATCGCCAAATGTTCCATAAAAAAAAGATTTGAAAAGTAGAGGTGACCAAAAATCAAACCGTGACGATTTGTTTATTGTTTTAAGGTTTTATCAGTATAATTTCATTCACCCTTCTTTACAATAGTTGTAATCTGAAATTTCTACATACACAATAATAATAAAGCATATTTATAATTGACGCAATTACAGAGTAAGTACCCAGCCATGTACATTCACATTCAAATTCATCTGAAGTGTTGATTGGATGACGTCATTGATACGAATCAACAATAATACGTAGTACCAGAGAATGAAAATACATTCTGCAACTCGCGCAATTTCTGTGATTAAAGTTATGAAAAAAACATTATGTTGACAGGGTTGCGCAAAATAAATCGTTTTATAAGACGCACTGTATAAATAGTGTAAAATAATATTAGGTGTACAACTTTGCTTCCGCCGTTTTCCTATAAATGGCTTTTGCAGTAAGTAGTGGTCGAAATAAATGGATCATAGACTTCATGCAATAAACTTAGGCATCTGTCAACATAACCTCATAGAAACATTACTCGATTCGTGTCTGCATCATAAAGTTATTCTCGATTGAAAATGTCAGTTTACGAGCCAAATTCTCGTAATTTGCAGGAGGTTTTAATTTTCTACTCCCTTTAACTGTCTCTTGTATCGACCAATGGCACACGACCTGGCTGACAAGCATTTCCGGTCTTATGAAGAAATAGAAAAAATGGATCGATTCGTGGATCGTTACAAAACATGTCCAGTTTTTTCAACGTGGGATTCGTACGCTGCCCGAAAGATGTGAGAAAGTAGTGGCCAGGGATGAACAATACTTTGAATCATAAATGTACTCGTATAGCAAGTTTTTTTTATAATAAAGCCTCGAATTTCGGATAAAAACGGCGGAAGCAAAGTTGTACACCTAATAATTTAAATAAAAATATATTTTGTACGTAATTTGATCATTACAAAGTTTTTTTTTGATAAATTGCTGATATAATTGAGGTGTCAATAAATGTCAATCAACTCAAATTTAACATCATGAATTTGAGTTGATTGACATTTATTGACACCTCAATTCAAGGCGTCCGGCTAAGGAAATGTGAGACTAGTTTTTAAAAAAGATGAATTCTATGAAAATATTGTTTTTACTGTGAACCTTTTTATTAGGTCGAGAAATTTCCGGCAGAGATTATTGAGCAACGTATTATGTAAAAAAAAAACTGTAAATTGTTTGATAATAAACATACAGAAATTATTGAATGAGAATTTTCTTTGATTGTTTTCAAGGAAATATAATAGCATAGATAACATGACAGTATATAAAAAGATTTCGGTAATTCAATTGGCAGAGACGTTACTTCCGGATAGAGTAGAGGTTCCAAGTTAAAGTTTCAGTCGCGACATCATCTTTCTTATTTTCTGTTTCACATTTCGTTGAAAAATATTGATATGGTTTCAATAATAAAATGAGTATTTTTTAGCCCCCCTAGCTTAAAGATAGTCATCATCCACCGCTGAGCTGTCAGCCATTGTCCGTTCATTATAAAAACCCCCTCCATAGTAAGTTATATTAATAACGATGATATTTTCAGAAAACCTACTAACGATTATGAAAATTGTCTTCTGCGTCAATCACACGGGAAATAGCACACTGCAAAGAGTAAATTATTTTACCGAATTACGACTAAATCAACGTACATTTGACTAGCTGACTAATCGTGGTGGTTTTCTAGGATATTGAATTAGCATTATAATGGTTAAAGTTTGGGTAATAAGCCGTGTTGCTTTTCGTCCTTATTCACCACCTCGCAGTTTCCACTTCGAAGTGAGATGGCGAGACGTTGACTAAAAGTGGCCGAAAAATTCACCATCACATCGTTGCTGGAAAAGCAAAAGGGCTTAAGCGATACTTCGGTGAAAAATAAGTGAAATATGCGATTTTGATCAGTTTTTTTTCCGCATCGAATGCTTTGACTCTCGTTTGATTTTGAAGACTTTTATGGCCCTTCAATCAATGACGTCACATATATATACAGACACGTTGTAGCGCTCTCAAAGTGGCAAGCAATAATCACGCTAGTTGGTGTGATCGGTGCATAAGACGATTTAGTACTAAACGGTTATGCGTCGCTTGAGGTTGTTTCAACATTACAAGCAAGTATGGAACGCGGTCCGAACTTCGGATCTGTTTCGTTCATACACATATATTCTATGAATTAGTACTGGGCGTTAAATATAATTCGAAAAAACGCCAACGCCGTTATCGTTGGCGATTGTTAACTGTTAAATATAACCGTTGAAAATAACGCCGACGTTGACTATTTTTTGGTAAACTACCAATATACTATATTTTCTAAATTACATATAAGTACACAAAGCGTCCTTGAGGTGATTTTCCCACGAAAACGGTGCTATAAAATGTATCCATTCATTATTATTATTATTAAATAAAAATAATTTTGTTTAAGCCACTTTATTTATACACATATAACAATTCGACCGGTTTCGGTTTAACCTTTTCATCAGGAACGTATAAGTATAAATATATATTATACGTTCCTGATGAAGGTTAAGTTTAACCGAAACCGGTCGAATTGTTATATGTGGCGTCAAAGTGGCTTAAAACAAAATTATTTTTTATTTAAATTATAATGTCAAGCTACAAAGTGTTTGCTTCCTTCGATAATTTTATTATTATTAAGTTTAGACGTTGAATTATATGAGCTAATAATGCAAATGCAATAGTAAAAAAGTAAAATAATATATTGCGTCGTATTGTCTACTAAAACTTCATTCATTTGCTTACTCGGTATTTGCACTTTGGCCGTGAAACAAAATATAAACATTAGACAACTACACCATTAATCGTATTCTTCAATTCACAAAAACACATCGAATGCACGCGCGACGAGTAAAAACGCGCCAAACTAAACGAGTAGGAGATTGACATAAAACTAACTAGCAAAAATAATGAATAACGAGAATATTGGTTTTAATAATAATAATCCCCTGTTGAAAAATAACAGCTCGATGAAAAGACATTGTCGTTATAATATATCTAGCTGTTATATGTGTTTTACTTATCATTATTTTCGTCACTTGATTCTAGGCGCTACGTATCGGCCGTTTCGGATAGGAAAGTCTACAAATATGTTTAGTAAGAAGAAATATATCCAAAAGATTATTCCAAACTACGTATAATATTGTGCACGGCGCACACACTCTTTACACCTTTTTAAAGAATAAAATAATAGGTACATGACAATGTGATGCGTCGTTATAATATAACTAGCTGTTAGATATATTTGACTTGTCATTATTTTCGTCGCTTGATTCTAGGCGCTACGTATCGGCCGTTTCGGATAGGAAAGTTCACAGAGATGTCTAGTAAGAAGAAGTATAACCAAAAGATTATTCCAAACTACGTATAATATTGTCGACGACGCACACACTCTTTACACCTTTTTAAAGACTAAAATAATAGGTACATGACAATACGAGGCGTCGTTATAATATATCTAGCTGTTAGATATTTTGGTGACATTCGAGAATTATACATAACAGTTACATTTTAGGTGCCGTCATTATTTTACCTAGCCATTATTTTATTCGCTTGACTCTTGGAGCTACGTATCGCGCGTTTCGGATAGGATATTCCACAAAAACGTTTAGTAAGAAAGTATAAAAAGATACACATAATGTCGCTTACGATGCATAAACTCTTACACCTTTTGTTTACTTGGCGCGTAGCGTCGAAAAATATTCGTATGTAGGTACTAATATTATTTTTAGTAATAATATCTAACTGTTCGCGCAAATTTTCGTCAATAGCGTTAGACGTTGGCGGCATCTAGCAGGAACAGCTAGATATATTTTGATACAGTACTACTATGAATGTCTATCTTTGTCATACAGGACCGATATTTGAATGATGAAGTTACTGGTAACGTGTGTGTTTTGCTTGCCACATTTTGTGTTTATATTCTGAGGCTATAACGGGTCTATATATATGTAACGTCATTGCTTTCAATCATCTAAAACAGAGGTTCCCAAACTTTTTTTTTCCGTAGACCACTTACCGATGTTTTCTGTTTTGTATAGACCCCCTGTTTTCTCATATTGATGTTTTTAGCGTTGGGAAAAAATTTCAAAGTTTTGTGAACGCTTCAGGAACTGCTAGTTCTTTGAAATGAACCCTTCGCGGTGAACACTTCAATTGAAATCGAACTCGTCAAAAAAATAGTACTAGTCGGTAGAGATCTCAAATCGAAAAGTGCTAGCAAATCGACAAAAATTCCTCTCCGAAAAAAAGCACTAGTTGGTAGAGATTAGAAATCGAAAAGTACTAACAAATCGATAAAATATCCTCCCCAAAAACATAGTGTATTTAGGGAATTAATGTCTTTTATAATGGAGTATTACGTAAGTACCTACATATATAGTATCTGTGAGGTGGATTATTACATTTGCGGGAAGCCAACATTTTGGTGAAGGTCTGCCTAAATGGAATCCTTTCTCGTGGACCCCCATTTACGTCTCATGCACCCTCAATTTTTTTTTTCACTGACGTGGACCCCTTGCAGGTTTGAATCGACCCCTGGGAGTCGATATAGACCACTTTGGGAATGACTGATCTAAAATATATTTACCATTTGGGAAAAGGCTTGACTCAAGCGACACAAGCTTGGGACTTTTTTAGTTTTCAGTCGCTTCAGGTAACTCAGTGAAAGCATCGAGTTACCTTAGTTAATTTTTTTTTCAAAATCCAAGCAGGTAATGAAGACTCATGAATTGTATTGAAAAACAAACAAAAAACTTTAAAGTGAACTCGTGTAAGCCTCCCAAAATGGCGCTTCAGCCCTTTCGCCTTTCAATAATTAGAAATTTAAAGCTTTGTGCGAATGCGTGATGAAAATAATAATTTTAAGTATTTTATAAGTTATGAAACGATGTGTTTTTCAGGGACGAGTTTTAAAATCTAACAAAGTTTTATTTCTTTCAAAAGGTTTTCTTGGGCTTATTTGTGTTCTTTCTTTTTCAGGATGTGTCAATGTGAAAAAGCAATCAGTTTTCGACAAGTTAAAAAAACCTGCTTTTTACGAATAATTGTTATTTTAGAAAAAAATCATTTTCAAAGCGAAACAACTTTGTTAACAAGGTTTTTTTTTGTTTTGAATACTGCACAAGAGTCCCAAATGATTAGAGTCAGTGGGACAGTGTCGTCTCCAATTAAACGTAGTTATTCAAAAAGCGTCCAACCCACAATTTTCGAAAATCGAGTTTCACTTGTTTTTATGTAGATTTCTATCTGCCTAAAATAATGGTAGATTCACACCAACGTCCGGATCCGCTCAGTGACGATATTGTTCCGCATGAGAGCTTATTGATATGGTATGAATATCAATCAAGGAGTATGTGTAAAGACAAAGTTGTGTGGCAGTATATCCTTCTGCCCACCCTTGTGACATTCAACTACTTAGTTAGTTAAATAATTATTTTGAAGTGTAAAAATACTTACATCGCAGATTTTTTTTAAAACCATTTTTTTTTCAATTAAATAATATTTTTAATAATTAATAAAAATAGTATTTAGTGATAAAAAAATGAATATGAATATATTTAGTGATAAACAAATTATACAATATAATGGTGATAGCCTCCAAATGGCAAACCTGATTCCCTTATCAGTTCCAACAGGTACTATCAAACAATCAATACCGCCACACTTCGCCCCACATAGTAACTTTGGGAAGTTCCAGTGAACTTGGGAGACGCAATCGATGTTATCTAACCGCAGACGCGATATCTCACTCGTGACGTATAAAATAAACGTGACAAGTCGCAACAAGTGCCTAGATTACAAATCTAATAATTATCAATAATCTTCGTAGTATTTGGCAAAAATACAGAAAATTTATTAAAGTGAAAAAAGACGTCAGTTCCTGTTTTATTCATTATGCCCTATTCTCCTGATCTTGCTACATCAGAGTTTCATATTTTTCGTGAACATGAAATAATAACTTTGTAACAGACAACAAATTTTATTTTAATTTTTACTAAGCATCATCAGGGTACAAAATTAAACTAAACAAAAAATACATAGTGAGTGGTTATAAATACTCACAAATACAGAGGGAGAGCACAACATGAAATAAAATAAAAAAGAGACCAATAAGAAAACAAAAAAATAACATTTGAATTATAACGAAGGAAAAGAGAGAAAGAGACAGATAGTATGAAATAAAAGTGGCAAAACGTCAACTGAGAACGTGATAAAAGAATAATGAGAAGTTTTATGAGTTTACGGGAAATATATGTTTATTATTTTTCTTTAAAAAGAAAGGCAAACGTTCTTGGGTTACGAATAGTCTGACAATATTTGAAATACTCCTACTCCCATCATAATAAGCGGAAAATGTTGCTAGTGCAATGGTGGAGGACTCAGCCAGCAGAAGAATTGAACGCACGACGCCAGGGTAGGAATCCAACGCGTTTGTCCACTCAGCTACCGACCGGTATTATATATACATATATATATATCGAATATTGGACTACTGGAAAATTTAATTGATTATTAGGAATGTGACTATTAATTTTAATGGCTCTCTTTATTTCTAGTGCTTCTAAATTATTTAATAAGTTGCCATGACCAGTCATAAAAATTAAATAAAATCTGTGGTCATATACAAAGTTATTATTTATTAGTTCTTACCATTTTATTTGAATATGTCAAACCACAAATTAATTGCTTTCTACGAAAAAATAATAAATTTATATATATATATAATATATTAAAAAAATTTTGCGGTCTATCCTCGATTTATTTGATCAAATATCACAAGCGTTTTGAACGACGATGCGGGAATAATCTATCCAAAAATCTCCACGAAATTTTTCACCTCCAAACCGTCGGATTTCTTCAGGAGTTGAATCAAAAAGCTCCCAAAATATTGGGAGTCAATCGTAAACAATGCGAGCGAACATGGTATTGATTAGTTTACGTATTTTGTTTATTTAAAAAAATATAAATATGCAGCAACCCAAAATATAAAGTGTTAGATAAGTAAATAAAAGTGGTTGTTTGCTTAAAGCAAACCCACCGGTTCACACGATGCATGACGAGATTTGGTGTTGATTGACTACGCCAATACGGACATTGAAATAAATACGGCCAGATTCTCAAAACCAGACTTGTGTCGAAAATATAATATATTTAATTTAGAGGAGTGGGTAGAATAACAAAGTGCGACTTAAAATTATCTCAAATAAAACTGAATATTTAAATAATATTAATAATCTAAAACACAAATATGAAACAGAAAAAAGCCAGAAACTAAAAAGTACAATGGTCATGACCGAGACTCAAACTCGGAACCTCTACTCTATCCGGGAGTAACACTCTGCCAACTAAGCCATCCAGACCTCATTAGAAAGCGGCATTTTAAACAATATCATACTTCTATTGAATATTATTATTAATATATTTTTTACAAAAATATTAAATATACAGATTTAAAAATATATTAAATATTACGAACTCCCAAACTAGGCATATGGCTGTACAATGATGGTCTGCATTCTAAATAATTATAATATGAAACATAGCAGGTTAATAATAATAATATTTAATAATATTTGGATAATTTGTATAGCGCCGTTTTTGTGAAAAATCACCTCAAGGGCGCTGTACAAATCTTAATTTCTACTTAATATTAATTCTTAGTTTAGTCAGTTATAATTCAAAAAACATATAAATGATCGTTATGCTAAAACTAAACGTTAAATCTTAACGAGCAGACCGACAATGGAAAGATACTGGCGTAATCTTCGAGAGTTGTACTACAACTTGGCTTTTGTAAAAAAAGCTAATGTTTAACGGGAAGCTGTAAAAGAAGATTGAAAAGATGGTTACTTTTGGGGAGCGCGACAACATCCAACTCCGGTCTGGATACGACGAACCTACGGGGACAAGAAAAAAGTAGTTTTTTGCAAAAAAATTGTTTTTTGCAAAAATCGATGGTTTGCAAAACCAACTGAATATTTCTTTATAAAAATTTGGCGGCTTATTCGGCATGACTAGTACTACACATTGGCCGAGTTTGAGGTATTAATATTAATAAAAAGCCGAGTTATGATTTTTTTAAGTGTGCATATTTGACGGTTTTTATGCAATTTGCAACGATTCTATTGGTCGCACAGGATGCTGCGGGGGGTGAATCTCTTTGTTTTTTTAGCGCGCATAAAGCTTTTTTATTTCATATTTTTCCAAGTCAAAGTTTACGAAATAAACGCGAAAACCCGAAATTTGCACACTTTAGCGCATTTTTTCGCACACTTCCAGGACAGAATGTTACAATTATTTTTATCGTAATTAGCATCAAAAAATCTATAAGAAACGATTTGAACTTCAGCAATGGGATTTTTTATCCACTTTTCCTCTGGCGCTTGGACTAAAAGCCTAGTCAATAAAATAAGTGAATTTAATACCCTGAAATACGTATTTAAAAAATGATTCGATTCTACAATAACGATTCAGAAACATGGCGACCGCATGATTTAATCATTAAGGTTATCATGATTGCCGATTAAAATTATTGAAACAAATTTCATATCGAAAGTAAAAGCAATTAAATCTATTTCAATAATCAAAAACATATGCAATAAAGACACAAAGAAAATATATTATTAGAAATTATACTCTTTATCCGGGTATCCAGACATTATTTGTTTTGCGTTACGAACACTTCGACGACTTGGTTGATTAATTTAGACTTCCGAATCCCTTAGAAAATGCTTTCCTTTCTTTCTGATGCCCTTTCCTATCGGAGGTTGGCTATCATCGGGACATTCTTCACCCTGTAGGATACATCCTGGAACAATTATGCGGAACTACACTCGTACTGGTCACGTAGATTACGAAGCTATGAATTGCAGCGTTTTTTTTGCTTCGACTCTCATCAATCTTTCCCTAGATAATCCATCCAAACGTTACTTTGTAGCATTCTAATACAATCAATCCTACATTACTGTTAAGGCTTAATACTACATTACTGTTTAAGGCTTGGAGTAACAATGTATGGAGAGAGAGCTAATTATTTTTACCCAACCTATACAAACTTACGATAAATCACTTTCTCCGGGTTTTTACGTCGTACGCCATGATAGAGAAAGAGACAACAAAAATAACACACCGCTTTTATGTACTGTAAGGATGATCTTGGTCTCCCGCGTCTACCGGGACTCCGCCCACATGTTTTCATATGCGACTAAACTCGACACAACTAAACGGTTTTTTAGGTTATATGCTATATTTTTGTTGATAACAATTCTGTGAAAAAGTGGTTTTACGAATAAATAAAAATTATTATGTCGATATGTGATATGAATGGATGTATAAATACCCTAGCCTTGGTCTTAAGCCACGCCCAGGTCTGCCGAGTTCCGTAAAAATCATCAAAAACTGACTACACTGCCTTGGATAGATACCACTCTACATACTTTAAGGTTTAGGCTTGTATTCACTGGAAACTTAATACTTTTTTCTAACTATCCTTATGGAATTAACAAATAAAAAGTTTATATTTTTGCTTGTACTAGAAAGCCAAAAAGTATGTATTTTGGGTGACGACCCTTAAAAAGCTATCAATCAAAATGTTTAAATATCGCAAAACCAATTATTTATTGTTGATCTATTTTTTTTTTAAATTTAATTAATCTATCTTCTCTTTTGATTCTCTTTCCCGTGCTTAAAAAATCCCCGATTAAGGCTTTAATGATTTCACGGGCTTCGCGGAAAAACGGTTGCCGTTCGCGATACAGATGTTCCAGTGTGGTTTTGTAATTTCGACTTAAATCAATATGGCAAACATCAGCTGAATTATCAATTTTATGAAATTTATCACAGAACGTTATATTTGTTCAAAAAATACTTTTATTTAGCACAATTACCAGCAGGTGCAGCCGGAACTCTTCTTATTTGTTAATATACATAAAACACGTTTTTGAAGACAAGAAATCTTCACTAAACAAACATGTTTTTATTTTTATTTAACATAGTAATTATCATTTTATAATATACTAATTGTTACTCGTGAAAAACCACGGGATGTAACTTAAAATTTGACAAAACTTAACGGGATGTAAACTAAAAATCTGACAGTTAAATGTCACTCAATTGTTTTCGTAAAATATATTGTGTCCAGTGGCGGCTCGTGACTTTTTAGTGTGCTAGAGTGGTAAGATTGAAAAAAAACGTCATCATTGATGTTGTTGTAGCCGAAAACACTTTTTTTTTTTCAGAAATTTCAACTTTTTGAATGAAGATTTTTCAGAAATCCGTGCAGTGCATCACCAAATTGAAAAGTCCTGAAAATCTTCATACAAAAAATAAAATCTTGAAAAAAAATAAATAATAATTTTCGGCTACAACAACACAAACAATGTGGTAATTTTCAATCTTAGCACTCTAGCACACTAAAAACTCACGAGCCGCCACTGATTTTTGTGTCCCCTTTCATTTGATACAACAATGATGACTCAATTTTAAGGCTTGTAGTATAAACTGTACAGAAACCTACTTGCAAACATCAATACGTAGATGCACCTACATTAACCATATAAAATATACGCAACGTATATCCATGAATTAAAATGTGTGCAAATACGTACAAATGCTAAAAATATATTATTCTGTTCGGGAGTTCCCCTTCAAAGCGTTAACCTCGTATATCGTTCTCATGCTAGTGAGGGTTTCATTAAAAAAATACTAATCAAAGATTCAAAACTAATATCACATGCTAAATAAAATATCACCCTTTTTACAAAACGGACTGAATTTGTGCGCTTTCCGTATTGAACGAAGGATATTTTCTCCCGGGTAATTGCTTGATTACCTTCAGTCAGCTGTTGAATAAATAATGCATTCCAATAAGTTGGTTGCTTTTATTCAATATCCCAGTTAGAATTTTTACTGCTTTGAATTAATCGATTCAACAGCACGTTATTGCCATTTGAAATGCTGATTACCAACAGATATCGCGATATTAGATAGATCGAGATATCGGCATCTACTCTACAAGGCTTCGGGACAGAGCGGTAAGCTCCTTGAATCCAAAGTTCACAAGTTCAAACCCATAAGTTTGAATTAGTAATGAGTATAAAAAATAAAATGTGGTCGTGGTAACTAAAATTACATAAATAAGTCGTTTCCATGTGGCCTCACTACGGTTTGATAATGTCCTAAAACAGCTGTTACTAAAATTATAAACAAGGCTTCTCAGTTTTCATCATGGCAAGTCAAGTTACATTTCGTGATTTTTCACTGGTAACAACTAGATACATATTTATTTTTAAATGACAAAGAGAAATTCAATAAAAATACAATTCAAATCAATTATATTAAAAATATAGAAGAAAACAACACTCTTTAATAAATGTGATACAGCCAATGATATTACAAACTTGTGTAACGTCATTGGATAAAGTTACCAACATTTTTAAAAAGACAAACATTCTCGGGTCACGAATAACTCGACAGTATTTAGAAAACTCCTTCTACCATTATTATAAGCGGAAAATATTTATTTAGTAATGGTAGAGGACGTCGAGAGTAGCAGAGAAATTAAACCCACGACATCTAAGTGGGATCCCAACGCATTTGTCAACTCGGCTACTAACTGTAAAACTTATCTGTCAAAAACTGTAGCGCCCGTCACAGACATAAAATACAAGACACGTCATATTCATACAAATCGATCGATAAATGTGGCACGGTTTTGATTTAAGTTTCAAAGCTCATAACACTTATGAAAAGCATAGCAATACTAAGCAGAATGTGTGTGTACGGATGAGATAACTATATAAACGTCCCGCGTTACTGTTATAATTTCTCTTCTCCGACGAACTTACTGAGCGACTAGCCAAGTAGAGTACGATGTACGGAAACGGTTGTCCTCCACACACCTATGTATATCTGCATTCGCTATCTCACATTATTTCGGTTGAAGAGTTCCCGTTTTCCAGTGACAGCTTGTCTGTCGAACGAATACTTGTGTGATACTAAACGCAGTAAATCTCGGGTATGTCTCTCGGACTCCGTTTAGTACATTCACGCGGGTTGTGTCAGTAACGTATTTACATTATTTAATTCATCTAACGCGCCCGTAGCAGTATTATTGACGTTATAAAAAGTTTTTTATAACGTCAATAAAATAACAGCATTTTTTAATTTGATATAAAATATAGGCATTCAAGACTGGGTGTTGTGTTGCTTGTTAAATTGATGGACTATTTATGACCATACTGAATTTTTAACGCGTGTATGACTTTCTATGATTTTTTTATGACAATACAACTGTATCAAGAAAAACTGCATGAAAAATAAACAAATAAAATAATTAATTTTAACAAATATTGTTATGAGAAGTTTGATTGTTTATAAAAGCTATATATCATTCAGCTATAAAAAGATAATTTCAACATAAAAAACTAAACAATTAGTGTTTTGTTCTGGAATACGCAAAGTCGCAAAAAACGCAAGTCATTAATTTATAAAACGGATGTAAGGTTTGCGTTCAAAGAAATGTACAGCGTATTTAAAAGAAAATTGTGACATAAAACAACATTTTCTAAGAATTTTTTCGACTACGTAGGGACCTCATGTGACAATGGGACTCCCATTTCTCACAATAAAAATAATTGATTGTAAATCAATAATTTCCTTTGGGGGTACGTACATCCGTACGAGTGTGAACTTTTCAAAATTGGAAAAAAAGAAATTACCAAATTTTAAAAATAATCTTATCGAATCCTACCTAATAAAGTTCCTAGCTCAGAGCAATAATATACAAGAGAGAGCGCTGCTGTAGTCAGTTTTGATGAGTTTTGCCGGACTCGGCTAGACCTGGGCGTGGCTAGGACTAGGGCTAGGATATTTATACATCCATTTATAGCACATGTCGACATAATGTTTTTGTTTATTCGTAGTATTGTTATAAACAAAAATAAAGCATGTAACCTAATAAACCGTTTAGTTATGTCCATTATTTCGCGTATTAAAACGTGTGGGCGGAGTCAACGGAGACGCGGGACACGAAGCACATTCTAACAATACTTTAAAGCGGTGTGATAATTTGGGAAATTTTGTTGTTTCTTTCTTTCTCATGGTGTACGACGTTAAAATCCGGAGAAAGTGATTTATCCCAAATTTGTATAGGTTGGGTACAAAAAAATTAGCTCTATCTCCATATACGTATTGTTATTTCAAAGTTTTTCCCTTTAATGTATTTTATCAGACATTATTCTATATCTGTTATGGGGAGATTAAAGCAACTAATATTTGTTCTTGGCAAGTGAAATTACATCTCGTGATTTTTCACAGGTAACAGCTAGTTTACTATAAAAAAACAAGGCATTATGCACTTAAATTTCCAATATTAGCTTTGGACACTTTTTTATTGAACAATAAAAAAAGATTGATTAAATATGGCGGACTCTCCAATTATTGTCGAAACAACATGGTATAACAAAGTTCACCATCATAGCAGTTGACGTTAATGACGTTGATAGCTGACATAGTTGTTTTAACATAGACATTCTAGACATCTCATCGATCGCGAGTTTTTGCTGGCTCATACAAACAGTCAGATTTCTTCTCACAGGATAAACGATTTCCATCATATGTAAAGACCCACCCAGTCGCGCCCACGTGCAGTTTAACCCATGTCAAGGACCATTCATACCAATGTCCTTTTGTATTTCTTAATTGCTTCTTTTAATGTCTTTCTGTCTCTTAAATTGTATTGTAAGGGGCGATTTCTAAAATCCTTTTGAACATGCACTATCCCATAGACCACATGTTGGACTATGATCCTTAAGTTGACCATTACTACGACTCTGTTCTACCGTCAACCTATTTTCATCTCAGCATTCCTATTCAGATCAAGTTTTTTTTTTTTTTTACATTAATACCGCACAAGAGTCTCAACTGCTCCCAACCGTCTAGAGCCAGTGAGACAATGGCATCCCCAAATTGGGTATGTTGTGAGTATGAAGGTAGTGGAGAGGGGAAGGAGATCGGGAAGAGGAAGGTTGGGAAGTACCTGGCTATTCAGATCTGGTCACCAAACACGGCTTAAGCCATTTCAAGCAACGTTTCGATTCTGAATGGTGGTCTTTCACCAGGGCGATACTTAGAGTATCTACCACTCTGGAACGTGCCGCAAATATACTTGTTATTATTTTTATATAAATTAAATGTGTTATGACACATATTAATTAAATAAAAGTTATTGGCGCACGCCGGGTTTGAACCCGCGACCTTTGGATTCGTAGTCGAGCGTCTTACCACTCGACCATGGAGGCCGTCAAATCTTCAGTTAAAGGTTTAATTATTTTACTTAATAAATTCTTCCAGTAAAAATTATGCAAGTAAAGTGATTATATTTTATTCTACATCCCCGAACAAAAGCGCGCCTTACCCAAGGAGCGTCTGTCGAGTTCGTCAGCGAACATTACACATACAATAGTAAGGTTCAACTATGACGGTTGTAATTGAACCTTCCATCTGATAGAATTACCTGAACAAGTGCAGATAACCGACGTCAAACCGGAATCAGGGGAACACCGCAGAAGGTAAATGACCAATGCGACGTTTCTCGAACAATTGCTCAGTCAGCACGCTATTAATTGTTACTAGTCCAGTGAAATATATATATATAGTTAGCAATATTGAGTCATGGTTATCGGTATTCCTTGAAGTCCGTAAATAACGAATGTGGGTACCGAGAATAAAATCAGTGTCACACAATCGGGGATTTAAAAAAGTGATTTTAAACATTTCTCAGAAAACTAAAGAAAGCAAATATTTTCGCCAACCTTTTTAAAGTAGAACAACTCTAAAATGTTGCCAATTGAAATTCTAAAACTTTTGTACATTTCAAAGTACGGCGGTGAGTTATAGTCAAAATTTATTTTCTGTTTTTGTTGCTTGAGTGAGGTCGAGCGAAACGATTAATTTTTGTTTTGATATATTCATTAGAAAAAAATCTCTTTAAATGTGAATATCGCCAGTGGGACTATGGAATCCTATGATTTGAGGTAGATAAAGTGGGTAGGGGAAACAGATGTGAAAGAGGAAGGTTGGAAACCACCTAGCTATTCAGATCTGGTCACTAAACACGGCTATTGCCATTTCAAACAACGTTTCGATTCTGAATGGTGGTCTTTCATGAATTAAGAATTAAGAAAATTTGTTTTCCATAACCATTAATGTTAGTATATTGTATGTTCATTTTGTTGTAACCCGATACACGATGTATAAATATATTTTTTTTTAAATTTTAAATTTATAAAATGTCATAGTAAAATATGTTTGAAAAAAAAATCATTGTAAACTAATTACATGATGTAATCTAACTTGTAATTATCATACAACAATTTTATATTTAAATAAAATACATTTTATTTGAGCACGGTTGGTTTCGAATCCGAATGAACCTCTGAATCCTTAGCCAAGGATCTTAACCGCTCGGACACCGGCAGATTGTATTTGTTGCTTGTTAGTGGTTGAGCGAAACGGCAAGTTTTATTTTTACATTTTCAGTACAACAAAATCATCTCGTTATTCCTCTGGTCATTTTTTAAAATATTATGCTCCGGAAAACGAAAAATTGCACAAAAACTTTGCAAAGACAAGTTCGACTTTAGTAATCAACCTTTTTTAAATATTATTTTAAAAATTTTCGACTATGTTTTAAATAATGAAAACAGTAACTTTCTCCATTTATTGTTACTAAGGTAGACGTGAAGCTTATAAGAAATGTAACTATATAAAAATCTTCCATTTATTTACACACATTTTAAAAAAATACTCATTTTTGACCAATGTAAAATAATTTTTAAATTACACGTCAAAAAAGTTTGAGTCGTAACTTCATAGATGGCAGTAACCTCGCATTGTTCTAAATTATATTTCAATAAATTTATGGAAAATAAGGAACCAAAAAAGTACATAATTCATCGGAAAAAAATAATATGTTCTCAAACCATTGATGAAAGATAAAAATAGTTTTCTCCAAAATTAAGTTTTCAGATAGGGAATATGCGTAATACAACTTCAATAGAAAATAAAACAAACGTATACCATCACACAGATATGACTAAGGTTACAAATTAAAATCCATCGATAACTAGCCATGTCAGATTCTGTAGATTCTATTTACCGAATTGATGGCCAATTCAGTTGAACACCATAGTGCGTGAAGGAAGGACATAGTGACAAAGTGAAAACGAGTTCCTCAGTTTCTGAAACTTGACTATTACAATAACATTACATTATACTACAATAACCAGTGTTATCGCTAATTATAATACAATGCCGAAAGGTAACGAAAAATCTTTTACCAATTCTCTTCCAAAGTGTTATGGCTAGGAATAACATCAACACAACTCTTTTATACGCTGTTAACAAATTCGAAAAGAAAACATTAAAAAAACCTTCAACGAATTAATTAACGTCGCAAATTCGAATGAGAACATAGCAAATTTAAGGCAATATACACCGTATGCATGTATACATCAAATAAACTCATTCGATATTGGTCTGTATCCAATTTGATTGCTTACATCCTGCTGGAATTCATTCGATTACGAGATTACGGTACATTGTTTATAATTTGCAAGCGCCAACGATGGATGAACGGTAAAATGGAACATACATGGTACTAGACGCTTTGTGAATTCAAATCAAAATTGTTAGACACTTCACAATTCATTTGAAGAAATTACAAAATGTATTAATTTGTTTCATGAATTCAACTGACAATCGCGTACCTAACTCGCTAAACTTAACTGAAACAGTTAACCTTACAAAAATTTACAAATATTTCTGTGAAGAAGCAAGTTTATAGGTTACTCCGGTCTCGCGGTGAGTCACCAAATCTTTAAAAAGCAACTCGTTGTTCTTGGACAAATAGCGTGGTTGTTAATATTAGATTTGTCTAACTAACTAACTAACCAATCATCAAGCCGTTTCCCCGCAGGGGTAGGCAAGAGAGGACGGACCGCCATATAACTCTGTCTTGGCATACACTCCTTGCTTAATTCACATTCATACATCGTCTCATACATACATACTCTTCTGTTATTCTGAGTCTTCACATGACCCGACTCAAGTATTTGATTTACTTGATCGTGTCATGTCTTCCTCGGGCGTCTTCGACTTCTTCTTCCATTCACTTTCGCATCATATATTCTTCACACTCCTTTCTTCGTTCATTCGCTCTGCATGCCCAAACTATCTAAGCGTCCCTTTCTTGATTCTATTCATAACGCTCACATCAGCCTTGCATTCTTTCCGGATATCCACATTTTTAATACGGTCATACATGATTTTACGCACATACGATCTCATTTCTACAGCATTCAGTCTACTTTCATCCTTCCTCTGCGAGTTCCATGCCTCACTTCCATACATCAGAATCGGTATAGGCACTCCATTGTGGACTGCTAGATCCGCTTCTTTGGACAAATTCTTATTTGCGCCAACAGCGTTCGGTCCTTCATTAAGGGAGTTTCCTGCATTCACCCTTCTTTCGATATCCTTATCAGCCTTTCCGTCTCTCGTAAACATACTTCCTAAATACACAAACTCATCCACTTGCTCCAAGTATTCATCGTTCACAACTATATTGCGCGCTGTTCTCGTACTCTCTCTTTCAAACACCATGACTTTGGACTTACTTACATTCATCATCAACTCAATCTGCATACATACTTGGTTCATCCTAGATTGGTCTTGAATGCAAAATATCTGCAGTGGCCCGTCCCGAGACGTCATAAACAGGTGCACTGCAGGAAGACACGTAATACGCGTGCCCAAAAATGTGTACACGGTGGGCACTTTTTGCACGCGAACTGGTCGTTTTATGTATACTCAAACATACATTTAGTTTGCATTGCTCGTTGTTTTTTTTATAAAACTTTTTCGTTTGTATTTAAATTCAGAGTAATTATAGCGATACACAATTAACTTTAAAAAATATATTGTAAAACTAAGGAACTAAAATGAGTAAACGAAGTACGTAATTGTCAAATGATAGTCTTTAAGGTTAGGTAGATCACGTTTATTTACGGATTCAAACACGCTGACGTAAGTAAACACAAGAGAAGCGGTGTCTTCCGTCACGACAAGTTAAACCCGCAGTCTCCGCGGGCAAATTCATTCTTTCCCGCCGGAAACATCTTTCTCTGCTAGGCTGTTAGGTGCGCTCCGTTGCTGGCCATGTAAATACATATCATAATACGCCTAAATAGGCGTTAAAATATATTTAAAAAATTTCATCGTCTAACTTTGTTTTTACTATAGATTTAAAAAGTTAGACGGCTTCCGTGGTCGAATGGTTAAGATCCTCGACAACGTATCCAGAGGTTGCGGTACAAATCCCGGCGTGCAAAAATAAATTAAATCAAATTAATTTGTATTATTTCACAGTTAATTCTTTACAAAAAATAATATAATAGTATTTTTGCGGCACGTTCCAGAGTGGTAGATGCTCTCAGTATCACCCTGGTAAAAGACCACCATTCAAAATTGAAACGTTGCTTGAAATGGCTTTAGCTGTGTTTTCTTTCAAATCGGCATAGATCACACTCTTAGAGTATACTAGAGGTAGCCCAAGCCAAGGCAGTGAAGTCAGTTTTGGACTTGTTTTTGATGATTTTAACATGACTCGGCGCAAATGGGCGTGGCTAAGACTAAGGCTACGGTATTTATACATCCAGTCATATCACATATCTACATAATGTTTTTGTGTATTCGTATAGCCACTTTTTCACAGTATTTTTATCTACAAAAATATAGCATCTAATCTAAAAAACCGTTTAGTTGTGTCAAGTTTAGTGGCAAAATAAAAAATGTGGCCGGAGTCCCGCCGTTAACCAGCGAAGATATCCAGCTTAAGATCATTGCGACAGTATATAGAAGCGGTCCAAGAAATTTGTTGTCTCTTTCTCTCTCATGGTGTACGATGTAAAAACTCGGAAAAAGTGATTTATTACAATTTCGGATGGGTTGGGTAAAACAAATTAGCTATCTCTCCATATATTGTTCCTTCAAGGATCACACTACTATGTTTTACCTATTCAGTGGTCACAACGTATTTTTAGCTACGACGGTTTATTACGAATAAATGGCTTAAATAATTTAAGCCGATAGTGATAAATATCTCAGATGGCTTTATCTAAAATTATCGTATCTTCATTTTAAAAACTTCGATGTAATCAACAATATACCTGAGTATATTTTCATATCTCTTATTTGCTCTCTAACCGTTTTCTGCGCAGATGTTCTTGAAAGATAACAACGATATTTATTCATTTATGCAATCGAACCTTTTACGATGTTATTGATGTGGTAATAACTAAATATTAGTAAAAAGAACCTAGGGACTAGCGTTGTGACCGCTCTGAAAGAACTACTTCTTTTGGCAGCAGTTCCTACTTCATTCATTGTTCATTGAACAAATACTTCAATTGAAGTTGGTAGTTCATTTTAGCGTTCATTCATTTCATTAACTTCATTCAATTCATTTCATTGAACAAATACTTCAATGGAAGTTAGATTACAAATAACTACTTCAATTTGCAGCAGTTCAGTTGTGAAGTTGAACTTCAAAGCCTATAAAAAAGTACTTCATTACAAGTACTTCAATTGAAGTTCGACTTCAAAGTACTTCGATCTAAAGGAACGTGATTTTTTTAGAGTTCTTTTCGTTTTCAAATGAACCGGTTCCAGTTCTTTTCACTTTCAAAGCTCTACCGACTAGTACGTGTTTTTTCGGCGAGGAACCAGTTCCAGTTCTTTTCACTTTCAAATCCCTACCGACTAGTACGTGTTTTTTTCTGCGAGGAACCGGTTCCAAAAAGAACTGAACCAATAACCGGATAAATTTAAATCTCTTTTTTTGCGAGTCCGACTTCAATTGAAGCGATCACTGTGAAGGGTTCGTTTTAAAGAACTAGCAATTCGTGAAGCATTCACAAAACATTGAAGTTTTTCCCAACGCTACTAGGTACATATATATATTTTAAAAATAATTCATATCAGTTTCCGAAGAAATATGGTATTGATAAAAACGATAGTACAAAAAAAGTTTCGGTAGCTTAATTGGAAGAGACGTTACTCCCGGATAAAGTAAAGGTTCCAAGTTCAAGTCTCGGCCGCAATCTAATATTTTTATTTTCTGTTCTTCTGGTTCATATTTCGTTGAAAATTTTCGATATTGTTTCAATGATTTTTAATACCATTTTTTTACTTTATTCCACTATTTTTTAATAAGACCGAACTGGCTTCACCTTATAACGGGCATCTTCCGACTGGTCCGTCATAAGGTGAAACCGGTCCGGTCGTAATAAAAAAAAATGGTATAAAGTAAAAAAAATGGTACTATTAAATTATTAAAATGGAGTTCCACCACGAATTAACAGCTTCAAAATTAGAAATGATATTGTTTGAATAATTGATCCGTAAAAAGATCGAGGATCCTAATTTGTGTATAAAAACTGTTCGAGAAAAAATTAAACAACGAACCCCCGTACAGATTTAGGGGGTATTTCACCATTTCTGAGTGACCTGTCGATTAGCGATACTCGTCGAGTACCGTATATTATCTGTTTTACCGCTGTTGAGTAACGCTACTCGCCAAACAAATTGTTTTTACATCCATGGTAACCCTATAATTAAAGTAACTTGACTAGTAGTTGTTGTCAGTTGATCACAATTTGTTTAAAAGTGGAGACGGGGCCTAGAATTGACTTATTACGAGTAAAGATATACGAGGCCTGTTCAAAAGAAAATGTGAATTTTGAATTTTCGCGGGCTGTGTACATTTGATTATCGATTTTTTTGTTGTTGTTATGTTGGTACACATATGTTTATCATATGTTAGCATTATCAGCCATTTTGGATTAGTGGTTTGTTTTTGACAACTGGAAAGGTTAGTCACGTTTTCGTGTGTTCTTCGATTTTTTACTTTCGAAAAAAATGGATCAAAGAATAAAATCCATGATTTGTTTTTCCACAACTCCAGAACGCTCATCGTCATTAACATCTTCTCGGCCTTCTGTAAAGCGCTTGTACCACTTATAAACACTTTTTTGAGACAAAGTAGACTCGCCGAATGCCACAGTCAACATTTTAAGTGCGTTGGAGCACTTTATTCCATTTTTAACGCAAAATTTAATACATATTCTTTGATCCATGTATATATATATATTTTTTTTTTTTTCAAATTGTACTAATCGTTGACTTGTAACAATTTTAAATGTGATGAAAGTTTGAAACACCCCAACCTAAATATTTTGACTTACTGAAAGTAGCCGCTAAATTCACTATGACTCTTTTCTGTTTTTTTGGTAAAATATTGTTTTTACTTTTGTTACTTACACTAACAATACATAAAGAAGTAGAAAATAATCTTTAATAATGCGTTATTTAGGAAACATTGCTAACGCGGACCGTTCACCACGCGCAATGAATATTTCAATGAAATGTAATTTGAATTTTATTTCTTCCAGATGCCCATCTCGGAGCCCCCCTCGACTTAGTGTCTCGGGAGGGCTGGGGCGCCCGCGAGGCTAAGCTGACCGAGCCCATGACCAACCCAGTTTCACACGTCATCATCCACCACTCCTACCAGCCGCCGGCCTGCAGCACCCAGGAGGACTGCGTGGGCGCCATGAAGGTCATACAGAGCATGCACATGGACGCCAATGGATGGAACGATATTGGATACAGGTATACTGGAAAGGGTCTCACCAGAACATGGAGGAGATCGAGCAACTATGTCTCAGTTTAGAGACATCCCACCAAAGCCACGGTTCCGCCAATTCTCAGTTTAGAGAAATCCAACCAAAGCCACCGTTCCGCCAATTGTTTAGAGACATTCAACTAAAGCCACGGTTCCGCCAATTCTCAGTTTAGAGACATCCAACTAAAGCCACGGTTCCGCCAATTCTCAGTTTAGAGACATCCAACTAAAACCACGGTTCCGCCAATTCCCAGTTTAGAGACATTCCATCATTAATGCCTATTCGAATGAAAAAGCGATGTCGCTACATTTATTTCCACTTCTTAACCAGTTCTTAACTATCTGGATTAATTGATATCACTGTAGTCTAGGGCCACAAAACAAACCGATATGGGGCGGGCAGGCCAGCGTGTCAACTACACTCTTGGGCTCGGATAGTCTCTCCAAGAGTATAGAGCAGGCATCAGATCTTAATAATAAATTTGTGAGTTCTGTTTTGATATCCGGGACATCTACATCAAAAGCACGAGCATAGAAGTCAGTTTGATTAGAACGAGACTAACTATTTATTTCTTACAGTTTCTTGTCAGGGGGAGACGGCAGAATCTACGAAGGGAGGAGCTGGAATCACGTGGGAGCTCACGCACCAAAATACAACAACAGGAGCATCGGAATCTGCATTGTCGGAGACTGGCAAAGTTAGTCTTAAGAGTTATCCTCAAAATACACACTTTCCAGGGCCTCGGAGACAGCTGGGCTGATCAATCCACGGGTCGGAAGGTTCTACTCCATCGGTAGGTAGTATCGTATCAGTCAGTGTATGATTGTCATCTTCCGTCTTCTAGCTTCCTAGCCGGAGGGGATGGGCGCATGTATCGAGGGAGGGGCTGGAATAGAGTTGGCGCCCACACTATAGGATACAACAACAGGAGTATAGGAATCTGTGTCGTTGGAGACTGGCAAGGTATGAGAGGAGAATTTAATGCGCATGCCATGGGGCCTATGACGGTGCATGAATGGGATCATAGAACTAAGTAATTATATTCTAACGCGTATTACCGTGAGCGTTAACCGCATATGTTGGCAGTTTTAATAGTATATCTGAAAAATACGCAGTTAATGGTCACATATAATTTAAAAATATAGAAACTTGACTGCACATCGTTGCCAGTAAGGCAAAAAGGCTAAAGTGCCATTTTGGAAAGTTTACACCAGAGCACATAAAAGTTTTTTTGTTTTTTTTACAATAAAATTCATAAGTCTTCAGTGCCTAGTTGAATTTTGAAATAAAAATTAACTAGGGTAACTCAAAGCTCTTACTGAGTTTCCTGAAGCGAAAAAAAGCTAAAAAGTCCTAAACTTGTGTCGCCTGAGTCGAGCCTTCTCCCAAATGGTAAATATATTTTAGATGGCTACAGGGCCACAAAAGTCCTCAGAATCAAACGAGAGTCAGAGCATTCGATGCAGAAAAAAAAATGAACAAAACTGCATTTGAACAAAGTGTCAATTAGGTATTTTTTTGCCTAGCCAGCGGTAATGAGTATTTGGCAAGATTTTTATTTAAAAATTAATAATTTTTCGAGGGAAAATATGGTAATTAAACAAAACATGTTTGATTTTTGGTGTGCTCAGCCATTGTGCTTCCTTTTAATTATTTGGCCAATGTTTCAGAAAGCCTTTTAGTATTCGGGTATATGTGTAGAGTGCAGAAAAAAATGCTTATTTGTGTTGCGATGATAACATGTCTGACTAACCAATTGACACACCATTTCACCGAAGAATTAGACAGAGAAACCCTCTTCATTCGTATTGTACCGACTCTTGATATGACACGACTTGGAGTTAAACGCTAACAGAACATGAAACAACTAACTCCTGACATGTAACGAGTTGATTCTCGTGAATATGGCGTCACTTTTTGAAATACCTTTCAAAGCCAGATACCGAAAATACTTCAGAAGTCTAACCCAATGCTGGCCATGAGAATTTAAAATCGTATCTGAAAATAATCTGATTAGTAAAGTTTCAATTTCGTTTTATTATTTTTGTATGAGAGTAAGTCTTCCACGTTAAAGTTCAACTTAAGCTTCTGTGGATTAGTTTAAACAAAGGTCTGATTGATTGCAGTCAAAAAGGTAAAGTCTATTTTTATTGTTTCATCTCTTCTGGAAGGCTGTTTCTTCGTGGTGTATTTGGTGAATATATCCTTGATTAATAACCTTATCATTATTTATAACATTAAAATCAATTGATTAATAAATGTACATAACCTAAAATTATACGCTTTTATATGAATTTGAGAAAACAGCTTAATTTAAATATAATACATGAAGCTTTAAATTTAATAAGAAATGCTAAAAAAATATAAGTTTTATTCCTGGTGCATGTTTATTAACCTTGTAACAAAACTTTATTTAACATGGTCTGTTCCTTGAGTTGGCGAAAAATTACTGGAAAAACAGAGCTAACTTGATGCAATGTTATTTTTTCGACATGAGAATTTTAATAAATTCTGCATGCAAAATGAAGTGAGGAATGGCTTGAAAAAAGGTTTAACGAATGCATAAAGTTTATATGCTTGCTTTTTTTAAATGCTGAATTCAGAGTCGTATTATAATTATGTTTATACGCCATTTGATTCAAGAAAATAATATAATAATTTTACTTCATTGCAAGAAAAACTTAACTTAAGGGCGACTTTATATACATTCACTTTAGGGCTTCCCATCGAAGCACATATTCTACATTGCATATTTTATATCAATATTTTTTTTACATGGGAAATTCGCAAAGCCTGGATTTTTTACCATCTATTCCAGCGAATGGAGAGTCAACTGTATATGTATACGTAATAACAATAACAAAAACTTTTTTTCCAGTAATTCTCCCACCAAAGGAGCAACTCCACGCAGTGCACCAACTGATCGCGCTCGGCGTCGAACGCGGCTACATAGCGCCAGACTACATCCTCCTCGGCCACCGACAGACCAGACCCACGGAGTGCCCCGGCCAGGCGCTGTACGAGAAGAGATCAGCTCCTGGCCGCACTACTCGCCCTGCCCGCCGCCCGTCATCGAGGCCCAGCGCGTCGCCCAGCGCGAGCCCAACGCGGTGGGCAACCCGGAGGATGAATGTCCCGACAGCAAGAAGAATTAGAAACTAATGTAAAATGTTGGTCCTTCGAGCCGGATGTTGTTTTACGATTTTAAGAAAATGTATAACAAACATATTAAACAAAATAGTTAGTTTTGATGTTGGTCTTTCGAGCCGGATTTCCACCTAACTATTGTAAGTACTTTTACTAATGTGGAAATTTGGTTCTTCGAGCCGGGTATTGATTTGCGATTTCAAGAATATTTAACATAATAACGATAAATACAAGACTTTTTAGGGTGTTGTTTCTTCGAGCCGGATTTCTAGCCTGCTATTAGAGATTACAGACCGTATATAACTCGTATTACTGATATGGAATTTTGGTCCTTCGAATCGGATATTGAACGAATCTAAAAAATCAAAATCTAGCACAAAACTTTGGTTATACTATTACTAATGTGGAATGTTAGTATTTCAGACAGGTTATTGATATTCGATAAAGAAAATCGTTAAACACAAGAAATGGTTACGATTTAGATATTTCTAGCCGGATTTCTAACCACTCTTTATATATACTAATATCTGTAAAAGTCCGCTCTATGCATACCTGGTTTGAGTTTGAATTAATAAAGTTAGGAAAATATAAGTTGGAAAAATGGTGAAAAATTAAATCAAAGTCAGAAATAAATTTTACAGCTAGGTAAAACTAGAAGGAGCTATTAACTATACTTCACGGCAAATGGGTCTACTAGTGTCGTATTATTTGTTGCAATAATATAATATAATATGTAAAAGTAGAAAAATCGCCAATAATTAATAATTACTAATAAGTCCTAATGCATCTGTTGATCGTGACTCAATAAACTATTCTATAGTTGTAAGAGAAAAATCAATGTATTAAGTAATATGAAAAGTAAATATTAAAAATATTTCACAACTAATTATTCTATGTAGCTATAAGATGTAGTAAACCGATTAAAAAGTACAAATGATATTATGATTTTGTGATAGGAATCATTATTTATAACATTTGTCACTATAATATTATAAAACGAATAAATACCTCAAATTAAATCATTGTTTTAATACTATGTAAAAATAACCAATATTTTTTTATTTTTTTTAAATTTTATTTAAACAATAATTATTATTATTTAAAAAAATATATATATTATACTATTACTAATGTGGAATGTTAGTATTTCAGACAGGTTATTGATATTCGATAAAGAAAATCGTTAAACACAAGAAATGGTTACGATTTAGATATTTCTAGCCGGATTTCTAACCACTCTTTATATATACTAATATCTGTAAAAGTCCGCTCTATGCATACCTGGTTTGAGTTTGAATTAATAAAGTTAGGAAAATATAAGTTGGAAAAATGGTGAAAAATTAAATCAAAGTCAGAAATAAATTTTACAGCTAGGTAAAACTAGAAGGAGCTATTAACTATACTTCACGGCAAATGGGTCTACTAGTGTCGTATTATTTGTTGCAATAATATAATATAATATGTAAAAGTAGAAAAATCGCCAATAATTAATAATTACTAATAAGTCCTAATGCATCTGTTGATCGTGACTCAATAAACTATTCTATAGTTGTAAGAGAAAAATCAATGTATTAAGTAATATGAAAAGTAAATATTAAAAATATTTCACAACTAATTATTCTATGTAGCTATAAGATGTAGTAAACCGATTAAAAAGTACAAATGATATTATGATTTTGTGATAGGAATCATTATTTATAACATTTGTCACTATAATATTATAAAACGAATAAATACCTCAAATTAAATCATTGTTTTAATACTATGTAAAAATAACCAATATTTTTATTTTTTTTTTTAAATTTTATTTAAACAATAATTATTATTATTTAAAAAAAAAATTAAACTATTTTTAGTTAAAAGCTCTGCGATGTAATTATTTTTACGCGTGACAGCTGTTTCGCCTTCTGAGGGCATTATCAAACTGTCACAACTGTTGACAGTTTGATAATGCCCTCAGAAGGCGAAACAGCTGTCACGCGTAAAAATAATTACATCACAAAGCTTTTAACTATCTTTTATTATTTTTTATTTAAAATAATAATAATTATTGTTTAAATAAAATTGAAAAATCTAAAAATTAAAATGGAGTTCTACTAAAATAAACTTTAAAACCATAAATAAGAAATAAAAATAAAAATGGCCAATATCCTTTAAAAACAGTATCTACCAACAGAACAAAAAATACTAGAATGGCCGCTGAAGAAATTCCACGACACAATGAAAAAACGGGTTTGTTGGTCGAAATTGCCAATATTGGCAATAAGCTCGCATTTAATAAATATTATGTATACCTGTGTATAATAAATTTGGTTTATGAAAATGACGTTACATTGGTTTATAAAGAGTTATTAAAATAATAAAATATCTATTAGGATAACTTTAATGGAAACAATATTATTTATTAATCTGATTCTCTATTTAGTGGTGCGTGTGAAGATATTGAAGATGTCGAATAAAATATCTGTTGCGTATTAAATACGAACAATATTAATGGCTTCACACACCCAAAACAATTTTAAAATGTAATATCTTTCACTATGTGCTTTTGTGTTTATCTTCTCCCCCATTCCTCAGATATCTCTGAATTTGCTGTCGGTTTTCTCTCTTTCACATGAGATAATAAATGTATTAGTTATTAATTTATATATTTTCTCAACTAGAAGTACAGCTGGTAAGACCCATTTAATATATTTTTAATGCTTTTATTTATTTTCAAACGTCATTTATTTTTATCTATTTATTTAATTTCGGTTGTTAGGTACACAAAGGTATAATTGCATTTTTTTCCCAAAGAAATAACATAGATGGCAGTGGTTGTGATTATTTTGAGGTCGGTATCAAAACAGCCCACCTGCACTCGATTGCATTCAGTGGGTTTGTATTTTTAGTAAATGTCTGAAAGATCAAAAATCATACATCATGATGTATAATTAACGACATCTGTGGAATAAATTACGAAAGAATTTGACTTGAATAATTAATAGTTTACAAGGTAAGTACATTTTGCTTCCAATGGAATTGGAACTCAGGTAGGTACCTACCTAGTGCCATTGTAATAAAATATAAAACACTTTTTTTTCAAATCATTTGCACTGTTTTTTTAAATACTTTTTTAATACGAAATTAAAGCTATAAGTGGATATATGAAAGGTTTTATTGATGTGTTTAGTGTAAGTATGGCCTATATTGAACATTTTCCGCATTCGCCTGATGACGAAGGAAGTCATAGAAACCTTATCAAGGAGAAAACATAAAACACATCAATCAAAGATTGGTATTCTGGAAAGATTTATTTCAATGAGATTATGGACTACGTAATAACATTTTTAAAAATCTGGAGAAAATCAATCTCAAAGAATGATTCGAACTTCGAACATGAAATATCGGCTTTCGCAATTTTTTAGTAAGACAATAAACTTTGTAAAACACCACTTTATTAGAGTTAATCACCAACCAGGTTTCGCTTTTCTCAAGCTTCTTCAGGGCTTTTACATCAACTAAACAACATTACATACAGACAGGATATATATAGGAAAGTGATGAAAGAGAGAGATACAAGACATAGTGAGAGAGACACCATTACATATAGAGTACATATAAGACAATGAATGATACAAGATATAGTAAAGACAATTAGAGGTGGAACAGAAATGCGTTTTTAAAAATTTTTTTTTTTTTTTTTACCTGAACAAATATTGGACTTATAAATTTGGTTTGATTAATAATGGTGTTTATTATTAATTGCTTTTTAATTTCAAATTTCCAAATTATTTAACCTGATACCCGACGCATTTTTGTTTAAAAGGTTTATTCCGCCAAAATTGTGGTTGGATATATGGTTGGCGAATTAGGCGTTAAGGCGTCTGTTCTGACTAATATTGACGTTCAGTCGTTTTATCCGGAACAGTCATTGCAAAGTTTAATATACCTGAGTGGCTTGTCTATCATAAAATTGATCTTTTGTATTCGGGTACCTAAATTATTTGTATAGAGAAGGCAGGCTTAATTTCTGGTGAAGCTCCTTAAAGACGAAAAGTTATTTATAAAGAGAATTCTACGCCATTGGGAAATGTTATTAGATCTGACATAACTGTTGTTATACCGTCGAATTTGTTTGTTAGTAGTTTTAATTTTTGTTCAGTATATTTTCAATTAATTTTGTATCATATCCGTTGTTTAAAAGGCAAAAATGGCTAACTCATTTTAAAATTGTTTAGATAATGTACAGAGGTTAACGATCATGGAATTTAAAACTGATTTTAAATATTCTCTGCATTTTAACTGAAAAAGTATTTAGAACAATTGTATTGTATCTAAGACTGAATTTAAGTTTAAATTAGTGAGTTCATAATTAATAAACAAACCAAAATAATTTGATTTGTTCAGGTAAAAATAAATTTTTTAAAACTGGATAAAAAACTCTAATTAAGTACCTATATCTCTCTGTCTCCAGTGATTCTCTGCCATTCATTATGTTTATAAATAATATGTCTTGTTCATCTTAACAATCGTTATATGTTTGAAGAATCACTACAATTATTTATGTACAAGAATATTTAAAACAATATTTAAGAAGAACAAAAAACAGCATTGTAGTAGGAACAATAGGCTAATCTTTTTTTAATTCATGAAGAAGTATATTTGCAAGAATTGCGAAAATAATGGTATTTATATTATTTTTTACGTTGATGAATACATTTTCTACAATCATTTAAAATATCCGCCAAAACGATATGTTTGTGTAGAAGGCGTCTGTGACGTCATACCGGCCAACGTTGTTTGTAGGCAGTTTCGGGTCCCGACAACAGTTGTGTTAGCAACCATTAGCGGTACCTACGTCATAGTCGAATTCGGACTGTTCAAGAATTAGCGTATTTAAAGCATTTTTAAAAACAATAATTATTGACGAAAATATTAAAATTTTACACTTTTAGTGACACGATCAGAATTTGAAAATGATTTTTAAATATTCTACGCATTTTAACAGTATTTAGAACAATTGTATTGTATTGACTGAATTTAAGTTTACATTAGTGAGTTCATAGGGAATAAGGACTTTACTGGATAAAAAACCCTAAGTGCTAGCCAGTGATTCGCAATTTTTTAAAATAATGATTGGCATTATCGGAAAAACAAATTGGAAGGCTTATATTAACTCCACACGTGAGGCCATAAGATCTACGTAGACTCTTGGGGGTGCTGTGTTGAGAGTAAGCGATGTAATCCAAAATGTAACACCGTTGTGCGCCAAATGTAATTTTGGACGCGAAATGTAACCTAGTCTATCTCAGAAAGTGGGATGTCATCTCGATCGTATTTGGGGGAATCATTATTTGTGAATAATTAACATACTCACAATACAATAATCACACGGACGTATTTCTTAATATTAAGGAAAGAGTTTTTTCAGGAATGTTTGTTTTAGTGAAAAGAACACTAATTCGCAAATCAGGAATGTTTGTTTTAGTGCCCGGGTGTACAGTGCTTTTATATTTTTCGGTCCTGTTGAACAATGAATAAAATATTATTTTTAAGCAGAAAACCTCCCTGGCGATGGTAATGCCGTAGAGCAGCTTGTATTACAGCGGCTGCCATTGGAGGATGGTGGCGTATGCTGGAGAATGATCTTGGTCGTCTTATTATCCCTGGTGGTATTTTCAAGCACCTTGGCGTAGTTACGATTCCTGTCCGTTTTTTCCAAGATAACACACTACTGTTTTTCAGACTTCCTCCGAGAAATTTCGAGGTTCCGATCCCGTTGATCGAACCCGTTAATTTTTCTCCCTCACCTCTGCGAATCTATCGGCAGTGAAAACGACTTGCGTGAAAAAATCCCTCTGCCAGCTGTTCAGATGTTTTTCAACTTGCTGTGCACCGACCAGATTTTGTCTTTTGGGCCGCTTCTCATTAGTGACGTCTGTGCGTAATAGTTTTTACCTATTAAATTGTGTAGTGCAGTAAGTACTTGCATAATTATTATAGCAGACATTTTCGCATGTTGTGAAAAGGAAGTAGATCGGAATCCGTTGTGAGAATCGACATTGATATGTCCTACTCACCTAACGAAGAAGTTACAAACTTTGGAATATCTATATTACCTATGTTACATGTTATGTTTCATGTTATCTGTGTTACGTGTTACTATGTTACACATCTGCTTTGATGATATGGAAACTGCAAGATTGTCCGAATCTGTAGGCTCGACAAGGGGGAGAAATTGGCAACACGGTTAACTACCCCAAGAGTAAAAATAAAAAAATGATCGATATTGGTATTTCGCAAATATTACATATATTATCTAGAAAGCATCGTTACAATCTGCATATATATTTGAACTTTCCTCACCCAATATATTTACAAATTATTAACTACGTACGAGTGTTAACTTATCAATTTTTAAAAACACTTTTATTCCAACCCCTACCAAACTAATAAAGTACCTACCTATAACGTATTGTAGTAGAAATTGTTTTATATTCAAAATGGGTGGAAAGCACCATTTTTTTTTCAATTTAAATTTCGTCAGACATGCATACGAACGTGTGTGAACTTTCCAAAATTAGAACAGTGGATGAAAATAATCAACATAAAAAATAATTATTTTAAATCCAGACATACGATTAAGGAGGTAGGTACTGTAATATATATTTTTTTAAGATTTATATTTAACTGTCAGATCTTAAGTTTTTGATCGCTGCGTCAGATAAGATTGCAATTCGGGTTACATTTCGCGATGTTTTCACGGATAACAACACGAGTCTTGTTCAATCTTAATGATTGTATACATCGATAATACCACGCCTACTAAATAAAAATGGACGCGTGCGTCACTTCTCAACATCAACACTATGTATGTTTACGTCAAATAAGCGATATTAATCATAGATAATGATGACACACCGTGGCTGATCCGAATCAAGAAAAGCGCTATTGCGAAATTTGCGTAATCACGCAAAAAAATATGTTTGCGTGTGAAGCGGTCAACGAGATATGACGTTGAAAGATAAACATGTATATTTAGAAAGCTGATACCTGTCACAAAGCGATAAGTACATTATTGTTATTACTATAGTAATCATTTTTTTAACAATATAATAGTTGTTGCCCGTGAAATAATCACAAGATTAACTCGATTCGCAATGTAATCTGACACAGCGATCAAAAACTAAAGATGTGACAGTTATACTCGTATATCACTCAATTGTTTTTTTTTTTTCAATTTATATATATATATTATATAAATTACGTATATGCGGTAAAACCATGTATGGACGTATTAAAAATGTGAATATCCGGAAAGAATGCAAAGCTGATGTGAGCGTAATGAATATGATCAAAAAAGGGACGCTTAGATGGTTTGGGCATGTAGAGCGAATGAACGAAGAAAGGAGTGTGAAAAGAATATATGATGCGAAAGTGAATAGAAGAAGAAGTCGAGGACGCCCGAGAAAAGACATGGCACGATCAAGTAAATCAAATACTTGAATCAGGTCATGTGAAGAGTCAGAATAACAGAAGAGTATGTATGAGACGATGTATGAATGTGAATGAAGCAAGGAGTGTGTACCAAGACAGAGTTATATGGCGGTCCGTCATCTCTGCCTACCCCTGCGGAGAAACGGCGTGATGGTTAGTTAGTTAGTTAGTATATATAGGTAAGTACCTACTTAATCGCTTGCGTGGATTTGAAATGATTATTTTTTAAGTTGATTATTTTCATACACATTTTTAAAAGTTCACACTCGTACGTATGTACGTACGTACCCATAAAGGACATTATTTACGAATTACTGAAAGAATATCAACAATCTTCAAAGAATATGAACATAGAAAAATACACAAAAATTAGTAAAAAAGATCGGTCAAAATATAATTTTTGAACATTTTAATTTTTGTGTCTTTTTCTATTTTTTTATTATTTTAAGCTGAATAATAATTCACCATTTAAACCTTTATGATTTTCATTTTGATATAATATTAATAATATTCAACGAAAATATGAAACAGAAAACGTCAGAGGGTAAATTATTGATATTTGTCAATAATTGACTTCTATACATTGGTTACCCTATCTGTTCGGCGTGTTTTTAGGATGCGCCCATATATCCACTGTCCGAAGGTTTTTGTGATAATGCTAATTTAGTGTCCAGATTTCAAAGCCGTAAAAAAAAGAAGAAAGAAAAATAAATATTCCAGAAAAAAAAAATTAAAAATATATTTGTAGTATTTGATTAAAAAATAATCTAACAAGAAAGAACTAAAGAATAAGCCAGACAGATGGCTTCACCAACCAACCCCCACTTCTCTCGCAAGGAAATTGACGGAAAATTACCAAGTGAATGGAGCCAGTGGAACTATGACCTCCCCCCTCTGAGAACGTTCACGGTTTTCGTGGTTAGTTTGTAGTGCTCCATATTCATTTGGTGAATGTTGTGAGACTGAAGGATGCGGAGGAAGAGAATGATAAGAAGAAGGTCGGAATGTACCTGGGTTTTCAGATCCAGCAAAAAAACAACGACATTTCACGCAACGTATCAATAATGCTTAGTGAATTACGGTCTCGTATAAGGGCGATAGTTGACTAACGAACTAACTTGGATTTGAATCTGTAGTGCAGGGTAATTTGTCCGTACTAGAGGACTAAAACTAAAAATATATTTACTGTATTATATAACACCTTGTATTTAACCTTTCCTTAACTATGATGTGTAACGACTACACAATGCTTCTAATAACTTCAATATCTTAATAACCATCATAAATACTGGCTTCAGATTTTAGGTATTCTTCCATAATACACTAACGCATTGAATGAAAAAAAAAAGTTTATGTTAATTAGCATTTATCGGGCACATACGAGATATTTTGTGAACATCGTGAATAAATTCACCAATAAAATCAAACGTTGCTAGTGTGTGACGAAGGTGTATTCATTCTAAAAAACCGACATGGGATGCAAAGATACGCGAAGAGTGTGCGGGGGAAATACGAATCTATTCACATCTCACTCTTACTTGACTTCGGTATATGGGAACCCGCGAAATGGAATCTCAGTTCGCACCCACAGCGCGTACGATTTACAGCCAGTGGCCCGTCGCTTTCGGGCATCTCCCGGAGGTGGTTTTCTCGCCCGTTTTGTGAGCGTCAGCCGATGATTTTTTTCATGTTTTCAGCTTTTACATTCCAATTATTATCACTGTTGACTTCAAATATAATTCATTTAAGCGATTTGATATTAGTATATATCCTTATTTTTCTGATTTAAATCGCAATGTTTTACCTGTGTAATGATTACACAACGCCGTGGCCAGAATAACAATTTAGCACAGTAAGGGGAAGGTTAACAAGAAAGACAGTCACTGAACCGAGCGTCTGTGTTGAATGTGTAAAAGTTCAAGCAAATTTCTAAACAAAGGGAAAAGATAAGCATAGGAATCCCATCTTAGTTATTTCCCTAAAAAACAAGAACATACCCCAACACCTCCGGAAGCGTGTATTTGTATTGCAAGGGCATACTACCAGTGTTAACGTTCGAAGCGCAAACCTGGAACCAAGAACGTTATGATGAAAATGGTTACCACACAAAGAGCCACGCTAAGTATCTCCCAGCGAGATAGAAAGATGAACGAGTGGAGAAAGAGCAAGTCTGAGGTGAACGACAAAACCATCCCAATCCCCAACCTCAAATGGAACTACGCTGGGCATGTGGCACGATTACAAGTTGACCGCTGGAACCACAATATCATCGTGTGGCGTCCTTGATTAGAAAAGAGGGGCAGAGGTCGCTCACAGATGAGGTGGGCTGACGAACTGAAGAGGACTGCGGGATTCGGGTGGATAAAAACCGCCCTGGATCAGCAAACTTCGAAAAAAATTGAGGGAGGCCTATGTTCCGGACGCCAGAAGGTTTTTGAGAAAGAAGAATATGATTGCATTTTTTTTAAAGTGAATACCGCACATGAGTCCCAACTGCTCCCAACCGTCTAGAGCCAGTGGAACTATGGCATCCCCAAATGGGATGTGTTGTGAGGCTGAAGGTAGTGGGGAAGGGAAGGAGATGGGAAAAAGGAAGGTTGATAAGTACCTGATAAGTACCCTGAAGGTTGATAAGGCTATTCAGATCAGGTCACAAACGGCTAAAGCCATTTCAATCAACCAACGTTTCGATTCTGAATGGTGGTCTTTCACCAGGGCGATACTTAGAGCATCTACCACAACAGTAACAATCTGTGTAAAGCTTATTGTGGCATGTTTCTAGATGTCACACGCACATAAGAATACATAATCGAAATTTTATCAATGCAGGCAAGAATATGCAGGTGAAGAGTGTAGTTTAGATTGCAGTGCACACGTTTCTTTATTCAGATATTTAACTTCTTTTTCAAAACAAATCACTTGCACAACCAGATTACGTTATTATCAGAGATCTACAAAACAGATAAACAACAAATAGGATTCATTTTAATATCATATTTTATCAAAATTGCATCAATAAAAAATGATTTAATACTTGAGCAGAAGGCATGCTGTAATATCAGAGATCAGCCACACATTCACAAGATAAGGCAAACTGCAACAAATTTCTGAAACAATAATTAATAATGAAAATTAAATAACAACTTTGTATAAGATCACAGGTTTTATTTACTTTATTTCTAAGAATTAGAATCAAAGAACATCTTAGATGTTTAAATAACCACGGTTTTTCAGAATTCGCCAATCGTCTTATTGAAAAAGTTCATACCTTCAATACAAACACCGGTGCTCATATTCACCATAGAAATAGTCATGGAAACAGATTAAATAATTTAGAAGCACAAGAAATAAAGAAAGTTATTAAAATTAATAGTCATATTCTTAATAATCAGCGCCCTTGAGGTGATTTTTCACAAAAACGGCACTATACAAATAATCCAAATATTATTATTAAATTTGTACAGTAGTCGAATAATAGGTATATTTCCCGTAAAGCTCGTGAAAAATCTCATTATTCTTTTATCACGTTCTCAGTTGACGTTTCGCCTCTTTCATTTCATATTATCCGTCTCGTTCTCTCTGTTCCTTTCTTATAATTTAAATGTGATTGTTTTGTTTTCTTACCGTTCTTTTTAAATTTTTTTTGTTTTTGTTTTTTCCCTCTGTATGTATGAGTATATTTAACCACACACTACGTATTTTTGTTAAGTTTGATTTTGTGACCTAGTGATGCTTAGACTAAGCGAAACCGGTTGGTCATAAAAACTAAAATGAATCTGTGGTCTTATACAAAGCTATTATTTAATTTTCATTAAACATGTTAAAGCACAAAGTGAATGCTTTTTACGAAAAAAAAATAAGTTGATAGATAATATTTTTTATTACTTCTGTAATGAAATAAGTTATTCCCATCAGTTCAATGAATGCTAGAATTTTACGACATACTTAAAATGACAAATTAATTGAAAATGCAATCTTCAATAACCTTTCAGTGCCACCCTTGTGACACTAACAGACCACTACTTTGATTCATAAAAAAAAAATTAAAAAAACAATTTTCGTAGTAGTTTAAGCACTTTTTTTAAAATCACAGATATTATCTACGCAATAAAATAAAGGATTCCGCACATGGATTCAATCCTGTCGCAAGTAATAAAAATAATTTGTCATTACAGAGATCATATCATGTCACAGAAAATCAAACAGTACAAAACAGATAACGTAGGAAAAATAGAATTTGTTTTAATTTCTCTTTGTTTTCTCTTTATAAATAATTCTCACTGTGATCAGCCGCTTTTTATTTATCTCAAACAGTATTTTTGAAAATTCTCGAAATATTATATTTGACTCGAGATGTTATGCAATGGCAATCCAATGGAATGTTGACCATTTGGCCGATTCTGCAAATACTTTCTACAACTCTCATTTTAGGGCATAGAATTACGGGTCCTTCTTTATAGATTTAAACATAAATAAAAAACATTTAATTTTAAACTAGAATAGAAATTGAAATAATATCAAAATAAAAAGCAAAGCTTTTAAAAGTTCATTGTAATTTAATATTAATTCGACTTTGTAAGAAGTCAAAAGATATTCCGTAAATAAAAATGTATGGTTTATCCAAGACACCATCTAGGTATACAATATGTGCTCGGTACAAAGATGGCAGCCTATATCGGAAGATATTGAAAATTAATATTGATAATTTTCAATGAAGTATGAGATCGATTGAAATGCCCGTTTCTAATAGGGTATCGGTAGCTCAGTTGGCAGAGGCATTACTCCCGGATAGATTAGAGGTTTCGAGATCGATTCTCGGTCTCAACCGTTATTCATTTTAGTTTCAGGCTTTTTTTTCACATTTACGTTTAAAATTATTGATATTATTTCAATAATTAAGAAAACATTTGTTCAATAAACATACATGTATGCAATGTATGTATCTAGCGGATATTACACTATTGTGGAAAAAAAACCCGTCGGAAACTGAAACAAATGTAAAAGGAGGAACGATAAATAAAAACTTCTACCAACGAAAACAAAAATGGAAGAAAATCGAAGTGGCGATAGAAGAAAAAAGATATTACCTTTTTATTTAGAGCCAAACTTTTATATCTCATGTGCAAAATCGAAATGTGAGTGCATTAAACATTACAAAATGTCAAATGAGTAGTTCTGGCGTCATTGAATGCACTGCGCTTGCTGTCTGGAATGTGTAGGTCAAAAATTGTTTTCGGTTCTCTGACAGAGAAACTCCATTCAAAGGGATGTAAGTTAAATAAATATGTATATTTAGTCTTAACGCATAATATATATGAAAAAATACAATCATGGCATATTGATGTCAAGGAGATTGATCACCAAGCAAATCAAGATATAATGGAATTCAAACAGATAATCACGTAAAAACCCGTTAAAAATACTGTTAATCCATATCACTCACTGAGCGATCACCAGATATTGTTATTCATTAGCAAAATAATTTTGGAATATAATTATTTATGCGCTATTGAGTTGTAAAACGCCTTGGCACGGTGGTCAATTGTAACCCTTCGGGTGACATATGTGTAAGTGTACAGTAAAAAAAAATGAAGAAAAAATTCAAAAAACACAAATAAAGATACACACGTTTTAAAGATATGTTAAAGAACTTAATTTTATCGTAATATATGTTAATGTTTATATTTTCACACATAAAAATATTATAGGGATGATGTCTAAGGAATTTAACGGTAGAATACATTATAATTATGAGATACACGGACATGGGACGAGAAATGCAAAGTTAATTACATTGCCAACAAGGAAAGAATCAAGCACACAGAAATCTCTCATGTACCGGGCCGTCCAACTATATAATAAAATTCCATCAGAAATCACTACAGTAGACAATATTCGTCAATTTAAAAAAGAATTAAGGAAATTTGTTTTCCAAAACCATTAATGTTGGTATATTGCATGTTCATTTTGTTGTAACCCGATAAACATAAATATATGTTTTTTAAATTTTAAGTTTATAAAATGTCATCAGAAGAATATGTTTGAAAAAAATCATGTATGTATATACATTAAATCTTTTATATTAGAACACACAATGATGTGATCTAACTTAAGATAAATAAATAAGTCAGCAGCCACACACTTTATGGCTTTCTTAAACAAGCAATACAAAACATTATGTATCTGTTAATTCTATGTGTCAAAGGTTTCGAGTGAATGCAATTCTTTTAACTGTAACCCTTTAAATTCTTTGTGAAATGCATTCGGGAATTATAAGTAAAATGTTCAAAACACCTTCGTTGGTTTTTAAGCTGCATCTTTTGGGGACGTTTTGTTCTTTTTTTCATTGAAATACTTCTTTCACTAGAAACCTTAGACGTTTTCATTACTGCCCACATCATGGGTAGCCAACCTTTTCAGCAGCCGGGCCAGATTTTAGAAATGAGATTTCCTATCAGGCCGTACAACAAAATTTATTTTATTATTCAAAGCAAACAATAAATATATTGTTTTCTAAGAAGATATAACAAAATGAGAAACATACATATTTATTAGATTAGAGTTAGGCAATACAAGAAATAATTATAAAAAATAAACAAAATATAATAAATTTTAGTGAGACGTCTGATTTTGTTTGACATAACTAAATGCATCAAAGTTGATAACGATTGATGTTGTTGCTACACGCAAACAGTTTTCCAAATGCTCATCAGTGATTCGTGTTCTCATTTGAGATTTAATATGCTTCATTCGACTAAAAAGCTGTTCACACGTGTAAGTGTTTCCAAATAGCGAAATCATCGATAGAGCATGTTTGTAAAATGCAGAATATTTCTCCTTGTCCAAATATTAATTCACGCTCACGGCTATCCACGCAAGATTGACGTGCGCGTTTTTTAAAATCATCTTAACGTTGTGATTGTTTGTTAACACGAATAAACCATAGAAAAAATTGTCATGATGGTTGAATCAATGTACTGAGATACTTCCGTGTGTGGGATATGATACGAACTACGCACGATAGAATATTCTTTTGGTGGTTTTATGTCTTAGAGTAACCTAGAGACCTAACTTTGCGAAATTTTGTCCGCACTTTTTGACCAAGCAATGACCAAAGGGTGTGGCCTAAACTCAGAGTAAAATCACTAACAGGGTTGTCACAAATTAAGTAAATTAGGTATTTTGTTGTGAGTAGGTAGTTGTAAATCATTAAAAAAGAATGAATGTTGTATATTTTTGTTTATTCAAATATACATTAATCAATAAGATTATTAAAATCTTATTTATAGATAAAAATATAAACGAATTAAATTATTAGTACAGAACATTTTATAATACATATTATAAAATGAACTTCAGTTCCATCAACAAAATAGTTTACAAACAAAAGTAAAATAAAAAAATGTACGGTGATAACAGATGTTAAATCATTTTCTTAACCTTGGAGTAAGAATATATGGAGAGATCAATTTTTTTTACCTATATAAATTTGCGATAAATCACTTTCTCTGCGTTTTACGTCGTACACCATGAGAGAGAAAAGACACAAAAAATTCACAAAACATGACACCGCTTTTAAGTATTGTAGGGATGTTTTCCGTCCCGCGTTATTTTGTAAGGAAATTTCGAATGCAGATAATAATAACAGTGAACTTTGTGATATTTCACGTCAAGTGCGCTTCATACTTAATTAATTAAGCTAATAATTCTAACTAACAAGGAGAAAATAATATATAATATGTATACAAAATTAAAACTATCTAAATGCATGATCGTTATCATAAATCATCAGAGAACAGGTTCAGAAATGGGTACAATAGTGAATGTGCACATCAATAGATTTAAAAAAAAACAATTAATTAGAAGCTAAGGGTATAAAAATCCAGATGAAACGTATGAATTCATTTTAACATATTTGTTAAATCAAAAAGAAAAAAATGATTGGAATTTGATGTTAGATCCGTAACCCGAGAATTCTGTAGTTGCACCAATCGTAGATACTCCAAAAAGGTAGTCTTAAAAACATAACACTTTAACGTAATACGCGAATTTTGAAACTAGAAAAAAAAATCTCCGCATTACAACAATCAAATCGTCGACGTTTACGAAAAAATCACATCTTTAAATTATATAATACAGGACCTAGAAAAACGGGGCAATGTTCAAAGTGAAGGTATCCAAATATTATCGTCCATTAGTGGGCCCAACGGAGATGTTTTGTCGAAGTGATTACTTGGGAAATGGACTGAGCAGATTGTGCTATGGTATTTAGGAGTTCAATTTTGCCTGCTCGTAGCACGGATCCATTTTCTCGCACGCCATCCTTTGGAAATCTAAAAATAATTAAATATATAATAATATTCCAATTTTGGCATAGCCCTGAATTTAGGAGGCAACCAAAATCTAAGAGATAAACACTATTCTGTCTTTATCTGTTTGCCAACAATTTAGCGTTAGTATCATGAGAAAGAAAGAGACCGGGATAGTCTCAGAAGCCGTACAAAGACGGAGTTCCCCTTTCTAATGGTTTTTAATGTGACATCTCGTAAATATTTTTAAGTTAAACATATTGCGAATCCATTAAAACTCATTTCAAACGGAAGTTTATTATATTGGAACGAATAGTCCAAAGATTAATTACATATTGGTGTAAGTTACTAGTTGTTTTGTAGGTTAGGATGTTAAATATTTGAGATCAAACTAAAAAGACGATTTTTATAAGTACATGTGAAAAAACTGTTTGTTTTAGTCCTTTTGTACTTCGATTAAAGCAAACAAGCATAGAACATGTGGCCATGATGTTTTGCTAGATATTACACAAAAAATAACTCAAGTTTTTAACTATTTACGTACTTTTGACAGTCCGTTTGGTGCAAACGTATTCTGAAGTTTGTGCGGATTAAATAATGAAGACATTTCATTTAACCCGCCCCCAAATCGTGTATAGGTTTCAACAATTGTACCCGACGTGATCAGGTACACAAATAAACTGTATAGGGGTGGCGGTCCCGACTGCAAGCAGGTTTTAAGGGGAGACGACGGGTCAAACTCGTAGGGCCTCGGCTTCCAAGTGAAGATGCTGCGGGTCTGGTCGGAGAGAATCAGGCGGTCCAGGGGGGGCAGGCGATGGTCAAAGAAAAGTCGGGAGTCAAGTTTGAAGGCGATGTCGTAAAATGTCTTAGCGGAGGATGCTGGTGATCTACTTTTTTTTTTTCTCATTTTGCGCAATATTGTTCATGAAACTTGAAGAGCGATGTATGGGAGGACAGCATCCTCTTTTTCTCTCGCTCCCCGCTGGCTGGCGGCAATTTTGTGGGATAAATTTTGTTAATTAATCCCCTTCTCCTTTTCACCAGCTTTCACCTTAACTTCAATTCGCCCCTCTATCATTTTTTATTAAGTTCTTAATTACAGTTTGAAAATACATTTTACAAGAGTGCCCGTTTTTGCGGGTTTTTACTTATAACTATTTTATTCTAACGACTTTTAATTCATGTAAACGCCTAGTCAGGCCGTCAAAAACATAGTTTGTTTTAGCCGTACGCCATACATATTATACGTTCAGCGACGTGCTGAACGCGTGATTAGTGGAGCTTTACTGCGACCGAGTATGCGGCTCTGTTACGCTCGACTGAGCCTTGGGCTCGCGTTTAACGCTCGGCCGGGAGGTCGAAACCTGTCGTGTCGACAGAAGGATTCTAGCATAGTTATTTAAGACAAAAAATATGATAAATTAGAGCAAACATATGCTTATTTTTGTTCAAACAATTTAATCATGATTTTACGTGCATCTAAATTATTCATACGCGGATTTATAATTTCCGCGGCGCAGTGCGTCCGACACAACAATTGTTTATCTCTTTTTCTCATATGCTTATAGAACCGAGCATAAAGAGAGAGCTATATTTTGCGAGTTTGTCAACGATTTGTCACAAATTAGTATGGTCTCTTTATATTGTTACTCTGAGTTTTATGTACGGTAAAATAAAAAGTGTGCGCATATGCTCCGCGGGCAACAACACTGCGCTGCGTGTTGGCCACCCTTGGCCTATATAAAGTTTACAGATAAATCATTTGTGGTATTACTTGTATTATAATTCTACAAAGTGACGTTTAGCGCCATTGTCCGGTCCTCGTGTAAGCTGGCATAAGACCGTATTCACGCCTCGGTCTTATATTCAATAAATCGATTTTGCTCCCGAACAGTTCAGTAAAGATAAAGTAAAAGAATTTCCAAATTAAACATATTCGAAGAACTCCGCATCCAGCGTAAACTTACACACAAGATAAGTATTTTCAAACTAATACTACATAACGTCTTCCACCAACTCGGTAGCTCACTTCCGAAGGTTAAAACTATCGACACCACACCAATACATTATAAGATCAATGAAAAACAAGATTACAAATTAAGTAACAAACAAAGGCTTAAAAAACGTGTTAATTGTTCAAGGTTATGTCGTTATAATTTTTAGATTTTTTTCCAGTCGAAAATTAAAAGTTTTTGCATTTTTAATTTTTGGCCAAAAAATATCATCAAAACAGATTTTTTGTTTCTAGAAAAACCGACACACCAATAGAGCACACTCCTTTAAATTTCTTATCACTTGGACAGCACTGCAGGTTTTGCCAGATATGCTTCGGCCGTTGTCAGACCAGTACTAACGATAACAACTGAGGATAGTGCGTATCGTAAAATGTCTTATCAGGCTATCCAAAATGTTCATGAAAACTACTGAAACAAAAGATTGCAGACTAAACACATCACTAGGTAATAAAACAGCTGTTTACTGACAACGACTTGTAAATTATAAACGAATAAAAACTAGAAGTTTTACGTTACATATTATTGTGCCACAGGGCACTGTCTTATTTTTTAAAATAAAACTACAACGCTTATTTGTTCAAATAGAATAGTCATCGCGGCGTTCGAAATGTAGTTAGGCAAATAATTTCTTTTGGAAAAATAAATTTTGATTAGGCTACATATATAAAATGTTTTAGTAATTTAAGACCGCAAAACGCGGGCACAAAAATGTCAAACCTGTAATAATGTCTCTAATAAAAATCGTAGAGAGGTGAATTGAGGTCAAGGTAGAAGCCAGGGAGCAAAATAAGTGGACAGGTCAAATAAACCTATCCCTCAAAAATAAAAGCCAACTGGGGAGAGAGAAAAGGGGGTGACAGAAATCCCCCATACAAAACTCTCTTATCCCGGCGGCGCGCTACCAAACGATTAAAATATTGCGGAAAAACGAGTAAAAATCAGATCACCAGCATCCTGCACCGCGCTACATCTACCTTGACCTCGCTTCTCACTCGACATCGCCTTCAAACTGACTCCTGCCTTTTACTGACCACCGCCTGCCCCCCCTGGACCGCCTGACCACCTCCCACCGGACCAGACCTGCCGCATCGTCATCTGAAACGCAAAATACCTATGGTCACCCCCTAGTCTTCTCGCATACAATCGCTTCGGATCGGGACCGCAGCCTACTACAGTTTACTTACAGTGTATCTTGGTACGTCGGGTACAAGTGTGTGTTTTTTGGGCATTACTGGATAAAAACACACAGCTGGATAAAAACATCCTCCCCAAGTGTTTAAGCAATGTACTGACATTTATGGTTTTTTGACATTTCTGATCTGTGAATTCGCTTTCTTTAGTCCGGTGAATTAAAAAAAAATATTTGTAAAATTTCAATTTATGAGAAAGTCTAACATTATGTTCTATTTTCATTGCCCGTGTTGATAAAATTAAACAATAGCTTAAAATAGTTTGATTATTCTAGCTCGAGCTAAACCGGGTACTGTAACATTGATTTTTACGAGATAAAGACAAAAATATTTTTGATATTTGTTGTTGATTAATCAAACCTAATTAGGAGATAAGCCCCTACCCCAGAAACCGCTGTCCTTGTAACGTTTTTGATTGTCACTTAATCTTGGTTTTCATATTTAAGGAGATTCTTGCCGGAAGAATCATCAGTACGTCTCTCGAGGCGAACAGTCAAGTCTTTTAGTACACGAGTAAAATAATTAGTATCCAAGATGATGCTATCTCTGTTTTTGGTGGTCGCTTTGGTCGGAGGAAACATGGCCTTCGTTCTTCCCGGAGGTAAGTCGAAAAATCTTATTTTTTTAATATTTCAAAGTCGGTAAAATTTTTTTTTTTCGATGTTGAGCATATTTCGTGAGATAAGTATTTATATAGTAGATTATCCTGATCAATGACTGATAAGGACAATAACAAAAAGTAAACTAAGGTGGAAAATTATATTCCCTAAAATTAATCTGGATTTAACAATTAATAATAAAAGCACTATGAAACTTGCAAAAGCATTATGAAAAATGTTATAGTGGTGTTATTTTAGTAACATTATTGAAATGGAATCACACTAAGAACTCTTTAATAAGAGGAAAAATAAATAAGGGTTTTTTTTAATTTAACACAAAAGATTCACCATCGCTTAAAGGGATATATTTATATGTTTAAATAAAATGATTCAACCACTCATGTCCGTGGGAAACTAATAAAAAACCAAATGATAGAAATCGGCTGATATTATGGAGATTAAATAACTGGATTTAGAATGTGGACTAACGCAACACTTGAAAATTATTCTATGATAAACAATCTCGCAAATAACATAGGATTTACTAGTTTTAATTCTTGATTGGAATGACCTATCGTCACACGATCATGACATCTGACATTATAGGTCGGAGATAAGGAAAGTTCTTGTGAATATTGAATTCAAACAATACTCGAGGCAGTGTATTGTATGAATAATCAAAAAAGACGATAAATCATTAGTTTACAAATCTTTCGGAAATAGACATTGATCACCATAAAATACTATTCTAAATATAAATGTTTTATTCCAGAACGTAGCGACCGCGCAGTGACGATCGTCACCCGCGCCGCGTGGGGCGCCCGCGCCCCCACCTCCACCACGGCCATGTCCACCCCCGTGCCCTACGTAGTCATCCACCACTCGGAGAACCCCGGCGCGTGCACCAGCAACGCCGCCTGCGTCAGCGCCATTAAGGGGATGCAGAACTACCACATGGACACCAACGGATGGGCCGATATTGGATACAAGTGAGACCCGCAATCAATCATTACTTTTATGCAGATGACATTACTTGATCGATTCCACACGAGAGGACTGATGCATGCATTTAAGTTCCTATCAATCTTACTAAGGAGCACTAATTTATTGAGGGAATGGTTGTTATAATAGTGGTCGATGGTTGGTTACAGCTGGCTGGTCGGAGGAGACAACCGCGCCTACGAGGGCAGGAGCTGGAACAGGCAGGGGGCCCACGCGCCAGGATACAACAGCGTCAGCGTCGGCATCTGCGTCATCGGCTCGTGGGGAAGTGAGTACAAGACTCATTCTTTATTAGTTTTTTCCGACAATCTTCTTGCTCAATTTTAACAAATTAAAACACCAACATTCTAAGTACAAACACAAAAAATCATTGGATTTTGACTAGTAAAACCGAAGACATATGTAAACCCAACCCATCCCAAGTCTGAACTTGGTCGATTCAGATCAAATGAAATGATTTTCTTATGTTGAAGATTTCAACACTTTTCAAGAAGTTCTTGCTGAATCCTTCCAAACCATCAATTTTATTTTAAAAATAAAAAATAATCGATTCGTAACCATAGTTAAGTTCTGCCAGTTTGCCTTAGGTAATGCTTGTTTCGTGTCTGAGTAAAAAATGTAGTGGCAAAAAGGCCAAAACTGCCCAAGCAACCACAGAAACCACAATGGATAGGTTTTCTTGTTGTTAGACTGAGCCATAGACATTGATAATGGTATTGACATAGTCAAACTCGCTATAGCATTGCTTATTGCGTATACAGGTTGATAACTACTAACTAGTGTGTTATTGGCTTGTCCAGGTTCCCTGCCCCCCGCGGCCCAGCTGCAGCAGATCAAGGACCTGATCGCCTACGGAGTATCGAACGGATACATCTCCTCCAGCTACAAGCTGATCGGCCACCGCCAGGCCATCAGCACCGACTGCCCCGGCAACAGGCTGTACGACGAGATCAAGACCTGGCCGCACTGGTCCGCCTCCGGCAGGATCGTCGAGGGAGAGATCGTCGAAGGAGACTTCCCCGACTCTGCCTAACTCACTGATTCTCACTCAGAATGATTCTGATTTTAAATCATCCTCCACAATACTTGTACCGTTAGAAAAATGTTGAAATTTTATAATAAAGTGCCATTTTTATAAATAGTTTGTGACTTTCTAATTATTACCGTCCAATTTTGCTTTGTGATAGAGCACATGAAAACAAGCAATCGCAATTTCATTTCGAAACTTAGAATGACTTTAAATGATCGTGTTAACTGACACAGTAGCAGCATGACGGTTATGCTTAACAGGGAATAATAATTTAAATAAAAGCTGAAATGGGTCGAGAATCGGCGTTAAACAGAAACGGTTCAAAGGTCAAAATTGCGCTGATTGTCAATTTGATGGTCATTAAATGTAATAGTGTTTGAAACATCTCTATCTAAGACTTTTATAATGAGTTTGAAATGAAGGATCAGATTCAATAAATGCAGATGAAACATTTTTTTTTATTTAGCATTGTTGAGACGGTGGTTAAAGAACCAAAAAAAGAAAGGCGAAAACGTTCGCTGGGAAGAATTCCTGCTTTTTTCCAGGGAATTTCCAGGGAAAAATTACACAAACTATCAGTGAGTAAATTTGTGACAAAAGGTAAAGAAAGAATCGACACTCCAATCAAATCCAAGGATGATGAAACAGGATACAAAAGGAAGTTGACAAATAAAGTATAGAGGTAAATCTGTGAAGACATAAACCGATAGACGTGTTTCGTGGGCGTGTCCGTGAGCCTTAAATAAGTTCAATTTTTCCTTACTTTTGCTGAAATTAGATCAAACATTATCAAACATTGAAATTATTTCTAGAACAGACTAGAAGTCGATAGGTTTCATGTGCTTCGAATCTTGCGTCTTTGATCAAATTTGAACAACAATTATTACCGGACTGGAATTTTAGTGCGAACCTAGTTAATAATGAGAATTATCAAAAGATCTAAAATCGATAACTTAAGTTTAATCTAAATTTAAAAAAAACGACATGATAAAACATGATCAAGTGGTGTTACAGATTAATTGAATCATTTGAATTCATTGCCGCGCCATGTGGAATTGACAATGTAATCAGTGAGGTAATCACAAATAGTAATCAGTGTCCTTCGCGTCTTCAGGGTAATCTGCGAGTAGATAGGTATTAATTAATTAACTTTCTTGCGATTGCCAATATAATACTTTTCTTCTAATTGATGGCAATCTGAAGAGAATGCGACCTAACCAATTTGGAAATTAAAATTTTATTTTGGAGATTGATTGCAAATACAAAAAAAAATCTAATGTAATTAAATTGATTCTTCCTCTTTCACTGTATGATCTATTTATATTGTGCACTAATTTAAACTTTTTTTACTTTAATTTTACATATATATTAAAAAAAACATTATACACATAACTTGTACAAATTTCGAAAGGACATTATTAAATTTACTCTCACACCCTAAAATCTAACAATAAAAAATACAAATAAATACCAACTAAATTATGTTTGAGCTCAAGCTTCACGAAATAAAATAAAACATGTATTTGGCGTTGTTTTTTTACTGTTGCAAAATCCAAACAGGCGACTTGCATCAAGTGGCAATTTCGTCCTTATCGCCATCAACGTGACAAGTGTGTGATTTTGTGACTTTACGTTTTTTGGGAATTTTACGAATTGCATCGCCTTATTAGTTTGAATGACAGCAATTTTTTTAGCAACTGAAATATAGCAACTATATCATAATAATCTTGAAACTTTAATGTGATTTCAGTGTATTTAAAAAGTACACTAGGTACCCATTGAAATAAACACACATAAAATAAAATAATTGTGATCACCTGAAGTGACCTTTCAGGTAAGAATGCTTCTGTATAATATCTCCGATCATAATATCAATAAAAAATAATATTTTCATAGATTATATGTAGTACGCTCGCTAGATTATATGTAGTATGATGTAGGCTCCACTACGAGTCCAGAGGTCGCGGATTCGAACCCGGCGTGAGCAAAAAAAAATAATTTAATTAATACGTGTCATAATATACATTTAATTGATGTAAAATAAAATATAATATATTTGCGGCACGTCCAGAGTGGTAGATACTCTAAGTATCGCCCTTCTGAAAGACCACCATTCAGAATTGAAACGTTGTTTGAAATTGCTATAGCCGTGTTTAATGACCAAATCTGAATAGCCAGGTACTTCCCAACCTTTCCCTTCCTCATCTCCTTCCTCTCCCCACTACCTTCAGCCTCACAAATTACCCCTATTGGGGATGCCATAGTCTCACTGGCTCTAGACGGTTGGGAGCAGTTGAGACTCTTGTGCGGTATTCACGTTAAAAAAAGTAAGTAACAAGATGGAGCCTAAGAAATAAGATTTGTATAGTGCCCTTGAGGTCTTTTTTTACAAAAACGGCGCTATTCAAATCATCCTATTAATGAACGATTTGTTTTACCTCCTTGGGAATAATATACCAAGAAATGTATTTTTTGTACTATATTAACATTTCAATAAATAAAATTATTATTATGTTCATATATAAGTTTATAACCTACCAATGTTCTACTTAAGCTATTTAATATTGTCTTGGTTTATTATCTTCATCTAGGATTATTATTGATCAAGGTATCAGATTAACTTATTTATTTCAATTCCGGTGTTTTTAAAAAAAATATATTTCATTGAATTTATTTTAACGATATGTTTACTAGTATTGTACTGTATGCAAATTACCTAATCTGATGGCGGTATGCTCCAAGTACCTATCGTAATAAACTGTATACTGGAAGAAAAAAAAAATAAGGAGAAAAAATAATTACCTTAGAAGACTTCAAGAACTTACATCTTCAACTTCATTGGTGAGTGAATGGTTTCACATTTTTCCTTCATTCTATATTTTTTTGCATACGCTACAATTAGACACCTCCATCAAGTAGTATAGTTTATCGTTTACAGCAGAGGTTCCCAAACTTTTTTGTCCCGTAGACCGCTTATTGATTTTTTCTGTTTTGTATAGACCCCCTGCTTTCCTTAGTATTGATTTTTTTTAGCGTTGGGAAAAATTTCAAAGTTTTGTGAACGCTTCAGGAACTGCTAGTTCTTTGAAATGAACCCTTCGCGGTGAACACTTCAATTGTAGTCGAACTCGTCAAAAAATAGTACTAGTCGGCAGAGATCCCAAATCGAAAAGTGCTAGCAAATCAACAAAAATTCCTCTCCGAAAAAAGCACTAGTCGGTGGAGATTTGAAATCGAAAAGTACTAGCAAATCGGCAAAATATCTTCTACAAAAATTATTATTATTAATATAATTAGGGAATTAAATCCATTATAAGATAGTATTACGTAAGTACCTACATAGGTACTATCTGTGAGGTGGATTATTACATTTGCGGGAAGCCAACATTTTGGTGACGGCCTGCCTAAATGGAATCCACTCCCGTGGACCCCCATTTACGTCTCATGCACCCCCAATTATTTTTTTCATTGACATGGACCCCTTGCAGGTCGGAATCGACCCCTGGGGGTCGATATAGACCGCTTTGGGAATGACTGGTTTACAGTCCACTATTTTCCAAATTCATCTGAAGCTCAAAACACATGTGGTGTTTTATCACAGCTTCGAATCCAACACAAAAAAATCTTAAATATATAGTCAACATGTGATAGCACAGCGTATTCTGTCTAGCATATCTACGAAAACGAACTAGTTTCGGCTCCTTGACCGAGAAACATCATTAAAAGGGTTGTTGATTGTGTTGAAAAAATAGGTTGTGCATACAAATACATGTGTTAAATGCAAAGTAAAAATACTAAACGCGTACGGCATACTGATATCAAGATTATTGTTTGTTTGTTTGTTTTTTTTTGATTTTATGGATTCTTTCGTAATTCTCTGCTAACTAACTAGCTGGCGCTTATTCAAATACCCCTCATAATGTCTATCTAACTAGTACTGCGGCTGTATTTAATTGACTGAAATTAAGTTTACATTGGTGAATTCTTAGGGAAAGGGTCTTTACTGGATAAAAAACCCTATGCAAGACTGATATCAAGGGGATCAACCATCAAGCATATCAAGACACAAATTGAAAATCAAACGCATAAATACGTTTAAAAAATAAGGTCAAAAATGAGATAATTTTTTTTATCTATTTCAATCACTGAGCAAACACCAGATCTTTTTATTTTTTTATAGTGAATACCGCACAAGAGTCCCAACTGCTCCCAACCGTCTAGAGCCAGTGAGACTACGGCATCCCCAAATAGGGCATGTTGTAAGGTTGAAAGTAGAATGGATGGAAGGTGATGGGGAAGTACCTGGCTATTCAGATCTCATAACCAAACACGGCTAAAGCCATTTCAAACAACGTTTCGTTTTGAACGGTGGTCTTTCGCCAGAGCGATACTAACAGTATCTACCACTCTGGAACGTACCGCAAATTTATCAAATTATTTCTGTATGAATTAAATGTGTTATGACACATATCAATTGAATAATATCTATCAGCCTGGAACGTGCCGCAAATATACTATATCGACGCCGGAAAGCCAAGTCTTTCGTTCCTGGTTGCATTTTGAAAAACAAAGTTAACTCAGATAACTCAATGCTCTAACTGAGTTACCTGAAGTGATGAAAAGCTAAAAAACGCTCCAAACTTCTATCGCTTGAGTCAAGCCCTCTTTTAAACGGGAAATATATTTTAGACGGCTGAGGAGGCCACAAGTCTTCAGAATCAAACGAGCCTTCGGTGCAGAAAAAAAAACTGATCAAAACTGCATATTTAACTAATTTTTGACAAAAGTATCACTTAAGCCATTTTGCCTTTCCAGCTTCCCGCTCCACCCCGGGTTCGAACTCGCGACAGCTGGATTCGTAGTCGAGCGTCTTACCACTTGACCACGGAGGCCGTCAATTATTTTGCACCGGTAAAATATTTTAGTCATATTATTATATATGCGCCTATCGAATCGCCAATTGCGTTGATACGGTGATAAATCACAACCTTTCGGGTGATGTCTTGGTAAATGTACGATTTAAAAGAAAACAAATGATGAAAAAAAAACTTAAAAGAAAATAAAATCCAATCCGAACCAAATTAAAATAATTACTAAGAAACAGATACATCAACTTAAATCAAGGGTAAGAGGTAGAAAAATGGGGATCATGCGTTTAAAGAAAATGACATTGGTTTCTAAGGCGTAAAAATGATGTTATATTCAAATAATAGATTCATCTCCCAAACAGCAGAGTTGATACCAAGTGAAAAAAAAATCAAACAAAAACATATTCGAAGAAATCGGAATCGAGCGAAAATTTGCTCACAAAATAAGTATTTTCAAACTACCATCACAAAACGTCATCCACCAGCTCGGTGACTCGCCCCATAAAAATTAAAAAAAAATATATCGACACCACACCAATACATTATAAGATTATGATCAAAGAATAACAAATTATCAAAAAAGACGTCACAGATTACAAATTATGCAACAAATAAATTAACTAAAAACGTGTTAATTGTTCAAGGCTGTGACGTTACAATTTAACGTTTTTTTTCATTGGAATATTTTTTAAATAATGTTTTTGAATTTGAACTTTTTGGAAAAAAATATATCATCAAAACAGAAACTATTTTTTTAGAAAAACTGACACACTAAAATAACACATTCCTCCACATTTCTTATCACTTGAACAAAGCACTGCAGGTTTTGCCAGATATGCTTTGGCCGTTGTCAGACTAGAACTAACGATAACAACTGAGGATAGTGCGTATCGTAAAATGCCTTATCAGGCTATCCGAAATGTTCATAGCCACTACTGAAACAAAAGATAGCTGACCAAAACACATCCCTAGGCAATAAAACAGCCGACTTGTAATTGTAAATGAATAAAAACAAGAAGTTTCACTTAGGCGATGTATATAAATGGGGCTAAATACGGCTTACCACAGGGCTCGATGATGGGTCCAAGTTATTTTAAAATAAAACTAAAACGCTTAATTAATCAACTGAATAATGAAATTAAGTGTACTGAGGTTTCCAATAAAAGTTCTATTTATTTAAAAGCAATTTAAGATAAATTAAGAGTGTATCTTGAGAAAACACAACTGAATAAAAAAAAATTTATTGAAGTATTTAAACAATGTATAGACATTTATGGTTTTTGATATTTCAGATCTGTAAATTCACTTTATTAAGTCAGATAAACCAAAGAAAAAATATTCGCAAAGTCTAACAATATATTCAATTATCATTGCCAGTGTTGATATAATTCAACGACAGCTTAACAGAGTTTGATTATTCTAGCTCGAACTAAACCGGGTACTGCGGGCATTGATGGTTACGAGATAAAGACAAAAATATTTATTGATATTTGTTGTTGATTAATCAAACCTAATTAGGAGATAAGCCCCTACCCCAGAAACCGCTGTCCTTGTTATATTTTTGATGGTCGCTTAATCTTGGTTTTCATATTTAAGGAGATTTTTGCCGGTAGAATCATCAGTACGTCTCTTGAGGCGAACAGTCAACTCTTTGAGTACACGAGTAAAAGAAATAGTATCCAAGATGATGCTAGCCCTGCTTTTGGTGGTCGCTTTGGTTGGAGGGAACATGGCCTTCGTTCTTCCCGGAGGTAAGTCGAAAGATCTTTTATTTTTCTATTACACAGTCAGCGAAAAAATATTTTTTTAATATATGTTAGGATATATATCGATGTAGAGCACATTTAGCAAGTTGAGTACATATTTATTTGGTAGATTATCCTGATCAATGACTAATAAGGACAGTAACAAAAAGGAAACCGATGTGGAAAAGGCCATTACCAAAAATAATCTGCATTTTACCATCAATAATAAAAGCAATACGGAACTGAATTTTTTTGGTTTATTGTTTATAGACAAGTAGGAAATATAGTGGAGTTATTTAGTGACATTATTGCAATGGAATCCCACCAAGAACTCTTCATTGAGAGTTAAAAAAGACGGTTTTTTTTTAATTGCACACATATTCACACAATAGTTCCCCATGGCCTAAGGAAATATTTTTATGTTAAAATAGAATTATTCAATCACTCATCATGTTTGTGGGAAACTAATAGGAATCCAAATAATAGAGATTGGCTGCTATTATAGAGATTAAATAACTAGATATTGAATGTAGACAAACGCGACACTTGAAAAGTATTCTATGATAAAAAATCTCGCAAATAACGTAGGCTTTACTAGTTTTAATTCTTGATTGGAATGATCTATCGTCACACGATCATGACATCTGACATTATAGGTCGGGGATAATAAAAGTCCCTTGTGAAAATTGAATTCAAACAATACTCGAGGCAGTGTATTGTATGAATGATCAATAAAGACGATAAATCATTACTTAACAAATATTTCAAGAATAGACGTTGATCACCATAAAATACTATTCTAAATATAAATGTTTTATTCCAGAACGTAGCGACCGCGCAGTGACGATCGTCACCAACGCCGCGTGGGGCGCCCGCGCCCCCACCTCCACCACGGCCATGTCCACCCCCGTGCCCTACGTAGTCATCCACCACTCGGAGAACCCCGGCGCGTGCACCTCCAACGCCGCCTGCGTCAGCGCCATCAAGGGGATGCAGAACTATCACATGGACACCAACGGATGGGCCGATATTGGATACAAGTGAGACCCGCAATCAATCATTACTTTTATGCAGATGACATTACTTGATCGATTCCACACGATGTATGCATTTAAGTTCCTATCAATCTTACTAAGGAGCACTAATGTATTGAGGGAATGGTTGTTATAATAGTGGTCGATGGTTGGTTACAGCTGGCTGGTCGGAGGAGACAACCGCGCCTACGAGGGCAGGAGCTGGAACAGGCAGGGGGCCCACGCGCCAGGATACAACAGCGTCAGCGTCGGCATCTGCGTCATCGGCTCGTGGGGAAGTGAGTACAAGCCTCATTCTTTATCAAATTTTTCCGACAATCTTGTTGCTCAATTTTAACAAATTAAAACACCAACATTCAAAGTACAAACACAAAAAATCATTGGATTTTGACTAGTAAACCGAAGACACGTGTAAACCTAACCCATCCCAAGTCTGAACTTGGTCGATTCAGATCAAATGAAATGATTTTCTTATGTTGAAGATTTCAACACTTTTCAAGAAGTTCTTGCTGAATCCTTCCAAACCATCAATTTTATTTTAAAAATAAAAAATAATCGATTCGTAACCATAGTTAAGTTCTGCCAGTTTGCCTTAGGCAATGCTTGTTTCGTGTCTGAGTAAAAAATGTATAGTGGCAAAAAAAGGCCAAAACTGCCCAAGCAACCACAGAAACCACAATGGATAGGTTTTCTTGTTGTTAGACTGAGCCATAGACATTGATAATGGTAGCTTGACATAGTCAAACTCGCTATAGCATTGCTTATTGCGTGGCCAAGCTACAGGTTGATAACGACATCACCAGCCGAAACCGCCCAACTAACTAGTGTGTTATTGCCTTGTCCAGGTTCCCTGCCCCCCGCGGCCCAGCTGCAGCAGATTAAGGACCTGATCGCCTACGGAGTGTCCAACGGATACATCTCCTCCAGCTACAAGCTGATCGGCCACCGCCAGGCCATCAGCACCGACTGCCCCGGCAACAGGCTGTACGACGAGATCAAGACCTGGCCGCACTGGTCCGCCTCCGGCAGGATCGTCGAGGGAGAGATCGTCGAAGGAGACTTCCCCGACTCTGCCTAACTCACTGGAATGATTATTCTGATATTAAATTTTCCAACCACAATACTTGTACCGTTAAAAAAATATTGACATTTTATAATAAAGTGCCATTTTTATAAATAATTTGTGCTTTTCTAATTATTTCCGTCCAATTTTGCAATGTAATAGAGCACAAGAACCATTGGCATTATTTTACTTTGAAATTGAAAATTTACGAAAAAGGTGTATTCTTTTCCAAAATGGCGGCTTTTCCTCGGGCCCGTAAATGATTTTGTGCTAAGCAGAAATTCATCAGCGCACTTCCGGTAAAATATAACGAAACTGCGTTATAGAAATTCAATGTTATTATTAAAAGAAAATACAACAAGAGTAAATAAGACAAGTTATAAAACAATTTATCTCAATTTCCCTTAGAAACCTAGAATGACAAAGAAAGAATAGCAGGTTAAAGTTCTTCCAAAGCAAAATCAAAAATTTTATGGATAAGGCTATTGTTCCTAACCTGTTTGATTTATTTCCGGTCGATAATACATTCCCTATTACACAATAAACTCCCTCCGGAACTAAGATGTATAACGAGCCCAACAGAATTTCGGTCCAAGCTGAAAACTTACCTTTTCAGACTCTCATATCCTTAAATTCATTAAAAGAATCTCAACATAATCTGTCTCTCGACGACCTTTAGATATGCAAATTTTAACCAAAGCCTGTACTGTACGACAAATGCAAAAAGTCCATTCTTTTAATTTCGCTCCCATGCCCTAAATCGGAAAAAAATAAATAAAATTAAAATAAAAAATAAATTAAAATTAAAATAAATAAATTAAAAATAAATTTTAAAATTAAAATCATAATTATAATTGTAAGTTAATAACTTTGTCTATCTGATGGGACCTGCCAGGTAAGTATGTTCCTGTATATTTTCTTTATTTAAACTATGAATTAATATGTAATGATAGAAAATAAGATCTGTACAGCGTCCTTGAAGTGATTTTTCACAAAAACGGCGCTATACAAATCGTTCAAATATTATTATTATTATTTACACGCATCAATAGTCATGTGGCTATTTATATGTATAAATTTAATTCAAATATAAAGCTAAGCTGATATTTTTCAAATAAAACCTTTAGCTACAATAATGGATAATATTAAAAGTGGTATTGGTGGGTGAAAATAGAAATGCCTATCTTTATCATTGAGATTGTATTACAAATTATCCGAAATCACAAACAATCAAGCTACAAATCAGCTCTGCTAATCGGTCGAGATAGGTCATTTCGATACTACCAAAGATTATAAATTAATGAAGTACTATGACGTAAATTATTGATTGTAAGACTATTATCAAAGGCGGTGATCATTCCACTATAAGTCATTATAGACCTATTTTCTTATTACATGGTATTATAAAAAACCTATATCAGTAAATTTAGACAAATATTTAAATAAATCGACTATTATAGATGAATGCCAGTATGGTATGCAGAAGAAAAAAACGGGGACAAACTTTTACAAAACTTTTCAAATTTCATAAACTCTCAAAAACATGTACCCTTTATTGATGTCTCAAAAGCCTCCGATACACTTATAAACAAATAATAAGTGTACTAAAAAACATAGGAATCTCTAGTAAAATCCTTTGATTTTCAATAAACATCTATCAAATAGAAAAATGAAGGTAAAACGTTTAAACGAGAAGAGTAAACGTAAATATTTAAGTCCAGGAGTTCCGCAGAGGTCAATTTAAGGTCATAAATAATATATTATTATATTTTCGTAAAAAGCTATCACTTTGTGGTTTAACATATTTAAAGAAATTAAAAAACAACTTTCTGTATAAGACCACGAATATTATTTAATTTTTTTTATGACCGACCGGTTTCGCTTAGCATAAGCATCATCAGGGTATAAAATTAAACTAAACAAAAAACAGCATAAAGAGATACATATAAAATAATGATGTCAATATCACAATATGAGTGTATCTTAGTACAGTTTTTTTTTCAGTAGAGCTAAATTAATTATATATTATGTTGAAACTATTTAACTCTTACACAATATTTTTTGCACTAAAAAAGTTAAAAGTTTATTGTATTAAAAAAATTAAATATTTGTGTAAAAGCCTTTAACGGGCGTGAATAAATAATTAAACAAGGAATGGCAAAAACGAAATAATTAATCATTTTCGTAGAAAGTAATTACTTTGTGGTTTGAAATATTTTACGAAATGAAAAAATTACTGTCTTAAATATAAATTTAATTATTATCTGCTCTGCTGATAGACAACGTTAACCTTTGAGAAACATTCGCCCGGGAAGAGGATTCAACACTCCAATTGAATCTAATGAATATTAAACAGGATACAAAAAAAAATGCATTGAATAAAGTATTAGGGTAAAACACTGAAGAGATAAATCGATAAAAGTGTTTCGTTGGCGAGTCCGCGTGCCTCAAGTGGAAAAGCTCTAATTTTCTTAATTTCTGCTGAAATTGATAAAACATTTTTGAATATTGGAATTCTTTCTAGAGCAGACTCAAGTCGAAAGGTCTCATATAATTCTAGGAATTATCTATTGAGTAATCTCCATAGACTCAATATAAGCTCCTAGACAAAAAAAAAACATGAGTCTTTGATCAAATTTGATAAACAACAACTATTATCGGGCTGGTATGTGCGTGAGAGAGTAGTCAATAATGGGAATTATCAAAAGATCTAAATCGACAATTCAGGTTTAGTCTAAATTTAAACAAACGAAAAGATAAAATATGATCAAGTGGTGTAACTGATTAATTACATCAATCCCCAATCGGGCCACGTGGATTTCACAATGTTATCAGTGAGGTAATCACAAATAGTAATCAGTATCAATCGCGGCTTCGGGGTAATCTGGGAGTAGGTAGGTATAAATTAATTAAATATCGTGCGATTGTCAAAAAATATTTTTTCTTCTAATTGATAGCAATCTAAAGAGAATGCGACCTAATGAATTTGATAAGCGAAATGGTCACTGTTATCCTTGTGAGTAGCAGGAGAAATTGTAAAATTATTTTGGAAACTGACTGCACATAGAAAAACATTTTTTTGCTTCTTCTGAAGTAAATACATATATTGATTTTCTCTCCTTCTTGTATGATCTATTTGTATTTCGCACTTATCAAACTCTTTTGAGTTTTCCTTTATTTTGCATGCAATGTTCCACCTTGGCTCTGCATTCTTGTTTGTTTAATATCTACATCTAAGAATATTATTAATCGAGGTATTTGATATGATTTTAACACTATTTTTATTTGTATTGCACTGAACAAAAAAAACCGACCGCGAAAAAGCAATTTGGTGACTGTATGTTCCAAATACATTCTGTAATAAACTACATACTGAATAATGAAGCATTTTTCGATGAGATTATTAATACATAATATACCATTTATGCAATGCATAATAAATGCAGTCTGGGGGAAGCACAAAAGTAAAATAAGAAATTTTAAATATTATTTCAGAGCTAACCCGTAGTACCTTCATAAATTTAATATGTTATTTTTGCGCTATTGCGTAAATTTAGACTTTTAATTGATCTTAACAATTTATTCCACGAATCTGATCATTTTTTACAGCCGTAAATATATTTTGTAACATAATTTTTTGTATGGCTAAAAGTAAAATGGGTAATAATTCTTAAGGTTGTTTGAGCATTGTTCAAAGTTGTCTCCTAGTATTTTAAAGTGCCTTTGAGATGATGTTTGTCAAAAATGGCGCTATAACAAGAATAATTTCTTTATTTCTAAGTGTGGGGAGGTCAGTGCAATCCCGCACATTCCATAGAAAATATACATATGTACAATTAAAGTCAATAAAATATATAATATAAAGGAGAGAATAGTAGTTAAAAGAAAAAAAAAGATTAATATAAATAAATAAACATAATAAAAGCAAGAAACCAAATAAAATACCTAACCCAAATATTACTAAATTACGAATAAAAGTAGTTTTGTTTTGTGTTGAATAAAGATATATTGGAAAACACATCCTTATTCAACCCTGAAGAAGGTTCAGGTAGAGCCGAAACCGGTTGGTGTATGCATCAAATAAAGTGGTCTTAAAACAAAGTTACTTTTATTTCTAATTTAATTATGTCTTACCACAAAGTGAGTGCTTCATAACAAAGCCGAATATTATTATTATTGACTTAACCTATATATTTCTCCACTTTATATTACATTAACTAGAATACAAAAAAGTATCGATAGACGAAGAAAGGCCTCTTCGAAAAACAAATAATAAAACAATGAAAATATTGCAATCGAAACATATTCGAACAATTCGGCATCCGGCGAAAATTTACACACAAACTAAGTACTTTCCAACGACCATATAAAAACGTCTTCTACCAACTCAGTGGCTCACCCAAAAGGTTAAAATTATCGACAAAAACAATACGTTATAAGATTGTGATCAAGGAATAACAAATTGTCAAAAAATACATCACGGATTATAAATTATGCAACAAATAAATTAATCAAAAACGTGTTAATTGTTCAAAGCTGTGCCGTTAAAATATACCATCAAAACAGAACCTTTTTCTCTAGAAAAATCGACTCACTAAAATAACACATTCTTTTAAATACATTATCACTTGGACATAGCACTGCAGGTTTTGCCAGATATGCTTCGGCCGTTGTCAGACCAGAACTAACGATAACAACTGAGGATAGTGCGTATCGTAAAATGCCTTATCAGGCTATCAAAAATGTTCATGGCCACTACGGAAACAAAAAGATTACAGACCAAAACACTTCACTAGTTAATGAAACAGCTGTTAAATGACAAGACCTTGAAGTGCAAATCAATAAAAATAGAAGTTTCACATACGCGATACACATAAATGGAGCTAAATGCGGGTTGCCACAGGGCTCAAAAATAGGTCCCGGTTATATTAAAATAAACCACCACGTTCAAATCACTCGGCTAGGGCTTTTAAAAATATCTTTCGTAATCCAGCTAAATAACATTAGAGCCTAACGTATTTTATTTTGATAACCCACTAAAGGTTTTATTCATTTGAAAGCAATCTAAGATACATTGAGTGTGTTTCTTGGGCATCACTTGATAAAAAAAACGCCGAATTATTTAAACAGTGTTTTGACATTTGTAGTTCATAGAAAAATATTTAAGTAATAATAATAATAACAGTGAACTTATATAGCGCAGTTTTGTGATATTTCATCTCAAGTGCGCTTCATATTAAATTAATTATAGTAATAACTAACAAGGAGAAAATAATATATAATCATGTTTACAAATTAAAACTATCTATAATCATGATCGTTTTTATAAATCATGAGAGAAAAAGGTTGAGATATGGGTACATCAACAGATTAAAAAAACAATTTACCAGAAGCTAAGGGTATAAAAATCTAGATGAAATGTATGAATTCATTATAACATATTTTTTAAATCAAAGAAAAGGAAATTAGATTCAGGACAGTTATTGTGTTGGTACTTAAAAACATTAATATTCAAGTATTATAGGTAAGCGATTCTAAAAATACAAACAGTGTAAATATAAAAACAACAATAAATATTATATGACAATTAGTATTTGGTTTTCAGTAGAAAGTAAGGACATTGAGTTGCAAGGATACGAGTAAGGAAAAAACCGAAACAATGCAAATTGAGGACCTTTTTAAAGAAATTAAATGTTAAGAAATTAAGTTATGTTTTGTATGTAGGATTTTTAAACAATTTGGTTTTTAAGACCCGTTTGAACTTTGCTATGTTCTGTATATTGGGAGAAGCTTATTCCAGATGACTTGGCCAGATACATCAAAAGCGCGATCATAGTAGACAGTACATATTATTACTTATTAGTACATATCTAACATTTCAGATCTGTGAATTCGCTTTCTTTAGTCCGATGAACCAAAAGAAAAACCATTCGCAAATTTCTAATTTATAAGAAAGTCTAACAATATGTTATATTCACATTGCCCTTGTTAATGCAATTTAACGATAGCTTAACAAAGTTCGATTATTCTAGCTCGAGCTAAACCGGGTACTGCAATATTGATGGATACTAGATAAAGACCAAAATTTATTTATTTTATTTGTTGTTGATTAATTAAACCTAATTAAGAGATAAGCCCCTACTCTAAAAACTGCTGTCCATCTATTTTTATTTTTTTTTATTATCGCTAAATCTTGGTTTTCATATTTAAGGAGATTCTTGCCGGCAGAATCATCAGTACGTCTCTCGAGGCGAACAGTCAACTCTTTGAGTACACGAGTAAAATAAATAGTATCCAAGATGATGCTAGCTCTGTTTTTGGTGGTCGCTTTGGTTGGAGGGAACATGGCCTTCGTTCTTCCCGGAGGTAAGTCGAAAAATATTTTTTCTTTAATATTTCAAAGACTGTTAAAATAATAAAAAAAATAAAAATAAAATGTTTGGAAGATTATCCTGATCAATGACAGTCAATTTGAACAATACACAAGGAAGTGTATAGTATGCGTGATCAAAAAAGACGATAAATCATTAGTATACAAATCTTTCGGGAATAGACATTGATCACCATAAAAAAACCATTCTAAACATAAATGTTTTATTCCAGAACGTAGCGACCGCGCAGTGACGATCGTCACCCGCGCCGCGTGGGGCGCCCGCGCCCCCACCTCTACCACGGCCATGTCTACCCCCGTGCCCTACGTAGTCATCCACCACTCGGAGAACCCCGGCGCGTGCACCTCCAACGCCGCCTGCGTCAGCGCCATCAAGGGAATGCAGAACTACCACATGGACACCAACGGATGGGCCGATATTGGATACAAGTGAGACCCGCAATCAATTATTACTTTTATGCAGATGACATTACTTGATCGATTCCACACGTGAGGACTGATGCATGCATTTAAGTTCCTATCAATCTTACTAAAGAGCACTAATGTATCGAGGGAATGGTTGTTATAATAGTGGTCGATGATTGGTTACAGCTGGCTGGTCGGAGGAGACAACCGCGCCTACGAGGGCAGGAGCTGGAACAGGCAGGGGGCCCACGCGCCAGGATACAACAGCGTCAGCGTCGGCATCTGCGTCATCGGCTCGTGGGGAAGTGAGTACAAGCCTCATACTGTATTAGTTTTTTCTGACAATCTTGTTGCTCAATTTTAACAAATTGAAACACCAACATTCCAAGTACAAACACAAAAAATCATTCGATTTGAACTAATAGAACCGAAGACATATGTAAACTTAAACCATCCCAAGTCTAGACTTGGTCGATTCAGATCAAATGAAACGATTTTCTTATGTTTCAAGATGTTCTTGCTGAATCCTTCTAAGCCATCAATTTTATTTAAAGAATAAAAAATAATTGTTTCGGAACCATAGTTAAGTTCTGCTAGTTTGCATTTGGCAATGCTTATTTCGTGCCTGAGTAAAAATTGTATAGGGGAAAAAAAGCCAAAACTGCCCAAGCAACCACAAAACCACAACCGATAGGTTTGCTTATTGCATGACCACGCCGTAGACATTGATAATGGCAACAACGGTTGACATAGTCAAACTCGCTATAGCATTGCTTATTGCGTGGCCAAGCTACAGGTTGATAACGACATCACCAGCCGAAACCGCCCAACTAACTAGTGTGTTATTGCCTTGTCCAGGTTCTCTGCCCCCCGCGGCCCAGCTGCAGCAGATCAAGGACCTGATCGCCTACGGAGTGTCTAACGGATACATCTCCTCCAGCTACAAGCTGATAGGCCACCGCCAGGCCATCAGCACCGACTGCCCCGGCAACAGGCTGTACGACGAGATCAAGACCTGGCCGCACTGGTCCGCCTCCGGCAGGATCGTCGAGGGAGAGATCGTCGAAGGAGACTTCCCCGACTCTGCCTTAACTCACTGATTCTCACTCACAATGATTCTGATTTTAAATCTTCCTCCACAATACTTGTACCGTTAGAAAAATATTGAAATTTCATAATAAAATGCCTTTTTTATAAACTATTTGTTACTTAATTCTTATTCCCGTGCTATTTTACAATGTTGTACCGCAGAAGGCGAAAACAAAATATTTAATTATTACCTGCTCTGCTGATAAAATAATTTCAATCACTTATATGCTATGGGAAATGTTTACTCTGGAGGAGGATTCATGCTTTACCAAGGACAAATTAAACTTACGGTGAGTAAATTTGTGAATCGGCACTCCAATTGAATCCAACGATTATTTAACGGGATGCAAGGTATAAGGTTAAATCAGTGAAGAGATAAACCGATAGAAGTGTTTCATGCTTAGAGTAACCTAGAGACCTAACTTTGCGAAATTTTGTCCGCACTTTTTGACCAAGCAATGACCAAAGGGTGTGGCCTAAACTCGGAGTAAAATCACTAACAGGGTTGTCACAAATTAAGTAAATTAGGTATTTTGTTGTGAGTAGGTAGTTGTAAATCATTAAAAAGAATGAATGTTGTATATTTTTTGTTTATTCAAATATACATTAATCAATAAGATTATTAAAATCTTATTTATAGATAAAAATATAAACGAATTAAATTATTAGTACAGAACATTTTATAATACATATTATAAAATGAACTTCAGTCTCCATCAACAAAATAGTTTACAAAAACAAAAGTAAAATAAAAAAATGTACGGTGATAACAGATGTTAAATCATTTTCTTAACCTTGGAGTAAGAATATATGGAGAGAGATCAATTTTTTTACCTATATAAATTTGCGATAAATCACTTTCTCTGCGTTTTTACGTCGTACACCATGAGAGAGAAAGAGACACAAAAAAATTCACAAAACATGACACCGCTTTTAAGTATTGTAGGGATGTTTTCCGTCCCGCGTTATTTTGTAAGGAAATTTCGAATGCAGATAATAATAACAGTGAACTTATATAGCACAGTTTTGTGATATTTCACGTCAAGTGCGCTTCATACTTAATTAATTAAGCTAATAATTCTAACTAACAAGGAGAAAATAATATATAATATGTATACAAAATTAAAACTATCTAGATGCATATCGTTATCATAAATCATCAGAGAACAGGTTCAGAAATGGGTACAATAGTGCATGTGCACATCAATAGATTTAAAAAAACAATTAACTAGAAGCTAAGGGTATAAAAATCCAGATGAAACGTATGAATTCATATTAACATATTTGTTAAATCAAAGAAAAAAGAAATTAGATTTTTCTCGTCTTTTTTTCATCCTTTGGAAATCTAAAAATAATTAAATAAATAATAATATTCCAATTTTGGCATAGCCCTGAATCTGGGGACGTAACCGAAATTATAAATATAACTAAGAGATAAACACTATTCTGTCTTTATCTGTTTGCCAACAATTTAGCGTTAGTATCATGAGAAAGAAAGAGACCGGGATACTTTCAGAAGCCGTACAATATGGGTATTCCCCCTTGTAATGGTTTCTTATGTGACAGCTAGTAAATATCTCTAAGTTAAAAATATTACGAATCCACTAAAACTCATTTCAAACGGAAGTTTATTATATTGGAACGAATAGTCCAAAGATTAATTACATATTGGTGTAAGTTACTAGTTGTTTTGTAGGTTAGAATGTTAAATATTTGAGATCTAACTAAAAAAGACGATTTTTATGGTACATACGTGTGAAAACTGTTTGTTTTTGGTCCTTTTGTACTTCGATTGAAGCAACCAAGTATAGCACATATGGCCATGATGTTTTGCTAGATATCGGACAAAAAATAACTCAAGTTTTTAACTATTTACGCACTTTTGACAGTCCGTTCGCCTGACACTCCAAACGTGAATGAAGCTCGTACAGATCAAATATCGCGGACATGGTATTTAGCACGCCCCAAATCGTGTATTGGTTTCAACAATTGTTTGTCTCTTTTTCTCATATGCGTATAGAACCGAGCATAAAGAGAGAGCTATATTTTGCGAGTTTGTCAACGATTTGTCACAAATTAGTACGGTCTCTTTATATTGTTACTCTAAGGTTTCATGGGGGTGTACGTGTACCTTATGTAAGCTATTTTTTTCCTATAATGTATGCAACTATAATAAACTTTATTTTGAAGTAAATATTAATATTTTATGCATGGATGTAAAAGGCAATACACATAAAAATACCAGAGTGAAATTTAATCTGGATTTTTTGTCTGATAGATGTCTTTTAGACATCTAAGGGGATATCTACAAAAAATAATACCCTAATGTGTACATATTATTATAAGATATTCTACCAAACCGCCAATGGAAATATATCTTCTATAAAACACACTAAGCAAACAAGACGGAAAAATCAATGAGTAAATTCAAAAATTGCCAACTGTTTAAAATCAAGCTGACAATAATAGATATTATATAAATTTAAAAAAAGCCATAGCAGTATCTAACTCATCACTATGTAACCCGTCTCCCAGAAGTTAATAAAACTACCCAAAGGTAATTTTTAATGTAATTTTAAAGCCGCCTCTGTCAACAATAAAAAAAAACCCTAAGTCACAGATGTTAACTATGATATATTTATTTATATACTAACAGACTATTGTCCAATTACAAAGAAAAATACATAACACGTAATGGGAAAAAAGCAACACTGAAAGAACAACACATACTCGTACCATAATATTTTAATAAAGCAATGACAAAAATAGGACAAAACACACATTAGAAAGAACATTTAAGTCAAAGCCAAGGTCAAGCAAGGTTTTGGTAGTCGTAAAGAATGACAAAAATCATTTAGACTGGTAGCAAAAGTGTCAAGATCATGGCTTGAGTTAACAAGTCTCGACATTCTGGACAGTGGAGAATGATACCCATAATCAGTAGAGTGATGATTGAGGAACAGCAATTCATTGTTTCCGAGTCTACGGCAAGGAATATTGCAACAAAGAAGGGATATCAAGCGTCAATTCCGGACATTAATAGTATACTCGTATATACCATAGATTTATTTAGAAATTGTACGAGTCTGAAGATCCCCATCATAAGGTGAAGCCGGTAAGGTCTTAAAAAAAACAGTGGAACAAAGTTCAAAAATTTGGTATTATTAAATCATTTAACCTCGATATCTTCAAGTAAAATGGGTGATTATTCTTAGGGTTATTAAAGCATTGTTTAAAGTTGTCTTCTAGCTTTCGCTTTAGAGATGATATTTCACAATAATTACGCTCTATAAATACCCGATTTAAGAAATATTATTAATAACGTTGCCTTTGTATTTTTTCATTTGTAACCACTTAATTTTCATTACCTCTAGGATTTCACTTTGCAAATATAATAGTGATTAGAAGACAGGCTAAGCGGACGAGGGATCACTACGGCATGTAGAATATAAATAGGCGAAAATTTGTGTTTCCACCGGACTTAGTGTTGTGACGATCAGCTGTTTGGAAAGAAGCTTTCGTATTATGTAAATGGCCTTACAGCTGTTATTAATCCATTACGTTTCTGAATACGTATGTGTCATATTGAGTTGTGGGACCTTTTAGACGGTAGACATTGGAAAAAGCACACATATATATATATTCATATTGGGAGCTTTAAAATAAAATTCTATTTTTGTAAACGATTTTTTTTTATTTTATCTCTGTGTGCGCAAGGAAAAACGGAATGAGTCAATATACGTAGATGTTCAGGAGAGCCATTCAGGAATTTTGTTTTGTTGTATATAATTATGTCATATGTCCTTTTTCAAAAAATAAAAGCACATTATTTTATTTTCTGACTCACCTCATTTTTCCTTGCTAGATATGTACCTTAGGAATAATTAACTTGACTTAACTCAAAACTTGTTTTTTTTTAGTCATTCTGTTCTTTCCTTTCGCATACAGATTTATTTGTATGGGTTACTACTAGTAACTATTCAAGTAACTGTTAAAAATGAAACAGACAAACTGGATATTTGAAAGTGCCATGCCGCATGATGAAAATGATGTTGACCTGTCAATTCTACGCCATTAAAGCTGTGCGATTTGCATGACGCCAGAGCTCACCTTTCGCGGTACGTATTGTTCGTATCAGATCTTGTCAATCGATGTGGGTGATACTTTCACGTGAATGGCGTAATGCTACGCACTAGGAAATATTCACAAATAGTCATAACGCAAAGCTCTGAAACGACCAGTAGAAGACGAATGCAATGTACACAAAGTGTTCTGGAAATATTCCGGCAGGTGGCGGCCTTCCAAAGCTCCCGCCCACCTATTGTTAGCATCGGAACTTCCGAATTTTGCCACAAATAATTTTGGGAACAATATTAACTTAGCATAACTTCATGTTTCTAGCTGAGTAAAGACAAATTCGAAAACAAATGGTCTCAAATACGTTTTAAAATCCCTCCAGTGAAAAACCACTTGGAAATGTCAAGGGTTTCTAACACTGCGTTCATCGTCGTCATCACGGTACAATATCTCATGGTTGGTATGATGTGACCCCTTCCACGGATTTTCTAGACTTGCTCCAATCTCTAGCCTTAGGCCTTCGCTTTTTGATCCAATTTTCTTTCAAGCAGTCACACAACCACATCTTCTCTGCCTCCGGGTCGCTCCCACCGGGGCACCCACTCGATCATGATTTTCGATGTCTGTCAAATGGCATTCTCACGATATTTCCATAAAATCACAGCGTTTATAACCTTCAAAATCTTACAACAGCTTTACGCTCAATGAGATTTTGGTTGATTTCAATTATGGCGTAGGTGAAAAAAGGTCCTAACACTGATTAGGGCGTTGCTTTAAAAAAAGGGTATGATATTAAATAGGCAATATATGCTTATTTCGAATCTCTATTTTACTGAGACAATCTGTACACTAAAAGAAAATAAGAGAACGATGTATGCATCTATTAGTAGTCGGGTCCAGTGACGCACAGAGAGGTTTTGATCAGGGTAGGCAGTAGGAAAAACGGCGGAATAATTGATAATAGAGATAGGTACCAACGGATGTCACTGATTGCTATTGGATTTGTTATGTGAAAGCGCTGACTTAGACACTAACAAAGATACACTAACACAAACGAGCTACGTACTTGAAAGCGCGCACAGTTCACAGCAAAAATGCATACATGTTTTGTGTAGTCTAGCGAACATAGAATAATCTACTCTGACGTTGGTGGCGTTTAGGCATATGTAGTTAATGCCTTTGACACGTTTTACTAGGAGGGTCGGTGGGGCGCTCGCAGCGGTGCGATTAGCCGACCCGCGCATATTTTTTAAAGTGTAGATTTATTTATTGAAATAATTTAATATTATTTAATCCAATATCATACATATTTGTATGCGAGTACGGCAAGGTAGACAGTGCTTATGTGTCTATACGGAGTGTACGCCTCTGGTCGGGTCCACGATAAGTGGTGACCGGAAAGAAAATGTATTTGAATCGGGTTATGGCGCACGATGTAGCGGTATGCAGTTAACATCTCCTTGGGCACATTGACAATTCAAAAACAAACGAGAGAGCCGAAGTATCCACTCCCACAGCTCCGTGATTTCTGGAAGACTTCTTCCTGCGCCGCCCGAGTCCCGCGCGGCCGGCGAATCCCGCCGCCCACGCTCGGGCAGCCGCCTTCCAGAGTTCGGCGCGGCCGCCGCCCAAAATACCCGCACGAAACGAGAGAATCTTGGGCAAATTCCAGGCGGCCCAGACGTGCGTCCCCAGTTCCTCTCCCACACTCGCAACAGCTTCACACCGCTGAAGAAGACGTAGAAAAGTGTGCAGAAATAGAAGTGCAAAAAATTGGAAAAAATTCTGGACTACTGACCAAAAAGTGGCATTGATGTACCAAGTGAATTGTTGTATTTGATCGGTTTCCGATTTCAGAGCTTTTTAGTGAGTGTTTTCATGGTGTCTCGAGTGATCAGTTCAGCGGTGTAGAAAATAATCCAGTTTGAAGAAGAGCGGAAGATTGTGTTCTGTTAATTTAAATTTCAGGTGAGTGATTTCAGTGGAAGTTATGAAGGTTGTTTTCAGGGTTTTTCACGCTGCGTATTTCTGTCTTTGCGCGGCACAGTAACACGGAATTGTACGAGCGTATTCGCATGATGAACCGAGAGGCGAAAATATGAAGGATAATACAGATTCAACTAAAAATAGTCCAGTCATTTGAATTCGTATAATTGACTTGTGTTTGAAATCGGAGCCATCATTTCTTCACTGCGTAGTGGGTGTCCGAACATTCTGTAGAAATGTTAGCAAATAATAAATGCCACACGACAAAGTATTTGCTTTACATGAACACTAATTAATTATTGTTAGGCAAATACATCTTTTTTTTGTTTGAAATAAACCAGCTAACTCACTCAAACTGCGCAGAAACCCAATAATATATATTTTTTTAAGTTAGAATATAATTTAATTTGTATTAGTGATCTTTTTAACATTTGACATCATTGTTGATGATATTTTGAATGATTCAATCCACCATTAGTAAATACAAAGTATTTGTTTTGCGTCTTTCGTAACCTTCCGCTTTTCCAACCAACATCGGTAAATCAATTAAAAACAGGTGCGAACATTTTGAAATCCGCAATAAACGAATGCTTATTTTGGGAGAGTGAAACCCTCTAAAATCAAGGTGGAAGATACACTCTCGCGCGGGTGAGAGACCACTGTTCAGAATAAATAAATAACAAAAACTTGTTGAATAGGTAGGTAGATTCAAGCAAGCTTTTCATCTTACAACATAATAATTCACCCACTACAAAACATGCCACAACATTATAGGAAGAATGACACCGATTTATTGATGGGGCACTTCTAACCTGGTAAAACATAATATTTTTTTATGAAATATCACTTCACGAGCGCAGTGGAAAACCTAAAAAATAACTCCAACGGACAGTTTAAATTCATTAGATTTAAACAAAGTATTTTCTTTAAAACTATATTTTTGATCTACAAAATAATTAATGGCCATAGATCACCTGAATTTCCGAGAAAAAAATTAATAAAAGATACAGCACAGGTACAGACTTGAAGAGACAAATAAAAACCAAAATAAGGCAAAATTAGAAGAAAATATCAAAATATTTTAAACGAAGACTAGAAAATATGTTATGAATTTATGCTAAGGAGTATTAATTTATGGGCTGTATCAGAACATATTGTCACCGAAAAGTCATTAGGGCTGAAGCGTCATTTTGGGAAGTTTACACCAGAGCACTTTAAAGTTTTTGTTTTGTTTTACAATAAAACTCATAAGTCTCCAGTACCTGGTTAGATTTTGAAAAGTTAACTCAGGTAACTCAATGCTCTCACTGAATTATCTGAAGCGACAAAAAGCTAAAAAAAAATGTTAAATGTATTTTAGATGGCTTAAGGGCCACAAAAATCTTCAGAATCAAACGAGAGTCAGAGCTTCGATGCAGATAAAAAACTGACCAAAACTGCATTCTCATTTTTGACCGAAGTGTCGCTTAAGCCCTTTTGCCTTTCCAGCGACGATTTGTATTATATATTTGAAAATAAATAAACAAAAAAAGATTAAACGAACAATATAAATTCATGGAATATACTATTAAGAACGAGACAAATAAAAATAAACAAAATTGCAATAGTGCAAAAAATCAACATTGGGCAAAGCAACATTGTTATATTTATAGGTATGATTTTCTGAAGAGATTAATGTTCAGTTTCGTTCCTAAATCGCTTCAGATTTTGATGTCTTAGTTCGTAATATGGAAGAATATTCCAAGATTCAGGGCCTGATACTCCGAACTTAGTATCTGGAGCGCGCTTTGGTTTCTTCAACCTTCCGATAACTAATGGTGGTTGATGAAATTCACACGCTTATCTAAGAGGTAACTATCTTGAATTGGTGTTTTCAGAAATGCAAATGAATAAAGTATACCCATTATATTATAAACCTATAGATTACCAATACTTCAAAACAAAGTCCTACCTACAAAATAGGAATACAGTTTTACAAGCTTAACTTTGTAGATTTTTTGTATCCACAAAATGTACACTAGCGACGCCACCGGGTGCAAAGAGAAATGTGTTAATCTGTCCTTTAAATCGACTTAGATCATTGTGGAAAACATCAGAATATGCTGTTAACAACGTGAGTCAAACAACCAACCGGAATTACACCAGCAATATGAGAATTATCTCCAAGCTTTTCTTATCCCTATACAAAATAAAGCTCTAGTGTTTGGTGGAATCACAGCGCTTCGCGTGAATCGGTCGAGAAGTCCACGGTAACTCAATGGGCAATCTGCGTTACGACATATCTAAATTTAATTTCGTGTTTGCAAACCGAAATAAGTCTTGATCTGCGTCCAATAAAAATGACCGTTAATATTAACGACAGAGGCGGGAATGCATCACGATATATTAAATTCACGCTAAATGATCAAACAATGTCGTGGAAACTTGTTTTGCGCCCTTGGCAAACGATAATGGCTTTTTCAGGAAGACTGTTCCTAAAGTGAAACCTTATTTATCAAATCAGAAAAAACAAAACTAGCATTAATATGGCATCTTGCCTTATTTTTTTACTATCACGCGGATATTTCATGACGTCGCAAGCTGTAGTAATTTATTATTTCTAATTTTGAAACAGACAATTCGTGGTGGAATCCCATTTTAATATGAATTTATGATTAAAAAACCTTTTTAACTTATTTATTTTTGACCGTTAGTTACCAGTCTGAAGATGCCCGTTGCAAGGTGAAACTAGTCCTGCGAAAAATAAATAAGTACAAATAAATTACAAAGGTTTTAAAATCATAAATTCAAATTAAGGTGCAATAAGTTGCCGTGACATAGAAAATACAAAAAAATATATTTTTGCATTTCATTTATTTTTATGTGACATTTTCCAATAGCGCCTCTGTCCAAACTGTTTTGAATAAAAAAATATAAAGATGATATGAATTAAAAAAAATATTTCAATATCCCCTCGAAACCTGGTGAATTCACGTACAGAAAATTATAAATCACCAACCAGGTTTAGGGCTTTATATTATCATGCAGGTTGTAAAAGCCCTGAAGAAGCTTGAGAAAAGTAAACCTGGTTGCGTCAAATAACAATAAAGTGGTGTTTTACAAAGTTTATTGATTTATTTAATATACAATGTCACACCCCAAGTTTTTGATTAGCGCCGAAAAAAATTGTTTTTTTTTTTACATTATAATGATTCCTGTTATCTTTGGAAAAAAATATTTTATTTTTATTTTGTTTATATTTTTTTTATTTTTATTTTTTATTATTTTATACATTTATTTTATTTTACATGCATGATGCCCAAATTAATAATAATAAAATGAATAATATTATGCATGGTAGAACATAAATAAATGGATTATTGGTACCTGTACTGAAGAGATGCCTATTATATAAATTATAACAACATGACCGTTATGCTTTTCAGCCGATCACAATTTGTTCAAAAGCTGAAACGGACTGACATCGAGCGTTTAATGGGGACCGTTCAAATATTTCAAAAAAATATATTTATACTAATCATTGAATTGTGACGATAGTTTGAAACAACTCCCACCAAGAAAAATAATAAACTGTATCCGGCTCGAAGGACCAATATTTTTTTACAGAGCAATAAATCTGAAATGACAGATATAATCTATAGAATTTCTGCAAAGTATTATTCGCACGACTAACAGATGACCATTAGAACCACAATATCATCAGATGGCGTCCATGATTGAGAAAGAGGATCATAAGTCTCCCACAGATGAGATAGGCTGGCGATCTGAAGTGAACTGCAGACGTTGGATGGATGAGAGCCACCCAGAATCGTTAAACCTTAAAAAATGCTATATTCAAAGCTTGACGCTAGAGGGCTCTTGAAGAAAAATATCAATATAATATCTTAGCACAAAGTTGTAAAGAAATTAATTGAGGACTAGAAAAATAAAGGTGAACATGAAAATTATTTAATGGAAAAACATCAAATAATTCGTCTGCATTATATTACGCGTCCGGGTTTATCTCTAATAATGAAAGAAAAAATATATTTATTTGCTCTTTTCAAAATTTTCGTAATTTTTCAACTTTCGTAATAAGTCACCCGATACTTAGCACATGCTATAAAAGTTACCTTGAAGGCATTCCTAGTTTATATAATAGAGACATTCCAAGGCGGTACAACAGACCAACACTCAAAACACAAATACGTAAGTCAACGTGACATTGGCTACAAGGAATTTTTTTTTTTTTTTTTAACATTTTACTCACAAACAGCAAGAAAAAATATCGTCACTGGAAAGGCAACAGGGCTTAAACGACACTTTGATAAAAATTAGTTAAATATGCAGTTTTTTTTTCTGCATCGAATGCTTTGACTCTCGTTTGATTCTGAAGACTTGTGGCCCTTCAGCCATTTGAAATATATTTACCATTTCGGAGAAGGCTTGACTCAAGAGACGCTTTTGTCGCTTCAGGTAACTCAGTGAGAGCATTGAGCTACGTGAGTCAACTTTTTTTTCAAATTCAACCAGGTACCGAAAACTTATGAGTTTTATTGTAAAACAACAAAAAAACTTAAAAGTGCTCTGGTGTAAACTTCCCAAAATGGCGCTTCAGCCCTTTTGACTTGGCCAGGCGACGATATGTTCTGATACAGCCCAAAAATTAATACTCCTTTGCATAAATTCATAACATATTTTCTAGTCTTCAACTAAAATATTTTGATATTTTCTTCTAATTTTATATCATTTGTTAATTCGTCAAATGTCTTTATAGCTTCGCACATCGTGACTTTTTTCTGAAAGATTTTCTTTTTTGGTTTCTATTCCTCGTCTCAAGTCTGTGCCTGTGCTGTAAGTTTTCAATTTTTCGTTTGATTCTGAAGACTTTTGTGCCCTTCAGCCATATAAAATATATTTACCATTTGGGAGAAGGCTTGACTCAAGCGACACAAGTTTGGGACTGTTTTCAGCTTTTTATCGCTTCGGGTAACTCAGTGAGAGCATTGAGTTACTTGAGTTAATTTTTTTTCAAAATTCAACAATGAAAATCATTATGCCTTTCCAGCGACAATATGTGTTTTTTTTATATGAATACCGCACAAGAGTCTCAACTGCTCCCAACCGTCTGGAGCCAGTGAGATTATGGAATCCCCAAATAGGGTATGCTGTGAGGCTGAAGGTAGTGGGGAGAGGAAGGAGATTGGTAAGAGAAAGGTTGGGAAGTACCTGGCTATTCAGATCTGGTCACCAAACACGGCTAAAGCCATTCCAAGTAACGTTTCGATTCTGAATGGTGGTATTTCACCAGGGCGATACATAGATTATCTACCACTCTGAAACGTGCCGCAAATATACTTTTTTGTTATTTTTATATGAATTAAATGTGTTATGACCCATTAATCAAATAAAAGTTATTGGCGCACTCCGGGTTTGAACCCGTGACCTTTGGATTCGTAGTCGAGCGTCTGAAGCCGTCAAATTGAATTATTTTTTCATTAAAACAGCAGTAGTTTTGATTGGAATTTTGGTCGAAAGAGTAAATTGAGATAAAATGTTTTATGTATCAAAAATTGAGGATAGTAAATATGAATATTTTTGAAACTTGAATATATACCCTAAATCATGAATGTTCCACAGTACGCGTAGAATGTTTTTCCGAAATACGGGAGCGGCCAAACATGACCTTCGTTTTTCCACCAAATCATACAAACACCACGCGAACATTTTAGAACACTTCCCGGACACGTAAACACTAACCTGTTAACTAGCGAGAACCGACACCCGCTTATTCACGTGCAACTTATTAGCTTAAGACGGAGCAGCAGAAGTTCATCTTTACAGCATCTCTCGGGGATTGGATCATATTTCAATATACTATTTCGAAGAATGCAAACTTTTCACAGTAAAATGAACATTTATTAGAATTATTTAACCAGGAGTAACTAATTGGTTTCGCCCGAGCTAAAAAACACCTGTGAGAAATAATTCGGAAAAATATAGTGATAATATATTGTCCCTTTTTATTGAAAGTTTATTGCATACAACTTTAACAGCTTACGATAAAAATCACGTGTAAAGCCTTGATCTAGAATGAAAAAACTGCACAAATTTTATAAATTCAAAGCTGACATCTCGAAAGTATTTTCAGAAACGGGGTTTTTTTTTACATTAACTCCACACAGGAGGGAAAGTATTACCATCAGGGCCAATGCCATCTTTAGGGATGCTGTGTGCAGGGTATTTTTGAGGAAAGCAACAAGTAAACCCGGGTTTTAAAGAGGTCCATGTTGTAGGAGGTAGGAAACATAGAGGCCGGCAAATCATTCCACAGTCGAGCTGTTGAACACAAGAACGAGTCGTAGAAGGGACCCGTTCGCATGTATCGAATGTCAGCCGTGTTCAAATTTTGGGCGCTTATTTAGCGTGTTTCCCGGCTATACAACGGTGCTGAAGCGATCAATTTATTTATTTATCTTAAGTTAGATCATATCATTGTGTGTTCTAATATAAAAAGATTTAATGTAAATACAGACATGATTTTTTTCAAACATATTTTTCTGATGACATTTTATAAACTTAAAATTTAAAAAAATAATTATATATATATATATATATATATATATAATGACGCAAGTTCCTTGGAACAACTTTCATTAAAATACCAGTACAACAAATACAGCACTGCAAACTGACGTCTTTTGTGCAAAGATTGCAATGCGTTTGTTAAGAATACATGAAAATCTATCAAAACAATCAATTCACAGAGTCTAGGGTTTACGTAAACTATATAAATTGCATAGGGATAATATAATTAATACTGGCAGTATTTGTAAGGCAAGAAATGTACCGATTGAGTTTTTCTGTACCTCCGAGTATAAACAAGACCTACGTTATTTTATCCGCAAAAGAGAAAACGATAGGTGAATTGAAAAACGAGGTATTGCGTCGATATTCAATATGGAAAACTTCTCAATCAGTTTACCGTCAGGCCTGAGGAAAGATTTACCTACATTAAACAATTCATTGTTAAACGAAAAATAACAAAGTGCATTGTGCAGAATCCATTTTCAGAAAACTGTAAACATCGCGTTTTATTTGTTTTATGATCAAAACAAATTCCAAAGTTTTACGATTTTTTTAAACTTTCAAATAAAATCAATAACAATCATTTTGCGGCTATTTTTGTTATTGAACAAAATAATAGTATGAATTTTTAAATTTAATATATTTATAAAAATACCTTTTGTTTATTTTCCATTACAAAAAAATATTTGTACAGTGCCCTATTTCCATTACAAAAGAAAAAAACAATGAACAAATATCAGACCGCCACAACACGATCATGACGTGCCTAGTCTGGTGTCAAAAAAAACACAAATGAAATTTAAAATATCATCTCAATATATGAAAAATGAATGTTTGTCTGTTTGTGTTAGATTTTCTCAAATATTACTCGACCAATTTCGCTGAAAATAGCAGTTTGCTCTAGTTTGAATAAAATCCAACATGTAAAACTGTTGTTATAATTTTTTAAAATTAGTATAAAAAACATTGAACCCGCCATTTTGTAATGAAGTTATTGTTCCGCAGACGAAGGTTTGTTTGGGTAGAATATTTTTTCAAAATGGAAAACACATTTAAGTAATTAAGTTAATAACTTGTTTGGAAAGAAACGAAGTTTTAAATTAATGTTTCTTTGTTAAGAGATAGTAATAGCCGTGAAAAGACATTAATTTCGCTGTCAAATTAATTATGGCACCAAAAAGAAAAGCTACTGGTCGATCTACACCTCAAGCACGGAAAAATGGTCAAAACTTAAAAAGCTAAAAGCTTAAAACTTTAAAAAATCTCAGAGTTAAAAAGCTCAATACTTAAAACTTTAAAAGCTTAAACCTTAAAAAGCTCAAAGCTTAAATTTCAAAGCTCAAATCTCTAAAAGCTTAACATCTCGACGAGTGAGTTTTCGCAAAACCAAACTAAACTGCATATGGGGAGTGAGTTATTTTATATTCGATTTTTTAGTGTCTGGACCAAATTTGGAAAATCCGTGCTTCTCACATGGACAGCTGTATGTGGCCTACTCACGCGTCGGAAAACCTTCTGATTTATTCATATACGCACCAGACAGGAAAACAAAAAAAATATTGTGTGTTCAAAAGCACTCAAAAAAATAGAATTAAACACAAACACTTTGTTTCTTTGGGTGGCATTGCAAAGCACGCCGGGTACTCGCTAGTGGTAAATAAAGACAAATTAGATTATTTTTTAAAAATCTGGTTCACTTATTCATAATATACAGTTTCGAACAAAGGCCTCCCTCAAATATCTCCAGTTTTGCCGGTGTAAAATTAAGTGAAAATATTCACGCTATGTTATATCGTATGTCAATCATCGTGCGAGTCAAAACCAAAAGTGTTACAAATAATAACAATACGAATATGCAGGTGCAACGAATGTCACTCGCATGCCAACAATGGGAGCGTGTCGCAAGTCCCGACATTGCCAACAAGTTCCAAACGTTATTTATTATTATATTTACCCGAGTGCAATAAATAGCGGCGGCACAGTGACCTAGAAATGCGCACGAGACTAAATATAGTTTTACCTAAACAAAAAAACGTTCTGAAATGCTACTCTGAAGTTAGAGGAAAATAAATCGGCAATATATATAATATATATGTGATCGAATTCGTTTGGGTGTTAGTTGTAAAAGATTTTTAGACAGTTTAAAAGTGGTTGCCAAGATGGTGCAAAGTCAAAGAAAAGGTGAGATAAAGAAGCGAATCAGTTTTTCCGTTGCCGGGAGGTCTTTCAACCATCGACTTTTTTAATGTGTAAATATTATTTATTCAACAACTAATCAAGCCTCATTTTCTGTAGCTATGTCGTTATTCAAGAATTTTCTCAAACTTCATTTTTTTACTAGCCTTCGGGACAGTCCCAAATTTTTTAAATTTTTTTTTTATAGTGAATACCGCACAAGAGTCCCAACAGCTCCCAACCGTCTAGAGCCAGTGAGACTATGGCATCCCCAATTGGGGTATGTTGTGAGGCTGAAGGTAGTGGAATGAGATAGGGAAGAGGAAGTTTGGGAAGTACCTGGCTATTCAGATCTGTATCGGTGTCTCTCCGAACCGTCTAGTTCGATTATTGTATGTTGTGAGGTTGAAGGTAGTGCGGAGGGGAAGGATATGGGGAAGAGGAAGGTTGTAAATTACCTGACTATTCGATTTGGTCACCAAACACGGCTAAAGCCATTTCAAGCAACGTTTCGATTCTGAATGGTGGTATTTCACCAGGGCGATACTTATCTACCACTCTGGAACGTGCCGCAAATATACTTTTTATGTTTTTATATGAATTTAATGTGTTATGACACATATTAATTAAATAAAAGTTATTGGCGCACGCCAGGTTTGAACCCACGACCTTGGGATTCGTAGTCGAGCGTCTTACCACTCGCCGTCAAAACGTGGCCAGTTTTGCCGATTCTTGAAAGCTTTCACCCGTCCCAAGTCGACAGTTCTCTTTGGGACGTCAGCCTATCTCATCTGTGGGAGACCTCTGATTCAATTTCCCAGTCAAGGGCGCCTTGCGATAATATTAGAATTTCAAGAGTCATCTATTGGTAGAGTTGTTCCGGGCCGCATTTTTCAGAGTAAAGATTTCCCTGATGAAAGGAATCTTATTAGTAGTGCGACGAGATTGTGACAATAATTCTGACACCCTTTTTATCGCCCTTAGTCCAATCATTAGACTAATTTTTGTCACGCGGGGAAATACTTAGGGTGGCACTTCCAGTGGCTATTTAAGAGATGGTGCACGTGAAACGACGGGGCAAAGCGAACGTGTTCAATACACCCTCACTTCAGCCCCTCCTGTCGTCGAGAGCGTTGAGCAAGGGTTGAGCAAAACTTTGGGTGAGAAATCTCACACATTTATTTATGATTTTAAGATGTGAATACCACACAAAAAAGTTCCAACTTTCCTGAACCAGTGGGACTATGGTTATCCAATCCGATTGGGGTATATTGTGAGCCTCAGGGTATGTGGGGAATGGAAGGGTACGGGGAAGAGGAAGTTGAGAAAGTACTTGGCTATTCAGATCTGGTTAACAAACACGACTAAAGCCATTTCAAGCAACGTTCCGATTCCGAATAGTGGTCTTTCACCAGGGCTATATATTGTGGGTATCTTCCACTCTGTAACGTGCCGCAATTATACTACATATTGTTTTATATGAATTTAATGTGAAATGGCACATATCAATTGAATATCGTCGCTGGAAAGTCAAAAGGGCTTAAGCGACACTTTGGCAAAAAAATGAGTTAAATGTGCCGTTTTGATCGTTTTTTTGTCTACATCGAATGCTCTCTGACTCTCGTTTAATTCTGAAGACTTTTGTGGCCCTTCAGTCATCTAAAATAAATTTACCATTTGGGAGAAGGTTTGACTCAAGCGACACGAGTTTGGGACTTTTTTTAGCATTTTGTCGCTTCGGGTTGGCATTTTGTTACCTGAGTTAGCTTTTTTTTCAAAATCCAACCAGTTACTGAAGACTTATGAATTTTATTGTAAAACAAACCAAAAAACTTGAAAGTGCTCTGGTGTAAACTTCTTCAAAATGGCGCTTCAGCCCTTATGTCTTTCCGGCGACGATATGTATGTATTAATGTTGTACCGCGAAGGGACAGTCGGGGGCATTTAGAATCAACCGATATAGTGCCCAACCATGGAGTAAAAATATATATGGAGAGGTACCTTTGCGAAACAGTGTAGTCAGTAGTGTTGACTTTATACTGACTCGATAGAAAGAGACAAAGTTGTTAAAAGATGAGAGATAGCCTATTAGTTACCGCCCACCTAAAATTTGGACATTTTTAATAAACACGTTTGAACACATTAAACAAAACAATATCAATACACCATTAAAATGATTTATAAAGTCAAAATATCACCAAAAAATTAATTACAACAGTTTTGCCTAAATAAAAATGGAAGCTTTTTGTTGGTTTTATGTCTTTATATCATTAAAAATGTGAGAATTCTAAAGTTCGGTCAAAAATATTTAAAACTGTTGAAATACCTTTGAAAAGTGATGTTTTATAATCTTTGTTTGGTTTTATTTGAACATTCGCGCATAGCACATATCACTATCATGTTTGATTTATTTGTATAGCAACTGCAACTTTTTCAATCAACACAAATGTAGGAAAAAACCTCAAAATCCTTCGACGTAAGTTATACGACTCGACTATGTGAAGTTAACGCGGACGGAGAACATTCATACATATTTAGAAGTGTTGCACTATTATGTGACGACTTTTCTTGTCTCTTTCTCTCTCATGGTATACGACGTAAAACCCCGGAGAAAGTGATTTATCGCAAGTTTATATAGGTCGGGTAAAAATATTTAGTTCTCTTTTCATATATATTCTGATTCCAAGTGCCCAACCCATCCGATCCTCAAAATGCTCGACTGGTGCGAGGGTTAATAGCTTCTTTGTTTTCATGGTTCACAACATGTTTTGACTAGTTAGACTTATTGTGTGTTCCGCACTCAAGTAACAACCTAAGAGTAACAACTCTAAGAGTAACAATTCTAAGAGTAACAACTCTAAGAGTAACAACAATCGAAGCGTGTCATTTTCCTCCACGCGCGCATTTCCCAACGGCCCGAAACAAAAACACAACACTACATTATAATAATCCGAGTTTAAAATAAATTGTACGTATGTCGGACGTCCCACGCCGGCAGGTCCAGCCAGCCCGTGAGGGAGGGGGGCGGACGGCGGCAGGAGGGAGGGAGAGATCCGATCTATTTCGGGGCCGACGCAATAATAATCGGTGACGCGCTGGCCGATACAAACTCCGAGCTTTCCCACTTTTGACGGAAAATTTGCGACAAAATATAACAGGCGAAGGTCGAGTGGGCTTCACAATATTTATCTGGCACAAGTTGAAAAAAGGGACGTGGTGAGATGCTCGGATGATTCGATCCAATTCGATACGATTTGATTCGACTTGATTCAATTCAATTTACTTAAATTCAGCTCAATTGTCTTTGTGAATATTATTTAAATTTATTTGATTCGATTGGGTGTAACGCAATTTGATTCAATGCAATTTAATTAAATTCCATTGCATTCGGTGATTTCTTCTGCCGTATATGAAAAGTTGAATTGAATGGTATTCCAGAACCAGACTTCAGCTCCTCGAAGAAAACCTTCAGATAAAAAATATACGATTAAATCGACGTCAAAACGTCGTAGAGGATCAAACAAAAAGCGTAACTTTGAAAAAAGGTTATTTCGCACAAGAGTCCCAATTGCTCCCAAGCGTCTGGAGCCAGTGGGACTATGGCATCCCCAATAGGGTTATGTTGAAACAAAAGGTAGTGGGGATGGAAGAGAGGTGGGAATAGAAAGAATAGGAAGTGCCTGGCTTTACAGACCTCTTCACACTGCTAAAGCTGTTTCAAGCAACGTTTCAATTGAGGGGCTTAGAAGCAAAGGCAGCAATCTCCTTCATTTTTAAATTATTTTTCTTGGAAAGTTGATTTAACGTTTAATGCACTTTTCTTTTGTGAATATGTTGATAAATTTAGAGATAATTGTTTCAAATTGTTCCTAATTTAATGTGCACTAACATTTGTGTACACTTCATTCTCCATTTCTTTATAATATTAACTCAAAAGTTGACAATGCTACAGAACCGTTTTAGGAGATTGCTGTCTTTGCTTCTAAGCCCCTCAATTGTGAATGGTGGTATCTTTCCAGGGGGATACTTAAGTCACTAAAACTCTGGAACGTGCCGCAAATGTGCTATTTATTATTTTGTATTAAATAAATGTACACATACTAATTAAATTAAATGTATTTACGCACGCCGGGATTTGAACCTCTAACCTTTGGAGTTGTAGTCGTAGTCGAGCGTCTTAACCACTCGACCACGGAGGTCGTCAAGTTATGGTACATATCTGTAAAAAAAAATAAGTACCTGTAGGAAAAAAAAAAGAAAAAAAGGAAAAAATGAATAATCTTGTGGTTGAAAATCTGCCACAGCGAAAACTCTAAAAATATCCTGAAAAGACTTCATAAAGACCATACACACATTTCCTATCTATAAGGACACCCTCAAAATAGATCTTCAAATTACTTCAACGACCTTCCAAATTATACACAGAGTAAATGATTTGGACGACAAAAAAAAAATTTAAAAAAAATTCCAATAGATTTTTATTTTTTCATTTTTAGCCACTACTCTATATACCTAGAACTGCGAATAAAGGATTAAAGGAACGAGTCATGACATTTCACAAGAGGAAAAATATCGTTCTCCGAACACCTTTTTTTCAATTTACCTATCATTATAAAAACAATATGTTTTAATGTCTTAACTAAAGTATAGAAAGTACATTTCGTCACCGGAGAGGCAAAATGGTAGAAGCGCCATTTGGGGAAGTTTACACCAGAGCACTTTTAAAAGTTTTTTTTTTGTGTTACAATAAAATTTATAGGTCTTCAGTACCTGGTTGGATTTTGAAAAAAAAAATACCTCAATAAAAAGTCCCAAACTTGTATTGCTTGAGTCAAGCCTTTTCCCAAACGGTACATACATTTTAGATGGCTAAAGGGCCACAAGAGTCAGATTATTCGATGCAGAAAAAAAAACTGATCTAAACTACATATTTATTTCAGTTCGGACTAAAGTGTTGCTTAAGCCCTTCTGCCTTTCCGGCGACGACATGAACAATAAAATCACTTATTTAATACATTCGTTCATACCACCGATTTCACAAAAATAACCCTTCACAAAATAACATTATTTCACTATTCCACGTGAATTTAACTTTCTATGAATATGTAATAAATAATAATTCACGCCAATAATAAACTGTATTTTCTGAGCGATTATTTTCACACTAAATCAAAAGCTGTCTGGTGGTTTTAGTTGCAAAACAAAGTGATTAATTCGTGTAAGTGATCTACAATCTAAAGTGCCACCTAAGCATGGCGTGGGTCATTTGCCAATAGACGTTGCCAGATTGAAGGAAAGCTGTATTACATAATACCTAACCCTATTCATTGATGTTAAATTAACCAATAAAAATAAACTATTTCAAATAAAACGATCTTTACAAATATCAATATACAATAAATAATTGCCAATTCTCTAATCTCGTTCAAAATAGGTAACTTGAAGTTTCGAATATATCATTGAATGTGTCTAAGGGAAGGAGGTTATTCTTATTCTTAGAAAGAAGAATAAAATAAGGAAACAGGTGACAACATTACATTACAAAACGATATACAAGGCCTGTTCAAAAGAAAAGGTGAATTTTGAATTTTCGCGGGCTGTGTACATTCGACTATCGATTTTTTTTTGTTATGTTGGTACTCATAGGTTTATTATATGCTAGCATTATCAGCCATTTTGGATTAGTGGTTAGTTTTTGACAACTGGAAAGGTTAGTCACGTTTTTGTGTGTTCTTTAATTTTTTTACTTTTGAAAAAAATGGATCGAAGAATGTGTATTAAATTTTGCGTTAAAAATGAAATAAAGTGCTCCAACGAACTTAAAATGTTGACTGTGGCATTCGGCTAATCTACTTTGTCTCAAAAAAGTGTTTATAAGTTGTACAAGCGCTTTACAGAAGGCCGAGAAGATGTTAATGACGATGAGCGTCCTGGAGTTATGGAAAAAACAAATCATGGATTTTATACTTTGATCCATTTTTTTCAAAAGTACAAAATCGAAGAACACACAAAAACGTGACTAACCTTTCCAGTTCTCAAAAACGAACCACTAATCCAAATGGCTGATAATGCTGACATATGATAAACATATGTGTACCGACATAACAAAAAAAAACGATAATCGAATGTACACAGCCCGCGAAAATTCAAAATTCACCTTTTCTTTTGAACAGGCCATGTATATATATATTGTAATCATTAAAAGGACATAAAATACCCTAGACATAAATCGGCGAGGGGTGGTTAAAAAAACGGGCGGAGACCTAAGAATAGAACACATTTCTTTGTATTCGTTGATGTTATATCAAATTACGAAAAAATACAATATTCCTTTATTTACAGGTAGGTAAAATCAAAATCTTAAAATAGCGTAAGATTATTTTAAATGGATAACATATAAAAAAGATAGATGAAAAGGGTATTGTAGAGAGAAGTATCAGATTCGTGTAAATACATTTTTGGTGTATTTTTTATCCGCCATACTAGGGATATCCTTCACCTAAATATAAAAAAAGGATATTTGAGAATTGATCAAAAATCATTCGGCCATAATATCGGAGTGTTCAGTCTCAAATTACGATTTTAAATGAAAATGTAGTACAAAAAATATATTTTTGAGATATTATTTATAAGGAGTTAAAAAAACTCATTCCGGGAAGGACAAAATTATAAAAATGAAAGAAATTTAATAATTTAAGAGATTAATTACATGTACAACATTAATACAATAAGAAATATATTCACACACACAAAGGTTTTACAGATGGGATATATCACTGATTTATTAATTGTTGGTAAAATATCCTTTAAGTGACTTTGACAATATTTTTCTGTTCTTAACTGGGAGTTTTGATTAATTAGGTAATACGTTGTAATGTGTTTATGCGATGTATTGTAAGGAGTTAATTCCAAATTTAGCTGTACGAGTAGATGACGAATTAGTTAAACAAAATTAAACTGGTATTGGGGACGTATTGCGACGGTGTTTACAACTTACACACGAAACAAGGGCGTATAAACTTATAAACACACTTGTAATCGGCTTATGCCAATTGATTTTAGATCTGAGTTTCGAAATAATCGTACGAACACTAGAAAAACGCGTTTAAAGCTGAACGTGTTTAATAGTGAATTAGTTAATTAATGTACGTCGCGCCTCACACTTACAACAAACTCCCACCACAGACTGTAGCCATCACCAATATGTATTCCTTTAATCAAAACATTACTAAATGGCTGATGAGTAAAGACCGCAGGGAAATTGAAGACCTCCTAAAACAGCACTTGAAATTCTTCACCATCACAAACTAGAACATTGTGTAACAAATATCATCATTTTTTTTTAATTATTCTACTTGTACTCACTGTCACTTACTTCAAAACAGGTTATTATGACCTAGTGAGGTAGGTAATGTAAAAAAATAATGTAAGAAACAAAAGTTAATAAAAAAAATTAAAAAAGTTCATTGTTTCCCCTCCCCCTACTAAAAATAGCATTTTTAAATAGATAGCTCGATTACGCCCATTGTTCATCTGGGGTAAAACCATATATGATCTTATTACGAATCAGGAGATCCGATCAGATTGCAAAATAAACAGAGATGTTAGAGAGTTTAGATATATATTTAGCGCATGGAGGGAGAAAGGAATGTCAGGATAAGGTATGACGCGCAATTAAATGGAAGACGAGGTCGGATATGTTCCAGGAAGACATAGATCAAGCAAATTAAGTACTTAGATTGGGTCATATGAAGTTTCAGATGAAAAACAGAACAGTAATGCGAGTGAAGCAAGGAGTGTGCACCAAAACAAAGATGTGTGGCGTTCTTCCTCAGTCGTGTTACTAAATCATACTAAAATACCAGTTAACGACCATGTTTTAGGGAAATTGCTTATTTTTAAGTGATTACCTTTGTTTATAATCTGACATGAGGCGGATATCCTCTCAATTCATAATTCATTTAAATACTCTTTCTGCATTTTTAAGTGTGTACAACGGCGGGCATTTTGCCAAATAGCCTTTACAAAAAATAATATTCATTGGACATTATTGCTCGTATCTTAACCACAAAAAATAAAATTATATCCTGCGAAAAACGGCGAGTCTTAACGCCTTGGAAATTGCACAGCTTATACTGTCGGGAATCTTTAGATTAACATCACTGTGATATAAATATAAGAGTTGTGAAATGTCTATTTCACTGGCAAAAAACAAGATAAAACGCCAAATTGTTAGTTGTTTCAAAAATATAGATATATATTCTTGATACAACCAATAGATTCCCTCCCTAAGCACGAGGACTTTCTCAATTAGGGAGGTAAATATCATTAACTAGAAACTAGATATTGTGCATTTATTCAATTTATATTATACCTACTATTAGTATTAAGTAAAAAATGTTCATTTTGTACAACAAAAAAAAAATACATATATATTATATTCCAGTCCGGTAGGAAAGCTGATATTTTCCCTCGAGGGTGAGGCTACAAGTTAGTTAGTATTATTTCTAATTTTGAAACTAACAATTCGTGGTGGAACTCTAACTAAATGATTTAATAATACAACAGTTTAAACTTTATATGGTCTTTCAGACCAGTCTGAAGATACCCGTTATAAGATGAGACCGGTCCGGTCTTAATAAAAAATAGTGGAATAAAGTTAAATATTTGGTATCATTAAGTTAGTTAGTGGTTCGCAACAAAAACCTCCGGCGTATAATCATGTCAAACGTCCAGTGTAAAAAAACACTAAACACACAATCCCTAGAAGTGTCATATATTTGTATACCGATTTGTAATAAAACTGATGTCACCAATTTAGATAAGACCTTTCGACTTCTTGACCCCAGATACTGTCAAAAGCTTCGTCCAAACACTGCGAGGCCAGCGCACGAGCCATACCCAACTAGCAAATAAGTTGAAAAATAGTTGGAAATGAATGGAAAAGCTCGAATATGTATAGGAACAATTGATTTCATACACTTCTTTTAGCCCTTTTAACTGCAAAATTATTTATTTGCTTTAATGACTTACGTTCGCTATGCGGACTGTCTGGACGATGCTAGCGAAATTGTTTATCGATGTTTTAAAAAGTTTTATAAATTCACCCTACACATTTTTTTCGCAAAGTTAAAATAGTTAGTAAGCGAGAGGGGAGCTACATGGATACCTTTTACAAATGCCTGCAAAATGCGTAAATAAAGCATTTAACTTTTTTTGATATTAATTTAGCACCGCAATTTGTTCTTCGAACATAACATAATAATAATAACGTGTATATAACAGACAACAACATTAGCGTAAATGATATTCGGATAGCCGTGCTTTTGAAGACACGGTAAATAATATGACAGAAACATGCGGAAGATTTTCCTCCGAATACTGTTCCATAAATAGCAAAATATTATGCTTGACACACGAACTTAAACACCTTCGAAATGCTTAAACAGAATTTTTAAACAGAAGGTTTATGTTTTCGACTTTCATCCAAATTGGTCCCTTAAGATACTCGTGTGTGCTAAGTGCAGTAAAATTTACCTTATTTTGGGCACACCAGATAGCCTAGAACACCTTTCTTAGAGATGGTCGATATCAGAATTGGGTGTACCTGCGGTTCCAGTTACCGGTGATCGGCGAGGAACCGGTTATTTATCCAACTCTTTTCGGAACCGGTTTCTGGGGCCAGAAAAGTTCCTCCAAGAAAATTATTTAAGCGCAAAAAAAAAAAACTTTCATAGGGGGGGGGGTTTGCTAGAGAAATTCTGAAAATGAAAAAAAAACGGTTCCTCACCAAAAAAAAAAACCAAAAGAACGGATAAAAGATATACGATATACTCGTATTTATTTGCGAAAATTAGGAACCGGTTCCACGGAAAAATAATATCGACGGTTCCAGCGACCGGCTTGGAACCGGTTCCTTTTAACCGGGACAGGAATATCGACTATCTCTTCAGTGTTTTCAGGTCACAACAGTGTCGTCGAGGGAAGTCGTGCATCCGTCTTCATTAATAATGAAATCATAACCTCTGGAAAAAACCAAGGACTTCAAAAGCGTTTTCGTTAGTACAAATAATATTCCCCGACGCGCCGCGAATGTATTAAAATAAACAGTCTTAATGTTGAGAAAAAATAATTTCGGAAAATTCTTGGCAAATTTCCACCGATCTTTATTCATTGCTTCCGCCTTTGCGCCGCGCCGCGTTAGCGGAAGTCGGAAAAAGGCAAAAATTCATTATTGTTTTGCAGTTGGAAAATGCAGTGAAATGAACGGGTCGTAAAAACAAACACATTTGACCTATTAATAACTAAGCACGACGTTGAGGAACGTATGCGCGGGGATTTGACCAAATCTTGGAGAAAGAAACAAGATCAGCAATGCCAATAATGTCGATTCTAAATTATAATCACCAATCATTAGCCTTCCTTTATATATACGAGGCCTGTTCAAAAGAAAAGGTGAATTTTGAAGTTTCGCGGGCTGTGTACATTCGATTATCGATTTTTTTGTTTTGTTATGTTGGTACACATATGTTTATCATATGTTAGCATTATCAGCCATTTTGGATTAGTGGTTTGTTTTTGACAACTGGAAAGGTTAGTCACGTTTTTGTGTGTTCTTCGATTTTTTTACTTTCGAAAAAAATGGATCGAAAACATAGAGTGAATTGTTATTTAATCATATACATATACACCCAACTGGACTTTTACATATATAAGGTAGGTATACGCTAAAGGTAGGTAGCTTATATAAAAAAAAAAATTAGGTTTACAATTATAAATTAACAAAGAGAAACAAAAAAAAGCACAAAAAGAAAAGGAATTTGTTGATAACTTCGTATTATTACTATTCAATTATATAATAAAGTTGATTTAAAGTGTGTTGGGAGATAAGTTTAGTCAGAGTAGGTATTAGAAATATTATATTCTGGTAAAATTTATGGTAAATAGAAGTAAATACAAATAAACAGAAAACAACAATTAATAAAAATGCTGCCATTTACAGAGAGTTTCAACTGCTCCCAACCATCTAGAGCCAGTGAGACTATGGCATCCCCAAATAGGGTATGTTGTGAGGCTGAAGGTAGTGGGCAGGGGAAGGAGATTGTGAAGAGGAAGGTTGGGAAGTACCTGGCTATTCAGATCTGGTCACCAAATACGGTTAAAGTCATTTCAAGCAACGTTTCGATTCTGAATGGTGGTCTTTCACCAGGGCGATACGAGTATCTACCACTCTGGAACGTGCCGCAAATATACTTTTTTTTATTATTTTTATATGAATTAAATGTGTTATGACACGTGTTAGTAAAATAAAAGTTATTGGCACACACCGGGTTCGATCCCGCGACCTTTGAAATCGTAGTCAAGCGTCTTACCACTCGACCATAGAGGCCGTGTAATTAGCTAGATAGAAAGAAATCGTTCGTTGACTTTTGTAGTTAACAAAACTTCAAAACTTAAAGTATAAATATCGTTCAAGCGTTTGTTACCCAAACTGTGTAAACTTAGGTAGTATTGCAGAAGATCATTGTTCTAATTACTCCGCTCGGACAACACGATTGCATGCTTCTCACACACACCAGCTCTTCTGTTGTATCGACCCGACTCGACTATTTATTCCACTTAATCGTGCCATGTCTTCTTGAGGCGTCCATGACTTACGATGCTTCCATTCATTTACGCGTCATATTATATTCTCCACGCAAAACTGTTGTCTAATGATGGCAAACTGCCATGAAACTGCTATGCCACACGAATCTGTATATATATTTTTTTCCCAAACAGGACAGTAATTGCCTACTACTGATAAATGTTTAAAATTAAATATAAATCTTTAAATTTTGGCGAATAAAGCTTATTCGTGACTTTCAACAGGTTCAATCGTAAACACATGCGTGATATAAAAACATACTTGATAAATTATGGTAAAACAACATCATCCAGAACGATAAAAGCGTCATTTGTCTGGATTTGTGTGGGTTGTAAATAGATGCGCAATTATGATTATAATCGCCGCCGCGACGCTAGAGTTTGGACGCCGGATTGCCCGAGAGGAAATAATGTTCCTTTATTGCTTCTGTAAACTATCACAATTATACTATCATAAATTCAATATAATTCACAAAGATAATATCCTAAAAAAATATATATATTTATATAATTTTTCATTGGATTATTCATGCTGCAATCGGACTTTAAAAAGTTCAGATATTTCTGTATGGCAGTAGAACGAGAAACTGCGCACTATTGAATTAATATTATTAATATCAGGAATGAGTTTTAGGTTTCGCTCTGAATTATGTTGAGTCTTTGATAATTCTGAGATCGTGTGGCAGTTTATTCCAGGTTTTAGGGCCTGATACTCCGAAAGAATTTATATTATAATATGTTTAATTGTATAAAGTGTAAAAAAATAATTAAATAAAATGCACGCATCCTAAAGTTATTCCTAAATAGCGAAATATCTGAATAAAATATTTTACAGGACCTATTTATTTATGCCATTCCATCGGTCTTCTTTTCTCCACCTGGGATGATTAATATAGAATGTGTTCATTCATTAACTATAAATAATTTTCTTTGTGGGTGCGTACGTACGTACAAATGTAAACTTTTCAAATATAAAACGGATGTTAATTTAAATTATCTAATCTTTTTAAATCCTCACCTTCCTAATAAAGTACTTACCTATAATGTATTTTAGCAGACGTTATTCTATATTTGAAACGAATGGATTAAAGCAACTAATATTTTTTCTTGGCAAGTCAAGTTACACCCCGTGATTTTTACGGGTAATAATCGAGCAGTTAATATAAAACATGTGCATATTACAAAGGACACTGATTAATAAAATGAGAAAAACTCACCCTTTTCACCTTAGACTCCAAGTCTTGCAAAATACGGCTGAAAATAAAACAAACATTATACTCAATAGAAAATAGTGACAAATGTGATATAATGTTAATTCAAATATCTAAATACTAAGTCCTTAATATAAGAGAAGGCTGAAAGGATAAAACGCCTCACACCCCCCATGCTAGAAAACACTCCTTGCTCCATCCACATTCATACATCTTTTCACTAATCGATATTTTCTTGCATTTTAAGCTGGATCAATTCGTAGGTTTTCAGAAAAAGTTTTGCAGTTTACATTTTTACAGAAATTTATATTGGTAATGAAGTCTATCCAGCGAATCATATCGTCGCCGGGAAATCAAAAGGGCTGAAGCGCCATTTGGGAAGTTTACACCAGAGCACTTTAAGTTTTTTTTCCTTTTACAGTAAACTTCATAAGTCTTCAGTACCTGGTTGGAATTTTAAAAAAAAGTTAACTCAGGTAACTCAATGCTCTCACTAAGTTACCTGAAGTGACAGAAAGCTAAAAAAAGTCAAACTTGTGTCGCTTGAGCCAAAGCTTCTCCCAAATAATAAATATATTTTAGATGGCTGAAGGGCCACAAAAGTCTTCAGAATCAAACGAGAGCATTGCATTTGATGCAGAAAAAAAACTGATCAAAGATGTCTAACTCATTTAAGACCAAAGTGTTGCTCTAGCCCTTTCGCCTTTCCAGCGACGATATGCAGAAAATCATTTCAATATCTAGTATATTTTTTAATTTGTATTAGTGTGACATTGGTTTCCTAAAGTAACGTAATGATGGTAAAAGATCCCCCACACAGCATCTCCAATGTCGACGTAGGCCCGAAGGAGGGCCTCGTGTGTGGAGATAGTGTCAAAATCATATTATTAAAATAGAAGCAAAAACAGGCAAGAAATCTTGAAGGGTCGAAAGGCTAAATATAAGGGTTTATCTGGCTCTACCATATATTAATGTCGTAACACATACAATCTGTTTTTTTTTTTAATACATCTAACAGTTCCTTAACACTAATTTAATTAACTATACAAATCACTCAACGTGACTTTGAAAATCGTTGCCAAAGTTAATTCAATTCTCAAAATAAGCCTGACATCACGCAATCAAAATTAGTTTACAATTATTTCAGTCGTATTTATATTTTATTTGGGGCCACCACTGAACATAAAATTCCTAGAAGATGTCGCCAAATTACATTAGACTTTTCGACTCGTGTACCACAGACAGATCAATGAAAGACATAATATCGATATTTTAATATGTTTGATCATTTTCACCCGAAGTAGCAGTCAGGCGGTTTATAGCTTAAATAATTAATAATTATAGATTCCGCAACATTAAGTAACGTGAATTTGATCGCTAGTGTGGAGGGTGGTAACTACGAAGCGTAAAACATATTACGCAGCTACTAATTGGCCTGCGTGGTCGAGTGGTAATTCGTGTAAAATAATATTTTGTATATTTGCGGAACGTTCCAGAGTGATAGATACTTTAATTATCGCCCTGGTGAAAGACCACAATTCAGAATCGAAACTTTGCTTGAAAAGGCGTTGGCCGTGTTTGGTGACCAGATCTGAATAGCCAGGTAATTTACAACCTTCTTCCCCATTTCCTTCCCTCCCCCACTACCTTCAACCTCACAACGTACCCCCATTGGTGATGCCATAATTGAACTAGACGGTTTGGAGCAATTGAGACTCATGTGCGGTATTCAATTTTTTTTTTTTTGAATCGATAAATAATTATTATTTTCAACGGAAAAATATAAAGATGATTCAAAAGGCATTTCGACTGCTAGGACTCACTAAATTGATTATCTATTCGAAATAAATTCAATGTTTAAAACAGTTTCATCAATTCACCCGAAATAAGATAAAATTAACATTACTTCTGGCACACAGACGCGCCCACCAACACACTTCTACAGATTTATCTCTTCAGCGGGGGCCACAAATGTGACTAATTATGATATAATTCCACGTTTATTCAAAGAAAACTTGTAATTTTAGAGATTTATCTTCATTAAACACAAGACCGCTGCGCCGCGCGCTGGTGCCAATTTTTTTTATTTCAATTAAAATTACAAAGTCAATTTGATTTAAATTTTGATAAGTGTGCCTAGGTATCAGAGGCGTGCACTTTGTACAGGCACATATACACTGCCTACCCTGCCATGCACGCATAAAAATATTAATTACATTGGACTACATAAAATAAATTATTTCAAAAATAAATGTACACTTTCAAAAATACCCGCGAAATTCAGCTAATCGCATCGCCACGAGCGCCCCACCGACCTTCCTCTTATAGCGTGTCGAAAGCAGTAACTACATATGCCCAAACGCCGCCAACACCAGTGAATCATTGTATGTTCACTAGACTACACAAAATATGTATGCTGTGAGCTGCGTGCGCGTTCAAATTGCTCGTTTGTGTTTTTGTCTAGGCAATGCTTTTACAGAACAATTGCAATAGCAATCAGTGACATATTTTGGTATCTATGTCTATAATGAATTAATCCGCTGTTTTTTCTACTGCCAAAAACTCTGTGCACGCCACTGCAAGTATTGGGTCACTGAAGAGATGAACCGATAAAGTGACGTATTTTGTGAGCGTGTCTGGTGTGGCCGTAGTAAGGTTAATTTCCCCTTAATTCAGTTAAAAAATAAAAACATATTACGCAGTTACCAGTCAAATTAATATATTTATATACTAGCGTTGGGAAAAACTTCAATGTTTTGTGAATGCTTCACGAATTGTTAGTTCTTTAAAATGGACCCTTCGAAGTGAACCCTTCAACTGGTTCCTCGCCAACAAAATCACGTACTAGTCGGCAGCTCTTTGAAACTGGAAAGCACTGGAACCGGTTCCTCGTCGAAAAACATGTACTAGTCGGTAGACATTTCAAAACGAAAGGAACTGGAACTGGTTCCTTCATTTTGAAATGTCAATGCCTTCACAACGGTACTGCTTCGAATTGAAGTACTTCTTTCAATGGAATTAAATGAATGAAGGCTAAAATGAACTACCAACTTCAATTGAAGTGTTGGTTCAGTGAAATGAAGTTAATGGAATGAATGAAGGCTAAAATGAACTACCATCTTCAATTGAAATATTTGTTCAATGAAATGAAGTTATTAAAATGAATGAACGCTATAATGAACTGCCGACTTCAATTGAAGTATTTGTTCAATGAACAATGAATGAAGTACGAACTGTTGCCAAAAGAAGTAGTTCTTTGAAGCAGTTCTTTCAAAGCGGTCACAACGCTAATATATACACATATATATATATATATATATATATATATATATATATATATATATATATATATATATATATATATATATATATATATATATATATATATATATATATATATATATATATAGATGATTCAAATACGAGTTTATCTTTCATCCGGTTATAAACTAGATAAAAAATACATCCTATCTTTAAAACCACAAAATGATTTTCCGACTTGAGATATCTTTATAATTCATAAATGTGTATATTTTTCAATTCGCGGATATTTATGTTTTGCGCGTATTTTTATCCGCGTAAACATAGCGTTTCTAGCGTTCATACTTTACGGCCGCATCCGACAGTCGGGCACGCTGGTCTGACAAATAAATGTTCACAAAATGGCGAACATTTAAATCGCTTTAAATGGCAATACCAAGATGATTCGCAGGGGAAAGGATGTAACTTTTAAATAGCACTATCTTCTAGGTGTATATTGTTTGGTGCCATATACGGTGGTATTTTCCTAGAGAAGATGATTCTACATCAAATTCTAAGATACTTTAATTTTCGATTTTTTTTCTATGTGAATACCGCACAAGAGTCCTAACTGCTCCCAACTGTCCAGAGCCAGTGGGACTATGGCATCCCCAATTTAGGGTATATAATAAGGCTGAAAGTAGTGGCGAAGGAAATGGGGAAGAAGAATATTGCGAAATTGAAGTACCAGACTATTCATTACGAGTCACTAAACATGGTTATTGCCATTTTAAACAAACTTTCGATTCTGAATGGTGGTTTTTATCAGGGCGATACTAAGAGTATCTACAACACATGGTATTTCAAATTAGCTGTTTATTAGACGTCAAATCAAAATAGAAGAAACGCACACAGACCGATGTTAGTAGCCTAGTCGATAAATGCGTCGGGTTCCCACCCAGGCGTCGTAGATTCAATTCCTCTGTTAGATAAGTCCTCCATCATTGCACAAGCAAAATTTTCAGCTTATAATGATGATAGTAGGAGATTTTCAAATATTGTCTGGTTATTCGTAACTTGGGAATATTTGTCTTTTTTATTTTTTTTTTTTTTTAAATGAAGACCCTACGGCAAAAACCTGTTAACTAACACTTTTGTCAAAAATTAGTTAGTATTCTTATATCCAAATGAACACACTTTCAGATCATGAAAATGGCACGAACATGGAAAATCAAAGAGTTGAACATGTTAACTTCAAATTTGGTTATAACTTAAATATTTTTTAATGGCAAGAACATGTTTTCTACAATAATAACATTGTATTGCAGAAATACATTAAAATGCTAATTTACATATTGAATTTAGTATGTTAGCCATAACATTCATGAAAAATAGTTTAATTTGTGATGGTGTACCCGACTTAACAGGGCACACAAGTAAACTGTATAGGTGGCGGTCTCAATCTACGAAGCGCTCCAAGCGGTCGGTCTCGTTGTATCCGAGACGACTGAGGTTGATTGCGGGGTTCTGCTTCCAAGTGAAGATGCTGCAAGTCTGGTCCAGAGAGTGGGGTAGTCAGGCGGTCCAGGGGGGGCAGGCGATGGTCAAAGAAAGGCAGGAGTCAAGTTGAAGGCGATGTCGAGAGCGAAGTGAAGTCAAGGTGGGTGATGCTGGCGGAGGATGCTGGTGATCTGCCTTTTCTCCTGTTTTAGTGAAATATTTGAATTGCTCAGGAGCGCGCGGCGGGGTGAGAGAGCTTTGTATGGGAGAATTTTGCTTCCTCTTTCCCTCTCCTTGTCCGGCTGACAATTTTGTGGGAAAGTTTTAATTTATCTATCCCCTTTTCCTTGTCACCAGCTTTCATCTCAACTTCAAATCGCCTCTCTATCATTTTTATTAATGTCACGATTAAGGTTTAAAAGTACAAGTTACAAATGGCGCTCGGTTTTCGAGGGCTTATTTCTTAATAACTATCTTATTCTAACATTTACATATTTAATTTTACAACAATCGTATAGCCGGGAGTCAAGTTATCACAACGATATACTTTATTTAGCCGTGTGATTGACCCGGCTCCCGTGATAAGGTCAGACAGATTAATTTCTCCCGCTTGAGTTGGCCCGGGATTCGTGAGGCCGGGCCGTGATTGGTCGTCTCTAGACAACCCGCTCTCGCGGTACTTCCCGGCTTAGTCTAGCGGCTCCAGTCTTACGGGCTAATATCTTTGTGTCATTGTGACCTAACAAGCCGGGGGAGAAATATACATTTAAAATTATTGGTGAGCTAATATGAACAATTTTTATACATGATATAAAAAATAATCTTAAATCTAACTTAACAGCTACACATTGTCGTAGGCACTGCCATCGTGGCTCTCGCGTCCAACACAGTACGTCCGAAACAGATAGTAAACACTTTTTTTTAACAAAACGCAAAAGACTGAATATCTTAGAATGACTCGACAGTTAGTTAACAGGTTCTTACCGTAGGGTCTTCAAATATTTCGTTTTTTCGGTCAAATTTAAAATAGCCATACACATGAAAAAATGAAGTTTCACCTTAACTTGATTTTTTCAATAATAAATTTGTATTTCAGGTAGTATACGATGCCGGGCGGCGGGGGCGGCGGAGGGGGCCGCGAGACGCTGCGGCCGCCCTGGGTGCGCGACTCGGGCGCCCCGCCCAGCAGCAAGGACCCGCCCGCCTGGACCCTGCGCAAGAGGACGTCCAACGCGCAGGACACGGAGCCCCCCGCGAACCTCAACGCCGTGGAGGAGCAGCTCGCGTCGGTCAAAGGTGAGCGAGAATGCCCCCCCCCCCATAGCAAATAACGACGCCCGAATAAGGGACACAGTGGACGAGAAGAATCGGAAATGTTCCTCAATTAAATCATTGTCTGACTGAAAATTAACTTTTGACACCTCAGAGCAATAATATACAAGATAAAGCGCTGCTGTAGCCAGTGTTTATGAGGTTTGTCGGACTCGGATAGACCTGGGCATGGCTAGAACTAGGGCTATGGTATTTATACATCCATTCATAGCACATGTCGACATAATGTTTTTTGTTTATTCGTATAACCACTTTTTCACAGTATTGTTAAAAAATATATATATATTAAATGTAACCTAATAAACCGTAGAGTTATGTCAATTTATTTCGCGTATCATAACGTGTGGGCGGAGTCAACGGAGAGGCGGGACACGAAGAACATTTTAACAATACTTTAAAGCGATGTGATACTTCGGGAAATTTTGTTGTCTCTTTCTTTCTCATGGTGTACGACGTAAAAACCCGGAGAAAGTGATTTATCCCAAATCTGTATAGGTTGGGTAAATTAGCTCTCTCTCGATATATTGTTACTTCAAGGCTACATTACAGTTTTTTGTTTGTAAAACTGTATTAGGATTCTTTTCCTGTTTTTTTTGTACTCTAATTTTTTACAGCATGGGCAATAACCATTACATATATTTTGTGAATGTAAATATGTTAGTTGTAAGTCACTAGTTTAAGTGTTAGGTATATTAGGTTACATGTTATATATTATTTTTTTAACAATACTGTGAAAAAGTGGTTATACGAATAAACAAAAACATTATGTCGACATGTGCTATTAATGAATGTATAAATACCCTAGCCATGGTCTAGCCGAGTCCGGCAAACCTTGTAAAAACTGACTACAGCTCTCTCTTGTATGTTATTGCTCTGAGAATGTAGCAATAAAATTGTGTGCTCGAAAACCATTTGGAAGGTTCATACAAACCAGTCCAAAATAATAAAGATATCATATATTTTTCTTAAATAATGGATCGGAATAACCGAATCGCTGGCAAAATGTTGTATCCAGAGACGAAAATAGTCAAATAGGAAATTTAGGAACCACGAATAAAAATTGCTGAAGAAGTATGGACATATACACTCGATTTTCGCTAGTGTCCAAAATATTAACATGAAAACCCGAAATACATTCAATTATATTGGAAAACAGGAAAAGATGACGAGCGAAAATATAATTGCACAATGTGATAGTTTTTTTTAACTTGAATGTTTCAGCGGGATTGAAGAAGCAAGGAACCAGGCCTGCCAAATCAGAAAATGGTGTGGAGAAAAAAGAAAAGGCCGACGAAAACGTCGCCGAAAGAGTCACAGCCAAAGTAAAAGTAAGCCATCCCAATACAAAAAAACTTTCAGTCCAAGTTTTTGTTTAATGAAAAAATGACCTTACAGCCTTATACCAACATAGTTCGCGCTTGTCACTAATAAAACGTTGATTCTCTGACTTTGCAAAAAAACATTGTGAACACTGTCATGGTAACAAACCACCAAACTTATTTTAGCACGGATCATGTTTGTATGTCTAGAAGTAGTTATTTAGAAAAATTGCCCTTTAAAAGAGCAACTCGGAAATGAGTACTATTCCGTTGAAATATTCAGGTAAAATAATGTGTAAAAAGGTGTATGAAGTTATGTTAACTATAATATTCTGTGTACATTTTAAAAACCATTGTCTCTAATTAACTTACTGTATATCTTGAAAAAAACAAATTTATTACCGTCTTGTGACGATTTTTAGTTTTAATTTTATTTTACAATTACAATATTTAATTAATAATGGCGTAAACAAACAAATGAAGAAACGTGATCTGCGGATGGATCTAAAAAATATCGAAACTGAATTTCGATAACCGTCGGTGCTTAAAAAGATTTTCTAAAATGCATTAGAAACCCTGGACCGAGTAGGTTTAAAAAAAAATTACATGGACCCTCTAATATTGAGTTATTTTTGTAGACACATTATCACAGGCAAAATAAACTGATTTCAGGAATTGCCGTCCAAAGAGAAGAAAGCAGAACTAGAACCAAAATCAAAGAAAGCCTCCCCTCCGAAAGAAACAATATCACCAAAGAAACCACCGATCGTCAAGGCTCCCCCCAAGGACGATGCCGGAGCCAGAAAACCACCAGTTCTTCAGAGACAAGCTTCCAAGGACGACGGAGGAGTCAAGAAGTGGAGAGATCCCCTCATCGAAAAGGTGTACGAGAAGATAGATAGCACACTGAATGAAATGCCCAAAGGACACACGCTAACCAAGAACGAAAGTTTAAGAAGTAAGTGTGTCTCGTTTTTTTTTTAGATCAATAAATTCATCAAAATTTGATCGGCATGGAATAGTCAGATTAAAGCTGTAAAATCACATATTTTAAATGCCAGTTTCGGAAAGAAAATAAATGATAAGAACAGATGATGCGGAAAACGTTTCTTTTCTTTTACAACATGGTCATAAATCATATTAAAGATGAGGTTTATAGTTTTTTAATAGTTGTGCCGTGTTGAGCAATTGTTTGAGTCAATATATTAAGATTTATAAAACTGAGACGGCTTCCCTAGGCAGGGCATGTGGCCAAAAAGAAGACAGGCGACTACCGAACAGAAACTAACTAACTGAATATCACGCCGTTTTATCGCAAGGGTAGGCAGAATGGATGGACCGCAATACAACTGTCTTGGAACACACTCCTTGTTTCATTCACATTAAAAGGCTTCTCTATAACAAAAGCATTCAAGACGAAGTGGTTTTGGAAGGCCTTAACTGGCAGACGTTTAGCTAGATGGTGTGGAGGCCAAAAGCGCATCCGAAGGCATAAGGAACTGGTAGATGGGACAGGAAGACCGAAAGGACTGGAGATATTTCCTAAAGGCGGCCAGGACTCCCGGCTGATGCGCGTAATGTACGTATGTGCCGTGTTAAGCATCCCATTTTGGATAGTCTCACAATGTGCATTACGTACACATGCCATCTCAAAATTAATAAACATTGTTGGCTGTCGAAATCAGAAAGTATGTATTTCCAAACAAAGCGTCAATGGTAATTAATTGTTTCGTGTCCCAAGTCGTTACCGTATGAGATATTTTCGCACCGTTCTCTTCAGGTATCTTATATTTATACGCAAATCGATTCCTACTCTTCAGAGATGAGTCAAAGAGACAATCGACAAAGTATTCGGATATTTGCACGCTTTTCCAGATGATTTGCGACGCGTAGACGTTCTTGGAAAAGCATCTTCACCAATGTCAGCTTTAGGGACGGTGCGTGACGATAGACAAGAACTGAACACCAGCGCGTGTCGCGACATGTTAACAGAGGCAGGAAGCATACGTCATAGACAGAGGCTATTACGTGAGGAGGAACGAACACTAGGAACAGCAAGACACGACATAATCAAGTTAAACGTCAGAACACTTATTGTCTATCCGTTAGGTCCGCCTATCGGACAATACATGGTTATTTATGAATGTTTAATTTCGTTTGCTTTTTGAAAACTGAAAAATGATTGGAGCATTTTATAAAAAAAAGTGTATATGAAAAAAGCTTGGATGGTTTCAGCATGTAGACTAGATGCACGTAGAGAGAAGTATCAGGAGAATATAAGACGCGCAAGTGAATGTATGAAGACATCAAGGACGCCTAAATAAGATATGACACAATCGAGTGAATAAAAACATCGGTCAGGACGATTTTTCAATACGAATGAAGCGAGTGTGCCAAGACAAGGTTATATGATATTCTATTATCTCTGCCTATCTCTGCGGTAAAATGGCGTGATGGTTGGTTATTTAGTAATTAAACCATAAATAGTCAAGATGAAGCACACATAAATGACAAGCGGAAAATCAGGGCGATTAAAATATTAAATCGTAATATCAAACACACGCATGAGGCGTAAATTTAGCAATTGTTTGATCACCAGGTAAAACGGTGAAGTGATTGCATCTTGTATCGATTTCTGGCATTTGCGTTCCTTGCCAAGATGACTGGTGATGTCCACCTACTGCAGGTCGAGGACCATTGACGGCGGCGGAGTAGGTGAATCATCAATCTTTTCCTGAAAGGCATTCCAAGCCAAGAGTTCGGCCACCGCGAACCAACGTATCTTAGATTCGCCGCGGCGAGGTTCAATAGACACTTTCAATCTTCCTGAAATTAAATATTTATTTTTCTGCAAACCTGAAAATAGATCGTAGTTAAATTTATCATTATGGTGCGTTCGTAGTATGACAAATAAACAAAAAAACGGGAAAATCCCAGATAAATTTAGAGCCAAGACCAGCCAAAACGATGATAAAGTTGAGGGCTTTAAAATACGGGAAATGTAAACTAACAGATTTTTCAATTAACTTGTCAACTCTAAATTATATTGGCGAGGAAAGTTGTTTTCGGACTCAGTCCCAGGCAGAAATCAAAGAATTCACAAATGAAATGCACAAGGCTACAATATTATTCATCGAGTACGGATACATTACTTTTATCGTGAGAGCAAGAAAACAGATAAAAGCGTCAATTGTACGCAATAAACAGAGCTTTTGGCGCGGCCCGACCAGATATCTGTCACGCGGAGGCCAATAAAATATTCCCACTATGAACGTGAAACTCCCCTTCGCCGATCGTTCAATAGCTCGTCTATTGTCAGTTGGCGAAAAAGAATGCTTCGGCAGGACAAAAATAAACACAGTGAGCGACGAAAGCTCAAGCAGACCAGGCTGCAGCCGCACTCCTCCCAGCTGACCCAGTGAACTAGTGGCACGAATTGATCTCGGATTATACCAGGCTGGAAGATTGGAATCTCTGGAACTCCAGAGTCTTGACGCCATCTCAAAGAAGAGGAATACTTTCTGACGCCGCCACTTGGCTAACCTTGGACAGACCGAGGGTTATCCCTTGGCACAGCTGTTGTGGAGCAAAAAGTCTTGAATCGAGTGAAAACAGACTATTTTGCTATAGTCAGAGATGTTTTTGTTTTGAACGCGGAATGAGAATGTTCATCAAAAGTGTTGATTTTATTAAAGGTGTGTGAAAAAGTTTCAGTGTCAATCTTTAAAGACAGATGATATAACATTTTAGTGGAAAACAAAACTTGTGGTAAATAAAATAATAGTGAGGAAGAATTAACTCAAAATGGAGGAGGAAGAGCAAAAACACTTGTTCAAAGGTTGGTTATCGATCAAAAATAATTTGTAATAGATTGATAGAAAAAAATAGGCTAACATTAAGATACGATATTTTAAAGAAAAGCATGTGGCAGATAACGAAGAAGGAAAAATTATTTATTTATTTTCTTCAATTTCCCCGAACGTCGGAACTGATAAAACACAGACACAATCTTGGCATTCAAGCGAAGCTGTGTTATACGTATTTAAAGTTACATAAAACATTTTAGTTCCTCTTGAAAGTGAGAACACTTCTCGTGGAAATAAGAATGACGTCTGAAAGTATGTCATTTACATAATATTACAATGTGGTGTTTAAAAAAATATTTACTTCGCACTGAGGTTTCTCTCGAGGATTATATTATCGTAGCTGCATTTAAAGGGTGTAGTGGGTCGTTTTAAGGTTTAAGTGAGACATGGTGTGGGAGGGAGTAATCATAAATATCGGCTAGTCGCTCCACAGCATACTCTAATTAGGGATGCCATATTCTCACTGACTCCAAACTGTTCTACACTAAGCTGGTGATAGAAACAAGTCATAAAACGATCACTCTCGCGGAAAATGTCACCGATTCAAAATGTTGGGCGAGGATTGATGTGTCCCCGACTGTGCTTCGGGGCTGAAGAGCTCAGCGACACTAGTTATTTACAGCATCTTCCATTCAAATATGGGTTGAACAACAAATTAGCAATTAACACATATAATAATAAAAATAACAAATCATGCCAATTATAATTTTTCCACAGAATCGAGGTTTTTTAGGCATCCAGACACAACAATAAGGCAACGTTGTGATTTGTGCAGGATAACAGCAGTGCACTATTATTATATCTACAAAATCTACTTTGTATGAGCTCCCCTCCAAAAATGACATTGGCACCGAGGGAAAGTATTTTCCTCAGGGCCTCCAGCGTGGAGTCAATATAAAAATAATTTGTAATTTAAAGTAGCCACTTAACCTTACAATGAGCACGACAATGAAAGGCTTGTTGGGAAACAAAAAATCCGTTGAATACTAGAGTTTGTTAATATTAATATTGGTCGTAGTCAGACAAAATTAAACTCGAAATAACATATGGTGCTAATGTCCCACCTCGTTGGGAAGGCAGCTCATAAACCTTGGGAGTCACGGAACCAGGAAACATCATCTGATGACATCCGACGTGAACATAGTGTAAAACTGGAGAAAGCATAATGAGCCGGAGTGCTTACAGGAACTATGTACACCGTCTCCGAATCAATAATAATATCTAAAGATAATAATGAATAACTATTTCCAGGTTTGTTGAAACCTGTACCCCCACCCCCGCCTCCCCCGCTGCCGCCCAAGATGCCTCCCCCACCGGAGTTCAAGAAGTCCACGACCACACAGGAGAAGCTGAAGCGAATAGAGGCGCTCAAGTCCAGGCCCAGGCGCCGCCCTGATTGGACGGATATGATGAAGGAGGTGGAGTCGGGGAGGAAACTTAAGCACGTCGACTGTAATGACAGGTAAAGTTACACTTGTAACTCTTCATCCTTTACCTTTCTCGCCCTAATAAACCTCACGAAAGAAGACAACATTATCAACGTTTTGACAACATAGCAAAGTGAGAATATTGTACAATAACATATTATTGAAATCTTGCTTTTCATCATTCTGCCATGGGCCGAACTTCGCGGATCTTTAATCATCTGCTACTGCGTGCGGTGAATTTCTATTTAAATCTCACAATCTCACTTGCGTGTGTGCAAGCAGGATGCAGAGCTGTGAAAACCAAATAAGATTTTAATTTTCCTATTGTTTTTTGCGTGTCATATAGCTCGAGAATTTTTTTGACATATACTTTGATACACTTAAAGAAATAGGGTTTCATCTCTGCTCTAGATCGACCTCTATTCTCATTCGCGTCGCAAATCGATCGATCGATTCGCACGTTCTTGATATGTCTATATCCATTCTGAAACTCCTGATATTTTCAATGTCGTGTATATATTTTGCAATTCATGAAAGCGGAAATCAGGATCTCGTAAAAGCGCACACAAAATAAAGAATTACAAAAATAACAAACAACGGCCATACAGTTCAAGACTGAAACAGTTAAACACCAATAATGGTTCAACCAAATTATGTAGGCCTTCGTTTTATTTCGCCTAAGATGTGAAATTCCCACTTAACATAACTTTCCGAAATCTGGAAAAGGGTTTTCTAAGAAATGACCATAGTTTTTTTGGTATCAATAGTTTTTGTATCATTTTTAAAATCAAATATTCTCCTTTCAGATCTAGTCCGATCATCAACATTAACATGGTCAAGGCAAAGACAGGACAATATGTATACGAATCCGAGAAGGGCAATGTGCACAACCAGTTGCTGAAGCAGATCAACTCGGGGATCAAACTAAAGACTGTGAAGACCAACGACAGGAGCAGACCTAACCTGGACGGACTGAGGAAGTTCAGAAGACAGATGACCATAGAAGAACAGATACAGAAGTCCATGTCAAAGGCTGACCTTTCATCAGCTCCGGAGGGCATTAGTGCAGTCAAAGAAGTGAGTAGCTATCTTCTTTTAAAAAAAAACCAAAAAAAACATAAGATGCCTATTCCTTATAGGTCAAAATTACGGTAACTGCTAGACTTAGATTACAGGATTACTACTGGGAATAATGATTGGGAATTTGATTAGAGCCACAAAAATAAACGCCAACATGGAAAAGAGTATGATAAAAGACAAATAAAATCCGTGGTAGAGTATTAAAAAATGTATGTGAAATACAGATATGATTAAAGTTAAATACTCGTAAACATGGTTGTGTTTTCGATGAAACCAAAAGCAATTTGTGATTCTACTTGATTATATAAGTAAAAAATCGTCGTCTTTATTTGTAGATGTGTAAAATCTAGCTTATGTTCTCAGAGCAAGAAAATATATGAAGAGAGAGCTAAATATTTTTACCCAACCTATGCAAATTTACGATAAATCACTTTCTCCAGGTTTTCACACCGTAAACCGTGAGAGAGAAAGAGATAAGACAAGTTATCACATATTACTGCACCACTTTTCGGTATGTAAGCATGTTTGCCGTCACCCGCGTCTCCAGCGACTCCGCCCACTACGTTTTGTAATGCGACATAACAGGACATAACTCAACAGTTTTTTAGGTTATATCCTATATTTTTGTTGGTAACAATACTGTGAAAAAGTGGTTGTACAAATAAACAAAACATTATGTCGGCATGTGCTATGAATGGATGTATAAATACCCTAACCCTAGGCCCTAGCCACGCCCGAGTCAGTAAAAAATCAACAATCCTGACTACACAAGGTTTCCCTCCTGGCATATAATTGTTCTGAGCTTACGTTTGTATTTTTAGGACGAAGCTGGAGCAACTGAAGAAGAGGAAGTGGACGAGATGGACGATATCGACAAAGTGCGAGATGACCTGCAGTCCACCAAACAATTACTGGCGCTGGAACTTAGGTAAGACATCGTACTAAAACTATGAAGCAACAAAACAACACATTACAGAATTAAGGTTAGACTTGTAGACCCAACAATGAACACACATTATCACTATCCACTGATCTGAGAAGGTCTCTTCAAGATGGCTCATTGTACATTTAGTCCACATTGTCAGTATTTGACGCTCGTTTGACGTTTCATAATCACATTGAAAAGATCTGCGAATCAGCCACAAAAATGTTGGGTTTTGCATTCATAAGGCTGCTTTACTTTAGCTTAGTGCGTAGCATTCTCGAGAGTGGATCTCAGGTATGGGGGTCAGAGGACACCGCCTATGTACTAATGGTTGAGATTTTTTATTTATTTAAAATACGGTTCCTCTACATGAGTGAGTTTAGTTTTTACCCATCGCTGTTTCCAACAGCGTTTATCTTGGAAATGTCATGTCCCTGAAAATTTCACGCGGGGCCGCCAACACAGGCTTCTGTTTCTTCCCAGGTGCAGAACTAACTTACCAACGGTGATGCCCTTGGGAATACTAACTAAGTTAATTAACTGCCTCGCAGGAAAATTGGATATTTTTCATACGAGCTACGACAAGTTTAAGCAAGAACTAACTATTCAGTTTTAACTTTATTATTTACTATTATAATTGTATAATTATGATTACCATTTTTGTGTTCTTTTTATCGCTTTTGCATTGTAATCGGTATAAAACTGTTTATGTAAAATAAATAAATGTCATCTTTGGAAATGGTTTGTGGAGGAAATCAATAAGTGAACCTGTGTCTTTGCCCCACGTTTGTAGGAAGGAGGAAAAAGATTTTTTGTTCAGCCATTTGTCCATTTTCTTCGCCGGTGACCTCGGTAACCTCGTGTGCCATGAAAAATTCACAACTTTTCTGACTTGAAATTCAAGGTCAACAAAACTATTTTCAGCTCCCAATGCAATTTCCATCGTGAGAGAACAGTAAAAAAAAATAGCTCATATTGTTTTTACATTTTTTACCACAATTTTTTTTTCAAAGAAGCGTGGAAACTCGGAGGAAGCCCTAATAAAAAACAAGATAAAAATATTAAAAATTCTAAAATAAAATGTATTTCTTTTTCCAACAGGAACAAAGAAGCAATGGTCCGCGAGAATAAGCGAATGCAAGCCAGGATCACAAACATGGAAGCAGAACTCAAGAGCGAAAGGGCACACATGAAACAGGAGCAGGCCAAAACGGTCATCTCTGTGGTGGATGCCTACGACGAGACGCTGGTCTCCAGCCTCAAGGGAGAGGTCTCGGAGACCAAGAGGGTGGCGGACGACCTGCAGAAGAAGTACCACAGGGCGGCCGAGGAGTTGGACGAGGTCCAGTCGGACTTGGAAGAGCAGAAGAGGAAGAACGCAGAGCTGGAGAAGAAGCTGGAGCAAGCTTTGAAGGTAAATAAAAAGACGAATGACGTAATTCAAACCTTCCTAATATTCTCTTTAAAAATGCGCTTTTTTACGAAAATTTATTTTTCGCCTTAGCAAAAAACTCTAAAACGGTGAGCTCTAGTGTCATGAAATTCGCACAGCATTACCGTCTGGAATTTCAATGTCATTTGCATTAAGAGCTATGGAACTTTAAAATATCCATTTAACAGTGAAAAAATAAGACAAGTAGCCATTTTTTTTAAATTTCAATTGTTCAATTAGTAAAAACATTTTTTTTAAGAGTGTTCAAACTTGGACAAAGCCGGGTAGCAAAGCTACTTACTAGTTAGATATAATTAATGTTCAAACTTTATCTTAACGCTGCTAGGATGGACTCCCTCTTGATGGCGTTTTGCAGAAATGAGGCCTAATATCCTCCATTAATATTTTTTTACTTGTATTATTTAATTTTTTTATTCTTTTCTTATGAATTTCTGTTCATTTTTATTTGTAAATATTATTATTACTATGTATAAATATCAATCATGGAAGGTATTGCATTGCACTACTTCTGCATACCTTCCGGAATAAAACATTATTATTATTATTACTAATAATAATGTCACCCTGTCAAAAGCAGAAACAAAACAATTCACTTGAGGTGGTTACATGGGTTGAAAGAACTGCCACATCTAAAAACTAATAATGCTTACTGCTCAATTGTTTTTTTTTCCTATCTCTAATGCTTTCTAACCGCTTACAAATCTTCTAACCAAAAATTGCAGGGTATTTACGGCTTCGAAGAGGAGGAAGAAGAACCTAAGTCTTACTTCCTCCAGAGACACGCCGATTACCAAAAACAGATGGAGTCTCAGGTCAGGGAAAGATACATGCATACACTTGCATCAGGACTGTTTCATCCACCACAATGTTGGTCCCCGCTTTACGTAGAGCCTTGCCATAGATATAAAAGACCACACGTTTCCTTAAAACCCTGCATTATGTGAATGATATGTTACCATACTCATTGAGCATGATATACAGATTCCATGTTCATTTAGATCGTAGATTCTCAACCTTCTTCTGCCCACCGCCCACTTTGAGAAAAAAAAAATCTAGAGCCCCCCCCCATTTTTTTTTTACTTACCATCTGTCGCGTTCGCGGTTTCAGTTACCGGTGACCACCGAGGAACCGGTTATTTATCCAGTTCTTTTTGAAACCGGTTCCTAACGAAAAGAACTGGAACTGGTTTCTCGCCTAAAAAAGTATAGTAGTCGGTAGAGATTTGAAAGTGAAAAAAACGAACAAAGGATATCGGCCGTTCCAGTGACCGGCTATTTTTTCCAACGTCCCCTAATTTTCTCTGGGTCTTCTACTGCCCCCCCCCCCCCCCCCACGAAAGTCTCAAATGCCCACAAGGGGGCGTTATCGCCCACGTTGAGAACCTATGATTTAGATATTTTAGTGTTCGATCAAAACAAAAATACGATTCCCAACATTTGAATCATACCATAGACATGTCCATGGAAAGTGAGTGCCTCATACGATCCTTGATTCAATCATTAGCAATTTTTTATCCTTAAAATTATCCAGTCTGTTAGTACCTATCTAAAATCTACATAAATATCTTGTCAAAATATTTAGCATCCTGTTTTCATTGAAAATCTTGTCAATTTTAACTTTCCCTATTTCAACCAACAAATATGAATCTATCATTCCTCAAATTGCTGTATTCAAATATTGATATCACCTGATTTGTATTCTGCATCTACTTTCAATATCAAACAAACGTCACGTGTGTCCAAGGGTACTTGACTTCCCGTTTCTAATAAAATAATTTCTGATTTCAGGGAATAGTACCGAACTCCAACCAGGGTTCAAGGAGGCCCAGCCATACTCAGAGACAGGCTTCTATCCAGGAATCCGAACCAGAAGAAGAGGAGGCAGAGTCCAGTGGAGAAGAAGGGGTAAGCAACAACAACCTACAACCATTGATATGGACAAAAGAGAAGTACAAAGTAGAGATGAGAGAATAGATGCCAATGCTATTTGGACAGACTTTGAAGTAGACAGTTAGAAGAATGAGGAATTGTATACCTAGTAAACAACATTAAACCGCATCTGCTATATTCACAGCCGTTATGCATACATGATGCATTCATGTTAACGTTCACACAATGCAGAGTCTGCATTGTGTGAACGTGGACAAGTTCAAATCCCACTCTACCGGTTCCCGGGGCATAATATCGATGCTGCACGACGCAACACTAGACGCTATTGAATGACTGAAAATCTTAGCACAAAAGAAGAAAGAATAAGTGGAGATGTAATGTATCCAGCCGACATTCAAATGCCTAATGCTAACCAAGAGAAATTAATATTCGTGTATATATATGACTAAAATATTGATTGAAAAAAATGGTTTAATTTCAGGAGGATGAGGAGGTGAAGGCAAACAGGAGAGGACTGAGAGAAATGAAGCTAATCACCAACAAAATTAAAAACTTCAAGGACAAGAAAGAAAAGGCGAGGATGGAGAGGACTGGGCTCAAGGTACAACTGAAGAATCAACAAAAGGCACTTAAGTAAGTACATTGTCTACTAAACGACTCAGCCATTTATGGAAGAAAACAAAATGAGAGTGCATTGTCAAAATCATCCTTTGCCTGATAATTTAAAAGCCAAATTCACCAGTAAAATCAGGCAACCGCTACGTTAAAATATTGCACAAATGCAGAATTTCAATGTCACCGATGGAAACTTGAAGAATAGATTTCCATTACTGACGAAATTCTTTATAACAAACATATGTATTTAAAGAAAATCAATAGGGAAAGTTTAGATTTCAATGAATCTGAATTTTGCACCATGTAAGATAATCAAAGCAATAACATCTATGAATAAAAGTGAGTCGCTACCCTGAAATTAATGGGTACTAAATGTTTTTTTACTAAAATAAGGTATACTGACACTGATAATTTAATATTTCATTAAAAAATTTCAGGGCAGAACGCAAGAAATACAAGGCACTCAAGAAAGAAGTAGATAAGATGGCCTCGATGATGAAGGAGACGGATGAAGACGAGGAGGGAGAGAACTCGGAAGAGGAAGCGGAGGAGGAAGAAGAGAAGAGCAAGTCGGAGGTGGACAGCGAAGACGAAGAGAGTGAATCCGAGTCCGAGGAAGAGTCAGAGAGCGAGACTGAGAGCGAGAGTGAAGAGGAGGTAAAAAAAATATTTTCTTTATTAATATGTGAACCTTATGCTGTGAAGATATTTTTTAAGCTGACACCACAACACAAGGTTTAAAAAAGGCCTAAAATAAAACAATAAAAAATTACTTCAACCTCGGCTCTTGGGTCTAACTCATCGATTTGATCATGTGTCATGATGCAATAGTAGCAAATTCATTGTTTGGAATTTAAGATGCAACAATAGATGCAAAGCGTTTTATCGCCATCCTTCGGTAGATTTTTTACCTTAAAAAGTAAATTTTCACTGCTTAGATTAACTCCCTTCCATCACTAAAAAGATCCTCATTTCAGCATCAACGTCCGTGAGGAAAACTTCAGAGTTGCTGGATTAATATTAAGAAAAAACAGTGATAAAGAGTATTTTTTACTACTCATTCATCTGTATAATAGCTTGGCGGTGGAATCATTTGCCAACTTTAGTGTATCTTCCCTCTTACAATATGTGCCTCTTTAAGACCCCAGGTTCTCTACTTTCTCTCCTTAAAAGATCCTACGCACAGTATTCCCAAAGACGACGTAGACCCTGAGATCTTCCCATCCAATGAAGAAAATTCTGTGAACAGCAATAGTCAGTATCATTTAATTTCTAACAATCCATCTCCATTGCAGGATGCGCCGATCGAGCAGAAAAAGACGAACCTAACCGGACGCGCCAAGAAGCACGAATCCTCACTCAACGCGTTGAAGAAGGGCAACTACCTGATTATCGCCAACATCGACCGGCTCAAGGATGACGTCATGAAGCAGCGCGAGATGTCTGTTAACCTCCAAGAGGAATTGGACTCGGTGCTAGCTGAATTCTCCGCGTAATTAATGATACAACTGATGTCCGACGGCTTGCACCGAAATTCAAAGATTCTACAAAACAAGAACACTTATTTCTCGGGGCTTGGCTGGTTGAAATAAGTAACGGAGCAGCCTTCAGTTTTTCTCTGGTTGAATTTGAGCACTGGTAAAGAAATAGTATGTTACAAAGACATTATTTAACACAAAGTTAACCCCTTTTATTGCAAAATCTAATTTAGTAGGTATATGACATGCAAGAAAGTGTTCAAAAGGAATATAATTAGTCTATCTTCGTAAAAAATCTCACATTAGACGCTCTATTTTTTTGATGAATGCCAGAAATTAACAAAACAGTTACAATCTCAAGCTTATACACTCATCAGACCAGTTTTAAGCTAGGGGCGAGGGTGCTGGACTCTCACTGAGAACAGCGACAAAGATGAGAGGAAGATCGTAAGACAAGTATTTTATGCACACAAATCTGTTGAATACAAATACCAGTTAACGGTGGTATAAGATGTATAATTGTGTTAAAGTATCTTTGAAAAATGTTATTTTTAAATCGAAAGATGTATCTTCACACAAATTATCCAAGAACTCTAACACTCATTGAAACAGAATACCTAAATTAGGACACACTATATGAAAGAGATCCTTCATTCTCTGACATTGTAAGTATTAAAACTGTTAACTTTATTAGCATAGAGGACCTGTTAGTCCTAAAACCATGTTAACAACTTGTTTCCTATTTGATGATGACCCAAATGGTCTGCAGTATCAGATGGCCAGTCTAAAGATTCTATGTAAAGGTTAATACTCAATTTGTATATAATATTAGGTTAAGCACAAGTTTGTAAAGCGCAGTTTTGGTTGCTATTGTAAAATATTTTTTATTTTCAAATAAATTTATAAAACTCAAAAGTGTATTTTTATTTCAAAACTGGTTTACAGATATCGACGAACAAATAACATCATATGTGCATCATGTTCTGTTCTTAATACAACACAACATGAGCACCCTAATGTCCCTAACTAGGATTGAAATATATTATAGCTAGAGAAACTATAGCACAAAGTACACAAAAGCAGGATTACAAAAAAAAAAACAACAATAAATTAATAAAACCTAATTTGTAGAATCGGTCATTACAAAAATATAAAGAATTTGGTAGACAAGGGAAACCAATTTCTATTAGAAACAATCCAACATAGATACTTACTAAAATATTATGGCAGTAAAACAGGAAGTTGTTGCAAATGCTTGCTCCTAAACCATTAATGATAAACGGATAATCAATAGCATCAAATAAAATATTGTCATGTGGATAATAGAATAAAATAAAACGTGACTCAACATAATTTAAAAACAAAATTCAATAATACACAGGTAAAACAATTCAAATATTCAAAATTATGATCATTCAGAGGATAATATTTTGAAACATCTAAAATCAAATAATAACACGCCTGAAGAACACAAAAGGAAATAAATTAGACAAAACAAAACAATATTACCTTTTAGAAGTTCACTAATCTTCATATATATAACTTCACTATGCAAAAAACATTGAACAATATTCGGTTAAAAATCAAAACAAACCAAAAGCACAAAACATTTGACGCAGACTTGACGTAAACAAACACGACTATCATGCGGGTTAGTGAACTGCTCTGGCGGGCATACTTGGAAGCTTTTATTCTTACTGGCAAGTTGACCTTAGAATATTGTTACTTCAAAGACAGAACTGATAAAAATCACATTGAATAAACACTATAAAATCTTATTTTTACAATGAACTTTAGAATGAAAAAAATTAAAAAATTTAAAAGAAAGATCATGTATATATATATAAAATTAATATTTTAAAAACAAGTTTTGAACAAAATAATAAAAATAACAAATAAAAACAAAAATGAAAGTGAAATTTTTTTGCAATTTTTTTTACGTATAATATTACCGGAATAGATTGTTAATAATAGTTCACAATCTGTGAAAGATTTAAAAAGAGTACAGTGTAAAATACAATATTTCAAAACAACAAAAATATAATTCATCCACTCTTAAAACATGTTTTTTAACGCGAAGGTAGTAAGATTCGAGTAGGCCAAAGGAAAAGTTAATTAATCATATTAATGTAAATAGAGCCATGGAATATCACCTTAAGGGTGCTTTACAAACTTAAATACTATGGCTAAATTAACCATAAAACTATTGACATAGTTGAAGGTGTAGTTAGAGTTACTTTATTGATATTTACATAAAATATGTTGCAGGCTGTAAAGAAGTTTTGATTTTTTTGTTTAGCAGTAAATCAAAAGTTTGCCGATCATTGCATGAACACAAATTATTATACTGGTGCGTTTAGATGCTAACGTGCTAGCCTATTTTTGTAAATTAGTACAATTCTGTTATTTATGGATATGATTTTCTGAAAAGGTTTTGAGTTTAGCGTTGAACTCTAGTTAGTATAAAGCCACAGGTAATAAATAATCATACTTCATCAAGTATCTGTTCGAATCATGAAACCATCCTTTTTCATCAGATATAATCAAAATTAATTTTGATAACCACTGAAAAAATTTTTTTGCCGCTCTTAGTATAAAAAAAACCTCTTTCTATCCATACCATAGATTCTATAGACGTGAGGTTTTGTCTCTTTTTCTATGGATTACATATTTGAAATTGTTATCGAAACTATTCTGGCGGTTTCTGCCTGGTACTGTTTTGTTTATGAAACATTTTTTTGTGAATAACTCAATTTCTTGAACTATTTACAGCATAAATATAATTTAAGCAATGCCTAAACGCGGCAAAGTGTGTTCGCGCAATGTCAGCACGGTTAGCACAATGTCAGAGTTTCCAGAACCGGTTGCTATTCAGCGGAACATCCCGGAGATCTTTGAAATATTCCACAATGTGCAATTCAATACCGTCCAACACAAGAAATACAACAAAGAACTGAAGAAGGTGTTCTTCAAAGTAAGTACTAAATCCACAAATAAAAATGATGTTTCAAATTATCCGTATTTTAATGATTTTATCACTAGTTTTGCGCGACAAAAACAACAATATTTTTTTGGTGATTTTTAACAATCACTTCGTATTCTTTAAAGTGAACATTTGTGTTGCTGTGAAATATAAACCACCATCGTATATTATGATGTGAAAGGTATTTTTTACAACTTTTCAATTATGTTACTAGTAAGCAGAACTCCAAGCAATATTTATTTATAAACGGGCACAAATCAATATGTTTGCTTTCTCATGTGCATTCAAATACAGTGTCTGTCTTAATGTTGCCTAATTTATGTTTTAAAGCTACACTATTTGAAGAAACTTTAATGTTTCCAGATTGACCACGAAGCATTCTCGGAGAGTTTCACGAACGCCCTCCACTACCTTTTCCTATTCGGAGAAGCCAATGGCAACGTGGATAGAGTCATGCAGTTTGTGGCCAACTTCTGCGGTTCCCTCAGCACGGAGGGGGAAGAATTTATGCACTACATTTTCGGAGTAATCTTCAATGTAAGTGCTGCGTTTTATATTACAAATGATCCCATCTTATTTCCGAGTCCACTAAGCTGTAAGTCAACTTGTTTTTATTATATACACAACCGATGGAGTAAAGCTAAATTAACAAAGAACTCCCAAGTAAATGTAATGGATAATATAAGATGACTCTCTCAGAACAATCAGTGGTTTTTTTTATATATCAAACTTCATAGAGAATAACAAATCTTATAAACTCGATTTATGAACGAACCATTTTTACTTTTCCCCCTTTCTTATAAATGATACATGTATCAGGAAATGTAAGATTCTGTAGGTTCCAAAGCCTGCAATGGGCTGGACATGTCGAGAGAATACCAGAGAAAGGGACGCCCAAAATTATAAACAGATGGGTGCCTTAGTGGAAACGACCCGGAGGAAGAGGTGGATAAAGTGCGTGGAAGAAGATTGGAGGAGGACGGGAAGGACGGAGGACTGAAGGTGAATAGCGAGGAGCCACAGTAAGTGGGGAGCACCATGATGATGATCAGAATATGAGAAAGAGGGAGAGGTTACAACCGAGCTATCAGCGGTATGCAAATAGCCCCTTTGTGGTATAGAAAATAACTTTAAACATTAGATTCAACATTAAATGCTTACTGAAAATTTACACTCTCTTGCTGTGAAAAGTTTCAAATAATGTTTATTTTGCAATTGATAGACTTATTGTTCTTGCAGTGCATGAATGTATCAGGCCACGGAGTGAGGAGCCGGGCCTGCCAGCTGCTGGGCCTCATCCTCTCGGCGCTGGGAGATGATGCTTCCTTGGATGATGACATCTGTGATAAAATCTTAAACACGCTGCTAGAAAGGCTTCAGGTACTGGCCTTACTATTCTTCTTTATTTTGTGAAGTATTGTGTGCATATCATTTTATTGAATTTTTCTTTTTCAAGTTTCACGCTCCGTTATGATATTTTGGTTAGAATTTACCTAAAATTGTATTTAGAATGTATGCACCGTGTTTCACATCATACTGTTAGAGTTCAGGAGGTAATTATTCATGAATCTTCACCTTTTGAATTATTTGCTCGTCCGAATTGGAGCATGAAAACCGCGTGGTCAAATTGTACATTAACAAAAAAATATAGACCATAAACACCCAATGAACCAAACATCTCTTTTTCAATGGAGGCACTGAAGAGATAATCCGATAGAAGTGTGTTGTGAGCGTGTCTGATGTGCCCGAAGTAAGCTCAAATTCCCTTTCTTCAGTTGAAATAGATCTGTTCAGTGAATGGAAGTTACATCGATAAAAATACCGCTTAACTTTCACTCATCAGGACATCCGAGGAGCTGTACGTAGCCGAGCAGTGCTGGCCCTCCAGCGACTACAGAACCCGACAGATCCAGAAGACCCTGTGACGAGAGCCTACACCTTTCACATGTCCTGTGATCCCAGCTCTGCCGTCAGAAGGTCAATATCTTTACTTAATAGCTTTCTTCACAATTTCAACTCCTTATTAGGGTACATATTCTTTTCCCAATTAAAATCAAGATGAATAACGCCATGAGAGCCAGGTAATATATTCAATTAACTTTCAGATAATAAAACTGTTCTGTTAAATAAAGAACATTGATTTAGAGTTAGTAACTTAACATTTTTCATCACTTCATAATAGAAATGAACCTAAGAAATTATAAATTTAACTCCTTATTTACTTTTTCATCAAAATTTCTTATAACCGGTTTTTCAGGGGTGTGGTGTTAAGCCTGGCCAAAAGTTCCAGCAATCTTCTTCACGTGTTTGAACGCCTGTGCGATGTTGACGAGTCTGTAAGAAAAGCCGCCTTCCTGTATGTCTCGTCCATCAACGTGACAAAGCTCAAAGTTAGACAGAGGGTTCACATTCTTAAGGTAAAATAAAATACGAAGAACTCGTTAACAAATTTACTAACCCTCCTTGAAGATAGGCAGATATTGAAACACCATATTTCTCTGTCGTAGCACACTGCTTGCTTTATTCATACTCCAGTATCTACTTATACATCATGATCGGTGCTATAATCCTCGGAGAGTCCTGGCCGCCTCTAGGAAACGGCTCCACTCTTGCCTGCCTCCTGCTGTTTCCCTTCACTTCTATATGCCTATGATAAAAAAAGCCAGCAAAAATGTTTCTTCGACCCAGTTCTGAAAGAAACCGATTCCTCAGAAAAATAATATTGGGCGATTCAGTGACCTTAGTCACCGTGACAAAGTAACTGGGACAAAAGAATCGACCATCTCTCGTTGACTATATTCTATTCTTGAAAAATGTCCCGCTCGCCGAAGCCATCCCAGTTTTATCTATTTTTTATATTAATGGCTTTTTTTAAGTTTCTATAGCTCGTGGTTGTAGCTCGACTGCCCGATAATTTTCCCTCGCATGGCTCCAAATCTTCTCTCACATTTTATTATACTATTTAGACACTTGACACAATCATTTATATTATTAGTGAGTCCTTGATTCTGTTAAAATGTAATTTGTTTGTCTTAGGTTGGCCTCACTGAGCGAAGTCCACGTGTCCGCCGCGTAGTGGAGACCGCCCTGCTTCCGGGGTGGCTGGGGGCCTACCAGGGCAATGTGTTAGAGCTCCTGGCTTCCGTCCGGCTGGACAATCTGCAGGGCGCCAAAGACTCTGCCGTGGTCGCAGGAAACCTACTGCAGGCCTTGTTCAAGTGAGTCACCCACTCCAGTGTGTTCTATTCCATCTATACTCAATGGGAGCTCATTTAGAGATAAAGAGAAGAAAAAAGATTCAATAAAGTCTTGGTTTACGTAAAAATCGAAAATATTATGTTTTCTGATAGTGACATCTGGTGATTTTCGTTAAAGTTAGGACACCACATGCACAATGGAAAATTATTTGCTAAGGAGTTCCGATCCTAATATCTAAGCTCTGGAGATAGCGAGGAACGTACCTTTCACCAAACGAGACAGAATATTTTTCGTATGAAGCATTTCATTTGTACGGCTAGTCCCATAGGAGCTTTCTGGATTTCAGTCTTAATGATGGATGCAACTGTGTTTTTATTTTTATTTTAACTAAGCAGTTTTAATGAGACTCTGTTCAAAGTGTAGTAATATTATAAACCTTGTTTGTCTTGTAACAGTGGTAATTCACTGCAAATAAGCTGCGCCCAACTATCACAAAACTGCGCTATATAAATTCATTAGAGAAAACCACCACTGTCTATATTCTGGTCTCGTGTCACCCCGTAATATTACTTACTGTACATTCTGTATTTGCAGGCACCAGCAGATAACGGAGCTCCTGGAGTGGCTGCCCGTAGACCCTAAGCTGAAGCTGATCCCCGCCGACCAGCTCAGCAAGGAGTCGGCCTGGTACTGGCGCCACATGGTGCGCCATTTGCACTCCATCCAGGACACGGACCATCTGGACCAGCTACTGCCGGAGCTGATCATCTTTACGGGATACGTGAGGGCGTGAGTCTCTCTTAAACTTTTTAATGTCGAAGTTGAACTTTAGAATCATTGAATATGATAATTTCTTTGGAGCTTACTTGGGACGCATGACACAATTGAAATCGAATCCGCGACCTTCAGACTCAAAAGTCAATACCTAGACCACTAAGCTATGGAGGCCATTACATAAACGGCCGCAACGGTAGTGAGCAGTTCGCCTTTCGTACCTATTACCCAAATAGATCAGTGTGCTACAGTAATTGAATAAAGGGTATTGTCACACAGTTTGCATAAAATAGTGAAGTTAGTACATATAACAATGAATTTTTTTAGTATCTCAAAACACCATTTTGATTGCACCAAATAAAAATTTGAAACATTTTGCACGCTTTGGATTTTAGTTAAATTTTGTATCGCTCTTGGTAGCTTGTGATTAAAAAATTTGCTTAAATAACGTAAACTTCTGCAATACGATGTTTACATATCTTAGTGATGTTATCTATCTAAGGCCGGCCACGCACTACTATTTGCGGCACGTTCCAGAGCGGTAGAAACTTTTAAGTATCGCCCTGGTGAAAGACCGCCATTCAGAATAGAAACGTCACTTGAAATGGCTTTAGCTGTGTTTGGTGACCGGATCTGAATAGCCAGGTACTTCCCAATCTTCCTCTTCCCAACCTCCTTCCCCTTCCCACTACATTCAGCCTCACAACATACCCTATTTGGGGATGCCATAGTTTTACTGGCTCTCGACGATTGGGAGCAGTTGAGACTCTTATGCAGTATTAATATTAAAAAAAAAATTTAAAAAGGCAGCCAGAAATCGTTCAGTCCTAACGCACTTGTCGCGGCAGCCAGGCGATTCTATGACAAATTTTATGATGTCTTTTGATACAGAGAGATAGTATAGCTACTGGTTGCGAGAATCGGCTGCTCCTTTTTGTGGCCGCCGCAGCCTGGCTACCTAGTGCGCGGCCAGCTTTAACCTTTCCTCATCTTGTGAAACAGTTTTACAGCTGCCGTATGACATTTTGATAAAAACTGAAGTGATGTCATGTCAAACTTCCTCATAATCCTTTTGTTTTCCTCCCAAAGTCTGGTGGAGTCCCCTTGCCCCAACGCCCTGGAGCAGCCCGTGGAGTTCAGCCGGCGACAGTATGTGCTGCAAGAGCTGGTTAGCGTGTTCCCGGTTTACGACATGACTGACGAAGTTGGCCGGAACGCTCTGCAGGCTTTGCTTTACGATACTCTCACAGGTGATTTTTACTTAACTCGACCAACCTTCCATAGTCTGTTGTCATATTGGGGTCGAGGACCCATCGCTTCAACAAGGCACCTCCAGATGTCCCCGTCCTGGGTTTACTTCAGCCGCCCCCGTCCATTGCAGACCCAGCCTCTACTCGGACAGCCTCTGGAGTTGCTTCCTGCAACTTTGTCTGGGGTGGGTATGGGTTTATGGACCATATGAAAGGGTTGAGCAATACACTGATACCTTAGTCTCCATACTCACCTCTGCTTTTCTAATCACCAAGCAATTTTTTTCATTAATACAATGAAACTGGAACTGGCAGAAGAAAGATGAAAGTAGACTTAATGCTGTGGAAATGAGATCCCTGAGACGCATGTGCGTAAAACCATGTATGACCGTATTAAAAATGTGGATATCCGGAAAGAATGCAAGGATAATGTGAGCGTAATGAATAGGATCAAGAAAGGGACGCTTAGATGCTTTGGGCATGTAGAGCGAATGAATGAAGAAAGGAGTGTGAAAAAAATATATTATGATGCAAAAGTGAATGGAAGTCGAGGACGCCCGAGGAAGACATGGCACGATCAAGTAAATCAAATGCTTGAATCGGGTCATGTGAAGAGTCAGAATAACAGAAGAGTATGTATGAGAAAATGTATGAATGTGAATGAAGCAAGAAGTGTTTATTACCCTGCGGTGAAACGGCGTGATTGTTAGTTAGTTAAACTCTCTTATAAGGTTTTCTAAGGGACCGGAAAAAAAACTTATTATGTGAGAAAACTTTTTTTATTATTTCAGTCTTCACAGTAACGAAAAAACAAATCTTCCTGTGACGAACCTTATAAGTGGGTTTCACACTCACAACACGGGCATGTGCCTAGTCTGGCAATCTAAAAACACCTGTAATTTCCTATATTATAATGAAAAATAAAATTAAAAAACAACTGTAATTATAGTACATTTTCATTCCAGGATTGTTGTGAAGGGTGTGCAATAAACAAAACCCGTCATATCAAGCGAATACAGTAGTAGGTACACAAGATGTACAGTTTTAAGGTTATCATTATTGTTGTATTCCCCAGGTAACCACGGCCCCCTGGAGGAAGACGTGATCCGGGCCATAATGCGCGCCATCGACTTGGTGGTGCCAGACGTGCACAAGCGCATAGAGTTTGTGGCCGGCATCATCTCCGAAATCCACGAACCGAGTCACGAGGTGGAGAACGTGCCCGCGCCCGCCACGCCGCAGGAGTCTACGGAAACTAAAATCATGGTAAAATATAAAATAGAGACTTTGCGTTACAACGGGACTAGAACCTGCATCTTCCAACTCGTAATAAAATGCGTAAAACATTCCCTATACTAGTCGTTAATATGATACATACATGATACAAACGTTGCATAACTTCCTTGTAGTATTCCTTATTAACCGTACGACCTGTTGGCAAGAACTCATGATGCACCACACTTTTCATGCCCAAAACATCCGAGAAAATTGCATGGCATTAGCCAAAAGATATGCCAACATCCTCTGCAACTTCCCTAATAGTGATTTGACGATTTTCCAAAACCATTTTCTTCAATGTTTCGATGTTTTCTTCGTTGACGTTGACGTGGTTGCAACTCCAGGACGCTCATCGTCATTAACATCTTCTCGGCCTTCTGTAAAGCGCTTGTACCACTTATAAACACTTTTTTGAGACAAAGTAGACTCGCCGAATGCCACAGTCAACATTTTCAGTGCGTTGGAGCACTTTATTCCATTTTTAACGCAAAATTTAATACATATTCTTTGATCCATTTTTTCAAAAGTAAAAAATCGAAGAACACACAAAAACGTGACTAACCTTTCCAGTTGTCAAAAACAAACCACTAATCCAAATTTCCTGATAATGCTAACGTATGATAAACATATGTGTACCATCATAATAAAAAAATAAAAACGAAAATCGAATGTACACAGCCCGCGAAAATTCAAAATTCACCTTTTCTTTTGAACAGGCCTCGTATTATGTCGTAAAATCTCAATTTACTTAACATCAGCAAATAGCATTGTCATAGGCAAAGTGGATAAATCTTATTCCTGTTTTTTTTTTTTCGGGTTTGACAAACCTTGAACCAGACGCCCGAGAAAGACATGGCACGATCAAGTAAATCAAATACTTGAATCGGGTCATGTGAAGAGTCAGAAAAACAGAAGAGTATGTATGAGACGATGTATGAATGTAAATGATGCCAAGACAGAGTTATATGGTGGTCCGTCCTCTCTGCCTACCCCTGCGGAGAAACTGCGTGATGGTTAGTTAGTTAGTTAGATTGTTTATGATTCTTTTTTATACTTTGTAGCGTGCAGAGCTTCGCGTAGCTCTCAACGAAGCCCAGGAAGAACAAGAAGACGCGGTGAGGGCGCAGAACTTTGTGCTGGCTGCAGAGTGCAAGCAAAAAGTGGATGTGTTGGCCAAAAAGCTCTCGGATATCAACACCAATCTGAAGGAGGTGGTGAAGCAGAAGGAACCCGTTGTTGAAGTGGTGAGTTTTATCCATATCATTTCTTGTTACAATTTAAGTTGCGGTTACGTTTTTAAAACTGACCCAAAAACAACTGGAATAATCAATTAGACGTGCAACACAGAAAGCGTCCAACCCCAAAAGTATGAAACTGAGAAAAAGGCGTTTGAAAATATGACGATAAGAAGGCATCAACGTGCGTAATCGTCATTTGTAAAGTGAATATCATTGTTTTTTTCTTTACGAGCATTATTATAAATAGGTAATTTTTAATCTGTCAATGTGTTTATTTAAAAAAAATGTATTTGTTATCTTACATTTCATAATGTTTTTAAACTTCAATTTAAGTAAAATACCTGCAATGTGTATTAGTAAAAAAAATAATTACCAAAAATCTATTGCATTTGGATCTTGGATGTTTTTAGCAGACATAAATCTCGTATTTATCTATAGGAAAACATGTAAAACTCGATTTTGGAAAATTGTGGGTTGGACACTTCCTGCATAACTACATTCAATTGTTATCGTGCCTTGTTTATATTCAGTATAAATTATTTTCAATGTATTTTATTTAAAGCTATTTTGTAGCTTTCGTGAGGTAAAATTTCACAAAATGGTTGTAACAAGTATTGTTGTCAATTAAAAATGTACTTTTTTTTTCATAGATAAGGGAAAAGCGCAACGATCCCCCCACCCTCAGTAAATGCCTCACTATTCTAAACATGCTCCTGGACACCCCAGACATCAGCTCCCTCACCCCAGTGCTGCGCTCCCTCTTCCAGAGCCTCGAGGTGGAGCTCTACCGGATGGCGGAGATCAGGGAGAGCGCGCTGCAGACAGTGGCTCTGTACTCCATGCTGGATGAGGCTTTTGCCAAGGAACAGAAGGCCTTCTTCTTTGCTCAAGTAAGTGACTTTCTGAACATGCTCATGGGCAACATGCCAACTACAAACCAGGAGTTGAAGATTATCATATTTGACCTTCCACCAGAGATTGAATGTTGAGCTGACCCAACGCATCGTACGGAAAAAAAAAACTTCATTTGAAGAGAACGACCACAAAACTGTGCTGTGTAATTTTTTATAGTAAATACCGCACAAGAGTCCCAACTGCTCCCAACCATCTAGAGCCAGTGAGACTATGGCATCCCCAATTGGGATATGTTGTGAGGCTGAAGGTAATGGGGAGAGGAAGGAGATGGGGAGGAGGAAGGTTGGGAAGTATCGAGCTATTCAGATCTGATCACAAACGGCTAAAGCCATTTCAATCAAGCAACGTTTCGATCGTCTTTCACCAAGGCGATACTTAGAGTATCTACCACTCTGGAACATGCCGCAAATATACTATATTTTATATCAATTAAATGTGTTATGTACACATATTGATTCAACAAAAAATATTTGCGCACGCCGGGTTCGAACCCGCGACCTCTGGATTCGTAGTCGAGCGTCTTACTACTCGACCATGGAGGCCGTAAATTCACTGTTTTTATTATTATTCGTTGCTGACACCACTGAATTTAGTTGCAATTTCACAGATTGCACATGTCATCATCAGCAAAGCTGACCCAACTGTAGTGGGAACATTAGTCAGTCAGTAAATACACTCTTCGATATATTAACGTCTTGTCATTCCTCCACTCAAAAGAATCACTCCATTCCAGGCGACAGTCAGTCGGCTGTCAACGATTCAGAAAATTCCCCTCGGTATAAAATGTATACTTCAGTTTAGTTAGTGAGTTATGACCTACCGTTGAACTCCTACATCTATAGCAAAAATAGCTCACTTATGAAAAAATATTTTAGATATCACTTCATACTCGGTGTCATTTCCTTTCTGAGTATGTACGTAAACTACTACCTTGTAATTATAAATTATTCAATAAATATTTTTTGCCATTTTCAGTTCATAGACACTGACAACGAGAAGCTCCTTGTTACGGCATTGAAATGCGTCATTGACGTGGTCTTAACCCACGGCGTGAAGATGTTCAACATTGATCCACCACAAGAAAAAAAGGCCACCGAGGAAGGAGAAAATGCGCAGGAAAAATCACTAGCCAAGACGAACAAGAGCATTAGAGTCAGTAAGAAGAAGAAAAAAAAGAAGCTGGATGAAGCGGCTAGGAAAAGTAGGGCCAGCGATCTGTGGGAGAGTGATAGTGAACCTTCAGACGGTAAGATTATATAAGAGGCTCGGGTGGGAGTGTTTCAAACTCCATCACATTTAATGACCATCGTATTGACGATCAGCACCTTCTTGACATTTGATCAATCCCGCATGGCCCTCATGCCAGACAGCGGATCACAACGCTGAAATGAAACTAGAATCGACATTTAACGGGGACCGTTCAAATGACGAAAACTCTAAATGGCGCTGATCGTCGATTTGATAGACACCAAAAATGATGGAGTTCGAAACACCCCAACCTAACTAACCATCAGTCATTTTTTCGTAAGTTTAGGCAGAGAGGATGGAGCGCCAAACAACTTGGTATCTCGGGCACTCACCCTTTGCTTCATCCACAATCGTTCCGACTATGGACATGACTTGACTCAAAGCATTTGATTCACTTGATTGTGCCGTGTCTTTCTGCAGAGTCCCCGACTTCTTCCTTCCACTTGTGCATAGTATATTCTACTAACCCTCCTTTCTCCATCCATCTGTCAATCTCACATTCGCAGTATGGCCATACTGGTTTTAACAAATTGGCCCTTCCTTTTTATAATTTTTCTTTTGCTGATGTATTTAAAAAAATATATCCATTATGAGTAACAATATTTGTAATCTTTTTTTGTATAAAATACTAAAGATTATTGCTACCCGCCTCAAAACAGACAATGTCTATTGAGGCGAGTAACATGCACGTACATAAAAAAACTATGATAATAAATGCCCAGGTTGCCGAAAATGAAATGTAAAAAAACGCTCATAGGCCTCGGGGATCTCATGTCTACTGCATTCGGTCGATTATATGATTATATTCATTGTGTAATTTCAGAGTCAGAAATTGAAGAAGTGCCGGAACCTGAAGACACTGAGGAAATGTTGGGCACTCCATCTACCTGCGATACCATCATTCAACTGTTTTTGGGATTCATGAACAGTGAGGTAAGATTATTATTCTTTGATAAACCATATCAAGAAAATAATTATAACAACCATGTGATGAACGCAATAATGAATTATTTTGCATTCCCATAACTTTTTTTATCTGAATACTGCGCAAGTGTCCCAACTGCTCCCAACGGTCTGGAGCCAGTAGCACTATGGCATCCCCAATCGAGGTATGCTGTGAGGCTGAATGTAATGAAAGGAGATAGAGAAGGGGTAAGAAGGTAAGGTGTCGATTATGATCGTCAGTACCTGGCTATTCAAATCTGGTCACCAAACACAGCTAAAGCCATTTCAAGAAACGTTTTGATTCTGAATGGTGGTTTTTCACTAGGGCGACACTTCTGAGAGTATTTTCCACTCTCGAACGTGCCACAAATATACTATATATTATTTTTAATGAATTAATTGTGAAATAACACAAATTATTTGAATAAAATTTATTTGCAAATGTCAGATTTGAATCCGCGAACTCTGAACTTGTGGTAGAGGATCGTAACCACGGAGTCTTAGGTAGAAGATCGTTACGTTTCAATGTCAATAGCTGAGTGGACAAACGCGTTGGATTTTAACCCGGGCGTCGTAGGTTCAATTTCTCTGCTGGCTAAGTCCTCCATCATTGCAAAAGCGACATCTTCCCCTTATTGTGATGGCAGTAGGAATTTTTCAAATATTGTCAGGTTATTCTTAACACGGGAATATTTGTCTTTTAAAAATAAAAAAAGTTAATTTTTGTTCCCAGTGCTCCGAGTACCGCTTTGTTGTAGTGGAAGGCTTGTGCCGGATGCTCATGGCTGGGAGATTCTCCTCATCGAGCCTCATCAGCCGCCTGCTGTTGCTCTGGTTCAATCCTGCCACAGGTAATACATCCCTTCATCCCTTACTAATCGAAAGCTGACAACATATTTATATTGAAACTTCTACGCCAATTTTTGATCTCTTATTTTTGCGTAATAGCCTGTAAGAAGTTATCATTTAAAACATGATTTTTGCAAAACTTTTTCCCAATCCGAAATTTTATCCTAACCACAAATTAGCATTAAATCTGTATTATTTAATATTATCGACAATTTGTATAGCCCTGTTTATTAATAAATATCACACCTCAAAGGCATTTAAGTTTTTCGACACTGATAGTTTTATCGATTTCCTGAAGAAAATAGTTTTTGTATTTTCCCACACTGACATCTGAATTGCATCAATAAGTCTTCACTGAAGTTTGATTTTGTGTTGATTTCACCTAAACAAACTTTCAACATTGTCAACACAATCTATCGCAGCCAAACATGTTCACTTTTGTAGAAACAATACAAAAAATTCCACATTTTATAAAACGTTTAAAAACATGTTACATAGCTGCTAGTTGCGCGAAATACCCTTCTTCTCCTAGATTAAGTTTTTACTAACGCTTCTAATTTATCATTTGATTACAGAGGAGGAGGATGGTCTGAGGCAGCTGCTGGGCACGTTCTTCCCCCTGTTTGCGGCCAACACAGAGGGCGGCCCCGAGCAGCTGGAAGAGGCCTTCCTGCCCACTGTGCTCACGCTGGCCAACGCACCTGTCGCCAGTCCGCTGGCCGAGGTGGACCACGAGGCCGTGCTCAAATTCATCATCGGCCTTACCATGCCGTCGGTGGCGCCTTCTGTAAGTTATTGCCATATTTATTTACTATGTGCGCACATACCACATACTAATATAATTTTTTTACGCTTGAAACTCGTGTTAATTGAAATTACCAATTTAAAAAAATAGTCTTTTCAAATCCATACCTCCTAATAGTTTATTTTAGCAGACATTATTCTATATTTGAAAAGACACTAATATTTCGCATCACATCCCAGTAACACAACGGGTGTGACACCTGTAGCAGTGGAACAAATATTTAATTGCGTGTAAATGTATACTTTGTTTTTTTAAGGCCCACGATGTGCACTCCAACCTGGCGGTGCTGATAGTGAACACCTTGGAGAGGGGCGAGGAGACGGCTGCGCCCTTGCTGTGCCGAGCCCTCGCCTTGCTCTCCTCCCCGAGGGTGGCCGCCCTGTGCAGGGACCTGCTCAGGTCTGCCGGGGAGCTCATGACTGTAAGTCGAACACACTTTCTTCTTCTTCCTAGACCTTCCAAGTCAGGTATGGGAATCCTCAAGGTGTCAATCTATTTGATTCTACATTTTAACATAACTATTCTGAATGCTACGACTGCCTGGATGGAGACAGGGGATCAGAAATATACTCCGTTAATTTGTTTATAAAAAAATAAATTATTTATTCGCTGAAATTAGATTTTTTTTTTTCTCTTACTCTTAGTATCTTTCCCATTTATGAAAGTTTTTTTTGTTTTAAAGAAAGTCTTACATTACTAAGTTACAAGTAACCTGTCAGTATTTGAAATCCACCTACTGAAATGTTCGAGAAAAGATGAAGAACTTAGCTAGGCACTGGATTGAACCTGCGATGCCTGGGTGGAAACCTGACCTAACCTCACCCATCTTCGTTGTCTCCTTCCCTCCCCATTTCCGAGGCTTTTCACACTATCGAGGTACAGACCTTTTCACACTATTGTAAAGACATTACTTTACAAAGCATAATTTTTTTTTTCAGATTTTCACAGACAAGATATCATTCCGAAACATCTCCAGGTTTCACGCCACCCTGTCCATGGCGCTGGAAAACCTGGAACACCGCGCCTCGGGCCCGGCTCTGGAGACCCTGTCCGAGGCCACGGAGCCCAGAACCAGCTTGAACTCCAGCATTACCGGTTCTACAGGTAATTTTTAATAAATATTATCTACACCCTGAAGGCTCAGAGGAAAATGATTTGAACATTAAACAAGTCGTAGAAACAACCCATTCTCTTGTGGCAAATGTCAACAGTGTACAAATGTTAGGCGCATGTTTGTTGTGTTTGCCGGCTGTGCACTGGTGCCAAAGTGATCAATGACGCTAGTTCCTCGGAGCATCTTCCATTGAAATACCCAGAGAACAAGAACAGAAATATCATCGACAGATTGGGTGACTAATGCAGCGGTTTTTAATCGAATGGCCGAAGATTGTGAGATTGTGATAAATGTATATAAGAATAAGAAGAAAACTTTAACATACAGGTCACTTTGTAAGAAGATATAAATAAAAGATTACCCAGCTGATAGTGGAGGAGAGAAAATACCAAACCTCATGGTTTTCAAATGACATTTTTTTATGTGGGTGATTCTAACACCCTGATTTAGTTTAATATGTTTCAAATATAGTTTGAAAACCATTGTGTTGATGGTAAATTTCAGATAAAGGTTCCGATGCCCCGGAGAGTGAACCAGAACCAGCAAAGGAAGATACTGTCTCCGTAGCCTCTCCATCATCAGTAGAGTCCAAGAACACCGAAATGGAGTCCGTTTCAACTCCTTCCAAAACGGGCAGCGATAAAATTAAACGAATAACCGGTATGTCTTTAATCACAAATATATTTATATTCTGTAACAATATATGTATTCTTAAAAAAGTTTTTATCATGTTTACAAATATGTAATAATAAATTGGGGTTATTCAAGATTGCTATACGGTAAAACTCTCTTATAAAGTTTGCCAAGTGACCGGAAAAAACCTCTTATGTAGGATAACTTTTTTCAATTTCCGTCTTCAAGGGACCGAAAAAAAGCTAAACATTTTTACCCAACCTATACAAATTTACGATAAATCACTTTCTCCTGGTTTTTACGTTGTAAACCGTGAAAGAGAAAGAGACAAGACAAGTTGTCACATAATATCACACCACTTTTAGGTATGTAAGCATGTTTTCCATGTTCGGCGACTCCGCCCACTACATTTTGTTATGTGACATAACTCAACGGTTTTTGAGGTTATATCCTATATTTTTGTTGATAACAATAATGTGAAAAAGTGGTTATACAAATAAACAAAACACTATGCCGACATGTGCTATGAATGGATATGTAAAATGGTGTGTCCATGAAAACCCTAGCCACGCCCGAGTCAGGAAATATCAACAATCCTTACTACACTATTTCGCAAAACTATCCCTCCTGGTATATTATTGCTCTGAGGTTTTACTCTATTTGCTTGTACACCTCATTTTACTCAGCGAATAACAAATTGTTTCATCGGCAACAATTGCAACTATAAAAGTGTGTCATTATTTAATATTCCAGCTGCGTACGTGGCAAAACGCGCTCTTCTCAAGACCCCATCCCGTCGCCGCCGTGATGCCACGGCCGAAGTCCCCTCCGCCAACACCCCCTCCCGTGCCATGGAGCCGCCCACCACCCCCCTCCACACCACCACCCCCTCCACACGCCGCAGCGCCAGGACTGCCTCCACCGCCAAGAAGGTATCAGAAGTCCAAGAGGCGCCAATAGGTAGAGGGAGGAGTACGAAAAGTGTCAGCAGTCAGGAAGAAAAGAAAGCAGACAATAAAGGCAAAAGAAAGGCGGTGCTAGGACTGGACAAGCAGTTGGAGAAGGTTTCTATCGAAGGTTGGACCCTTTCATAGTAAATTTATATTTAAAAACTATGTTGTATAAAATTTGCTTTAACAAACCTAAAGCGATTGGACTACTTTACATGTTAATGTAAAGGAGACTTATGTTAGTACTACACGATCGTCCAACTCCCAACAGTTGGACGATCGTGTAAAGGGGTAGTTCGTGCGCGTTAGCTCGAGTTCGGGGGAGTTGGCCCTGAATCGCTCCCGTGGCGGTAAACAACACCACATCAAAGGAGTTTGAACGAGTTCGCCTAACTCGCATTATGCTAGCACTACACGATCGTCCAACTGTCCAACTTTGAACCCGGTTCGGAGTTGGACGGTTGAACGATCGTGTAGTTCTAGTATTAGTCTGTGCTTGTCTCACCGACCCCGCTTTTCACTTTTCATGACTTGTTTATTTCTTCCAGAGGGAATCACTGCAAAGCCAAAGGGCAAGCAGAATAAGAATGCCTTCGAAATATTTGAGACGAAGAAAGGCCCCGCAAATAAGGGCAAGGGAAGGAAAAAAGCCGGAGCCTCCAAAATTCCAGACACTCCAGTCAAAGAAGTGGAATCTTCATCTGAAGAAGAACAGATTGAAGAGTCTAGTGATGAAGATACCGTTTTGCATACCATCTGCCATGATGAAAATGAGGTTAGTAAAATAAAATTAAACAGGATCAATCAATCCTTATTTATACATACATACTTAAATCTTTTGTAAACCCCTTTTGCAGCGCATGTTTTTTCAAGTGTATACGTATTCGTCTTTTAAATTAGGTTCACATTGTATTGTTGATTATTTTTACAATCCTATCAGTGGTTCAACATCATCATAGTGTTATTTAAAAGTTAGATGCAACTGCTGTTAGTAATGAATTCTACTACAACAGATTTTTTTTATTAGGCTGTTTATTAATTTTCTACCGACTTCTGATTTGGATTTCTCATTCCTAATTATGTGGCTGTAGAATTCATATTTCCTAGGCTTTACGTCTATCTCTCGAAATTTATCTACATATGAGGCCTGTTCAAAATAAAAGGTGAATTTTGAATTTTCGCAGGCTGTGTACATTTAATTATCGATTTTTTTTGTTGTTATGTTGGTACACATATGTTTATCATATGTTAGCATTATCAGCCATTTTGGATTAGTGGTTTGTTTTTGACAACTGGAAAGGTTAGTCACGTTTTTGTGTGTTCTTCGATTTTTTACTTTTGAAAAAAATGGATCAAAGAATATGTATTAAATTTTGCGTTAAAAATGGAATAAAGTGCTCCAACGCACTTAAAATGTTGACTGTGGCATTAGGCGAGTCTACTTTGTCACAAAAAAGTGTTTATAAGTGGTACAAGCGCTTTACAGAAGGCCGAGAAGATGTTAATGACGATGAGCGTCCTGGAGTTGTGGAAAAACAAATCATGGATTTTATTCTTTAATCCATTTTTTTCAAAAGTAAAAAATCGAAGAACACACAAAAACGTGACTAACCTTTCCAGTTGTCAAAAACAAACCTTTAAACCAAAATGGTTGATAATGCTAACATATGATAAACATATGTGTACCAACATAACAACAACAAAAAAACGATAATCGAATGTACACAGCCCTGCGAAAATTCGAAATTCTCCTTTTCTTTTGAACAGGCCATGTATATCATCTTTAAAAATGATTTAACCTCTTATGTGACAAAGATGATCACCACACAGTAATGAAAATTGCAGAAAGATAGCATTCTATACGTAGTATAAAAATGCTTTTATTCTTTCACAAATTGAATTGATTGTTTTTGGCTGTGTTCACAGGCAATGTCCGTCCTGAACGGCAGCTCCAGTGAGGACGAAGAAATCCCAGGCAAATCAGGTGCCAAACCAACAGGAAACAAAACAGTCACTGTGCTGGAAACTCCGGAAACCAGCGATCAGTAAGTTCAAAATTGATTCCTTAATCTCCCTCGAGACAGTTGTGAAAACATTTTTGTTATATCATATCTTCAATACGAACACAACACCGAAATTTCTTGTAAATATTGTGCGCCGACGGAAATACATAATCCATTTCAATATTTTTTTTGCAATAAGTCAGAAATCAATACTCCAACCTCCAGACCCTGAGTCAAGCTGCCTAACCACTCTGGGTCACGCTGAATACTCTATTTACCATCAGGAGGTCTAGCATGAATGCCTTAAAATTTTCAACGTGGATTTTGTAAAGGTTTTTATCAACAATATTGGTGTTTAGTCAACACGCGCTAGCACGACCGCAGATCGCCAGTAACATTTGATAGTTGAGCAAAACTAAAATATAGTTAGTTTACTTCCTAGATAAAGTTGTCGATAAACAAAAATTTCTCCCAACCAAAATTATTGAACAAATACGAAGATTTGAACTTGGGGAAACAAAGTTTCAACAGTTATTTATGATATAGCAGGTAATGGCTAGCGGCTATTGCTAAAAAAACAATCAGCGAAACAAACCTCTTAAAAATTTACCAAAAACTCTACGCCATATTTGAAATGTATCAGTGTCGCCATGTTGGCGATTTTGTTTTTTACTATTGGTAAAATTGTCCATGTATATGTAATGATATTGATAAACTAACGCCATAGTTTAGTTCCATTCTGCTTAGTTGTCGAAATGGCCTCGCTAGATATTTACTGCTGGTGCAAGGTGTCCCCGACTTTTATTCTTCTTGTCCTTTGAATGGTTAATTTTGTCTTGCCCACTATTAATTCTAATTTGTGGTGATTTTTCCAGGAGTGAAGAAGAAGAAGACGATGATGACGACGAAGACTCAAGTGAGGAGGAAGAAGTGATCCCTACTTCACAGAACCGGTTGAAACGAAAGCTAAAATAATATATTATCTTGACTATCAATAATGTTTATGTCAAGTCTTGTTCGACCACTTTCAAGAGGGACCATTATACATAATATGTATATATTTCTGTATTGCTTTTCTGTAAAAATGTTATGTAGAACTTATTCAGATACCCACCTTGTTTGTATATAAATTTAAGTGTATTTTTTTTAATTTGCACCTCATTCTAGAGTGGAAGATTCTCCCAGTATCACATTGTGAGAAAGTACTGCAATTCAGAATCTAACGTTGCTTTAGATATGTTTAGTAGTCAGATTTCACTTTCCCAACCTTTGCCTCTCCTTTCTCAATTCTTTGTATCGCATAAAAAAAACGATAAAAATATGAACTTACATTGGGTAAATGTTAAAAATGAAGGAAAAAATGTTTATATTTATTTCATTAATTTGCTGCGGCATTATTTGATATTTGTAATCATTAATTTAATATTGACGACTTGATTTTATTTTATTGTATATGTAGTACAAAATATAGTTGATAAAAAACCATAGTAAATTTGTTGTTGTTTTGTATCAAACTGCTGTTTCTTCACTATAGCTGCAGGACAGGGCTTTAAAATATATCAAATGTATCATATGAAGCCATAATTACTTGTTATTTAAGTTCCCGTATAAATAATTATTACTGTCACTTTATATTTTGTAATAAAATTAATGAAGATTTATTTTTGGATTTGATTTTTAAGATTCTCACGGCCAAAAGTGTTATCGAGATGGATTTTTGGGTTATTATGGCGTTTTGTGCTTTCTTCTCCTATAGCCAACTCACGATGTGTAGTTTGTGGTAAAGAGTGTATAGAAATGATACCATATTGTGCACATTAATCCTCTTAATATGACATAAGTGTCTTTTTGAATCATTTTAAACGTCATGTTCCTCAATGTGGTTTTCGGGCACCACAAAGTATTAAGTTAACTCCGTCATCCCTATTCATATTGATTGAGTTTTTATGGATTGCTACGGCCTCTGTAAAATTAGGCGGTACGTTTTGGGCCTTCCCAGTACTTCAGGCACAAATCCAAAATAATAGCCAGTTTCAATTAAGTGCTCGGCAATTGCCGACTTATCCGCATGGCTGAGTTTGGACACTCGAAAATGTTCGGAGATCCTTTTTGAGATGGTATGTTCTGTCTGGCATACGTAAACCATGTCACATCCCGACCAGCTGAGTTTATTAAGTCCATCTGTCTCAAGAGGAAATTTGGTTTTCGTAGACCTCCAAAGGTCTTGGATCTTTGTCACAGGTTCTGAAGACAGTCTTGATGGTTTCTTTCCTTAGTATCCTGGCAATTCTGTCTGTAACATTGTGAATTTAAGGTAAAAAACCACATCCTTTAGACTCTTGTTCAATTCTGACTTCAAACTACACATCTGTTATTTACATCTGCTAGATGTAGAGGTGATGTGATAAGATTGTAACCTGAGGCACACAGTGTATAAAAAACCAACCCTCGCGAATCAGTATCTACACGCTGAATTGCATGTGTTGCACGTGTGAACTTACGGCAATTGGTACGCCAAACAATTGCCGCGTGTCCTATATGAAGATTCCCAGTTTAAAGTTTAAACAATTAAAATTTCTGAATGACGAAACACTGTATTTTAAATTATATTTTATTAAGTTTTAATTAGCATAGCATGGATATAAATATATTTTCGTGTTTTAATCAAACAGTTTCCAGAGTATAAAATTTAAATGTTAGTATCACTGGGCCCAACAAATTATATTATTGTTAGATAATTTTCAAGGATGCTAAAAGAATGGAAAGCGAAGCAATGGTGTCCTCAAACGCTCTCATGAAAAATCACAAAAGAACATTTTTATAAAAATTGTAAGAGCCCGACTCGCAACTGTCAAATCCTGATGAGATTAAATCGGCTGTGGATCTTTAATTCTAGTCATTTTATTACCTCTAGAAAATACACGTGATCGATTTCACTTTTCTGGAAAAAGTCTCGAGGCATGGTTGGTAAAATGCAGTCTCGTCAAATTACAGATATGAGATCTGAACATAACCATTTTTGTGAAATTAGACTCAAGGGCAAAAAGTAATGAGTGAATTATCGTATAGCTAAGGACACACATTATGCGGGTTGGTCTTTACGGAGCTGAACCATTTCCCTGAGATTATCTTCGCTTTCTTTCAAGCTCCTTTCCAGATAGGTTTTGCTGCTTTCCAATTCTGAAATCTTCTTTAGTGCCACGGCCTGGCGAGCCTTCAAATTCGTCTTGACTTCGGGGAGATCTGTTAGAATGAACATTCTGCCGACAGATTCGTATGTCCTGGTGGTTGGCTTCAAGGAATTAATTTCTTGTTGCGTGATTTCAACGTGCATCCGAACTCGGTTGAGTCCTTGCATTTGGGCTTCTATTAGCTGAATTTTCTGGCTGGACTCCACCATTTTCGCCTGGAGTTGAACAAATGCCTTGCGGAGCTCTAAATCTACTGCTTTAGCCATGTTTATGATTGGAATATACGATTTTACAAGCAGATGATAAACAGGTGCAAGTTGCAAATGTCAAAACTCGAAGAATACTGTGAAAAGGGAAACCTAACCTCAAACAAGCCCGGTTTTATATGGCTACCGAGTGAAATAATTTTTTAATACACACATTTTAATCTTACTTTTTGTATCGTTAATAAAAATGTGCTTCAATGGAAAAAATGTAGTTACCAACTCTTAAAAAGAATAATTTTTTTTAAAAAGAATAAAGCACAGAAAAGAGTAAAAAACGAGTCATTCTCACGTAGAAAATTAATGCTAACCGTTCATAAATACTGTGCACTCGTTAGACGTCTTTATCAGCTATGTACCAGTGCCGAACGAATTAAGAACGCTAGTTTTTAGAGCTGGAACAAACGGACTTCTGTTTTTGCACAGGTTCAAGAGATTTTTTCAGGTATCTAGGTAGGGGCTCCAGATCAGGTGTCTTGCAATATGTATAGTCAGTCAATTATGACAAGTGTAGCACAGCGGGTCATTATTTTTAAATCTTTATTGTTTACATTATATAATTTGTTTCTTTGGTTCACTATAAAAATTCAATCCTTTATTTTGGCATTTAAGCTCTAAAGCCGATGCGTATGAATTTATTTTACGTCTGTCATTTTCCTTTTCCCCTTTTTACGACAGTAATTTAAATGTTTTGCTAGTTTTGTAATTTTTACTTGTGTATCTTTCTTGTTGGTTCCTATAGATTTATAAATCGATACTTCGGCGATGACGAATAAATAAACAAATGTATCAGCAACAGCTGAGGTTTTTGAAAATACCGTATAAACAGAAATATTCTCCTGAAAATCGTTAACATGCAGAGGATAGAAAAAATCACTAAAATCCATGCATTGTGCAATATTAAAAAAAAACTCACTACTTTGTTGATAGTTGAAGGAGCGTCTCAGTGCCATTCCGTGTTGGTATAAATTAATACCACCACGTCTCAGCGACCTCACTAACTCACTTTATTTGTACACTATTATCCACTATCACACACACAACGTACTTTTAATTTACGTTTTTTTTTAAATAACACGTGTTTATTCCTGCACAATTTTTAACGAAAACACTTACAAAATATGTTTAATGTACGATTTTTTATCACTGCAGAATTGTTTATGAAAAAAATCGGTAATATACGTTAACCATTAACACTGAATGAACATGGAACAAAAAAAAATAACAAACTTTTACCGGTTTTAAAGAAATTAGCTGGCAACTAGCACGTGCCCGCCCTTTGTCGGCAAGGGCTAACGCAAACTAAATAATATTTCTCTTTTGCCGATAGAGACGTGTTGTGACAGTAAAATCTACAATAAAGTGCCATCTATGGCCAATAGATGTTACAGGTCGACTTGGAAAGTAAAGTGCCATCTATGGCTAATATATATTACTGGCTGACTTGGACATTTATCATAGATGGCACTTAGCTGTTGCTTTCACTGTCATAACACGCCTCTATCGGCAAACGAGAAATATTATTCAGTTTGCGTTTTCCCTTGCCAACGTACGGCGGATGCGTGCTAGCTGCTCGCGTTTATTTATTCAAAACCGGTAAAAGTTGATTAGCATACCCTAAAGTTTTTTTCGTAAACCAATTATGCAGTGATTCAGTAGTGTGTTTTAAAAAAATTACTGGACATATTTTATAAGTTTTTTCGTAAAAAATTGAGCAGTTATTTAACAAGTGTGCTTTAAAAAAATCGTACTTTATAAATAGGTTTTCTTTGTTTCCATGCACATTCAATAGCATACCCTACAGTTTTTTCGTAAACAATTATGCAGTGATTCAGCACTGCGTTTTAAAAAACTCATGCAATAAACATATTTTGTGTGTGATAGTGGATGAATAGTGAACAAATGAATGTGAGTTCACCGAGGCGCATCGAGACGTTCCTTCAACTATCTTAAAAGGTAGGTCCAAAAATGGGCTGGAGTAAAGTAGTTGTTTGATTTTAAAAAAGTAACTATTGCATAATGTTATTGAGAAGAAAACGAGTTTTTGTAGGACTTTCACACACAATGATTAACGTTCCTTTCGTTTTTATTCTAGCAAACGTTAAAGTGCGTTCCTTTACTCTGGCTACTGCTTTCAAACCAGATAGTGTTTGAACAAATCATTTGATTACTAATGAATTTGTTTCTTGTGATCGATTTCTTATGGGACTTAGTACACAAACTGTTTAGTTTTTTTCTCTAGCGAACGTAAAAGTGTGTTCCTTAGCTATGGCTATTACTCTCAAAGTAGATAGTGTTCAAACAATTCATTGAATAGATAATGAATTTATTTCATATGGATGATTTTTTATGCGACATCTGAACACAACCTGTCATATTTTTTAGATTTTCACATGCCGGTTCAGTGTTGGTTTAGTTACACCAGACGTGGGACGTAGGCCATTAAATTAGACCCATAAGCCGTGTTTATAAGGCAAGTTTTTCGCTATTCCAACCTTACGCCTCGTTTATAAGGGGGAAAAATATTTTGTTTTATTCCTGCGAATGCGAAAGTAAGTTCCTTAACCGTAGCTATTACTCTCAAAGTACATAGTGTCCAAACTTCATTTGATCAATAATGATTTTGCTCAAAAAGTCCACAAGCACCGTATAAATATATATATATATATATATATGTACATATATATATACTCTGCTAATGGTAAATTTGTCAAACTGACAACACGTTATAAAACTAGAGAATTTCATATTTAAAATATTAAACTAACTAACTAACTAACCTTCACGCCGTTTCCCCGCAGCGGTAGGCAGAGGACGGACCGCCATACAACTCTGTCTTGGCACACACTTCTTGCTTCATTTATACATATTCATACACCGTCTCTTACATACTCTTCTGTTATTCTGACTCTTCACATGACCCGATTCAAGTATTTGATTTACTTGATCGTGCCATGTCTTTCTCGGGCGTCCTCGACTTCTTCTTCCTTCTTTAAAATATTGATTCAGTAAATTGAATTCTCGGATATGATTGTGATCTCAATCAATTGTATTCCAGGTAAACAAACTTATCTGTGCTCTTGGCCAAAGGAAACAAACGTTTTGTTGTATCCACCACAGTGACACCCCCACTCCATATGTAAATGTGTACATCTTTATATTGTCTTATATTAACACCACTAAAGATAAGCTTACTAACATACCTTTGCAGTTCAAAATAAAAAAAAAACTATTCTCAAACTGTAATAGGAATATTTCTCTGGCATTCTCACCATTCATATCATAGAAAAACGACTTCAAGGCTGGCCTCAGATAGGCCAAACAAATTGATTTTCTTAAAAATTTCGATATTTGATCAATTTTACCGAAGTAAGAGAAAAATTACCTACTTCGGGCACACAGATACGCCCACAATGTACTTCTATCCGTTTATCAATTCAGTGTTTAATGGGAAAAATAAAACAATCAAATTAAATTGATAAATAAATATATTCATAACTTTTTTTTGTAAGAAATAATATTATAACAAACCACCAATACATTTAGATGAAAATAATCAAATATTACATTGGGCTGCCATTCAAAAACCTTATATTATTTGAGCCCTTCAATTTTTGTTAAGTATGTTCTTTTAACATAAAGTACAAAAACTAGAAATACGGTGCTTTTCAAAGACAATAACTCTTCTTATTTCACAAGTGAATATATTATGATTACTATTGCAACTCATTCTAATTACATTTGATAATTACTTTAAGAATTCTATAGCACACGGTAGACAAAATGAAAAGATGTTTCTCAACAATAATAAAATGTAATTACATATGTATAATCGGTCATTGTTCTTAGTTGACGAAGCTAAACTCTACCACAAAATCTAATCATATTATATTATGACCGCTATGTTAATGATATTGTAAAGCTACTTTATCAAATAAGGCATTAAATTGTGGTATTCAAAATTAATGATTTATAAATATTTGTATGCATTTAAATGTTATATTATATTTTTTCTTTCTTCCAATAAAAGCTACATATTTGAAATGTATGCATAGTAATATTTTCTAGTTACGTTAAAGCATTAATACGATGACTTGTGTTGTGCTTCACAACAAAAAAGATATAAATACATTTGTATAGAGGTTTATACTAGTTTTACCAAGATTTGTTTTCGGTGAAAATGATAATAAAACAAATAAATGTGTTTATTCAATTTATTACTTGAACATGAAATTGTTAAATAATAATTTTGGTTTAAACCATAGAAAACAAATCTTAATAAATACATAGAGATTTGGGAAACCAAAAAAATTACGAATGAATGAATACACTTCTTGCATATTACAATTAGATTGTGCTTGTGATTAATATGTTTATAGTAATTTCAAAACAAGTAAACATTACACTGCAGGTACTCAAATACATAATTCATTTTGACTTAATAAGATTTTTTCATTTTGGCTTTCTTAGGAAAAATGCTAATAATGCATAATTTTTATCAACTAATTTGGTCAAAGATGTCATTATTTCAAACGGCTTCAAAACCATGTTAAGCTATACATTTTGGAATAAACTATTGCTATGTGGTTTGTAGAATACAATAAAACTATTCAAATGTTGACAAATTTACATATAAGCAATCTTTCTTTAACACAAACGAGTATCTAAATAATGTATACATATATTATTTAGATATATATGTATTGGAGAATGTGCATCAAGCTGGTAGCATTTACATAGCAACACTAATCGTCATATTATTCTTTCATAAATAAATAAATGATTCACTGTCAGAATTGATCACATTGAGGAACGCATCAATCTCTAATTATTAGCTCCTACGTACAAATTGTTTCATATCAATAATGTTAGCTTACAAAACATTTCTTCATACATCTTAAATTTAATTATTACATGTAAAATAAAGTAATCACATAAGAAAAATTTACAAACATTCAACCATAGCCTAGAGCGAGACTTTAACCGGCTATTCGCAATGATCATCTTTTACAAAGTGTTCCGCTTTGGAAGTGAATATACCGGTCAAGATTTCCCAAAACATAATCAAATCTAAAATAATACATTTTTTTATAATTTTTGTATAAAAGCTATGTAAAATCTTCAAGAAATTTAAAAATCATCTATTATTTATTAAGTATTGAATATCAGGACAGAGCGTCATATTCTGTACATACACCAAAAGGGCAATGAAATGCCTTCAAAATGACGCTGAATGACAGAAATTGTCATAAATAATAATCCGCAAAAGTTTTATGGATTACTCTAATGACCTCTTCTCAATCGAAGTGATAAAAATTAACATATTACCTAAATATTGCTTCAGAGTGTTTGTTCAAATCAAATTCTTCATTACCTTGAGACCTTATTTGTCTATGTACTTTCATATCGGTATTTGCCAGGAAAAGTACTCTATTTGAAAATCAGTTACACTACAGGAGTAAACTTTCAAGATGCTTTCTTTGTGGTTGTTTTCGTGAGTTGACCTTAGAAATTCTGCTAAAGCAACAGATTTGCAAAAAGAGTTCTTTATGTAGAGCACACCGATATCACAATTTACTAACGGATTTATAAAATAATGGAATAAGGTATGTAAATACATAGGGTTGGTTAAAAAAAATACAGTTCTGCTAAATTATTGTTAATAATAATATCAGTATCAGTTTGCTCTTTATTAAAAATGGACTTGTTTTGTCGTCTAGTTAACAATATAAAAAGACCACTTTCAACAATTCAGCATCAGCTAATAAAAATTTTAAAAACCTCCGAAAAAGGGTAAAAAAAATAATTAAATCCACACAGTGATTACGATTCTAGTCTACTTTGATAATGTTTGCGACGACAACCAACAACTTCTGTAATACAAACTATGTGGAAAAATGCACCGAAGCATGTTTGCTTTCACGCAATGCAAAGCAATTACACAATACAGTAATCACACTGAACAGATAATCCCTAGAAGTGCGATCTATAATGATTTGAAAGATAACTGATTTACATAAGACATTTGTTTTGTTTCTTAGGCCCCAGACAAATTGATTTTCAGTTCAAGAATGATTCAATTTGGAGTTTTGAGAAGGTTTGATCAATTTCGTAATGAAGGAAGGAGAAATTATAGTCACTTGGGGCACACACACATAGCGCCCACAACGCAAATCTATCGGTTCATCTCTTCAGTGAGTAATCATAACACAAACCCACGCGAAATACGACGCAACCACTTCAATTATTATCAACAAACAACACAACGTTCACAATGTTCTGAATAATGATCGATAGTTCTATAATACTTCTATATCTGTCGTCGGGTAGCTTTAAACACTGGCGCCGTGCAATATTGAAAGGAAAATTTAACTACTACGAGCTAAGGAGCTAGGGAGCGTGGCGTTAATCTTTCTGTTTTCTGTTTTTCTTGTGCGTTTTGCTGTGGAGGCGACGTGCGTAGCTCTGTGCCAGGGAGTTGACAATGGACACCAGGAAGAAAGCCACCATGACGAGCACCAGCTTCTCGAAGAAGATGGAGAGCTTGGAGGCGGGGGCGTGGTGGCCGGAGCCCGAGTGGAGGCGCGTGCGCTGATTCTGCAGCATGGCGAGAAGGGGCTCCTCCAGCTTGGCCCCGATGCCCCCGGGGACGTTGTGCAGCCAGCCCAATGCCTCGCTGAAACACATAAGTGTGCGTCTTTTCAACATGTATGTAGTTTTATTTTGATTTAACATCTAATAAATGGCTTCTTTAATATGCACATTTAAAATATACACACTTTTCCATGCAATTATCTCACTCACAATGCGTTAAAAAATAATAAAGCATAACATCACATCTGAATGTACGTAACTGTCCTAAAATCGGCGTTACTCAGTGTTGCCATAATAATTAATAAAATTTAATACTGGTCAAAAATAAATAAATTAGAAAGGTTTTTTAATCATAAAATTACATAAAATTGTACATTGTCAAATCATTTTCCCACGAGGTTCAAAATGCATTGGAGTAAGTTTTATTGATTATATTTTACAAATGTCTGTTTATAATGTGTTCAACAAGTTGTCTTGACATATTTGGCAAGCTTCCCAGAAGACCGGAGGCAATAACCTACTCAAAAAATTTACTATTATTATATATAAAATCTAATAATACAGTTCAGACAGTCGGCATTCTATTGCACTATTTGTAAAATAAGAAAACTATCACTCTTATCATTCAAAATCCTTTTCAGTTTGTTCACCTTAATTGATTGATAAAGATTTCTCTAAATGTACACCCATCTCTCGCTGCAATCTTGTTGTACACATCTGTCATAATATGATTTTCGATAGACTTTAGCGACAAGCACGCTACATGAGATTCCAAACAGGAATAAATTCACAATCTTTCAATTTTCTCAAACCCCACTAAAATAATTAAAAGTAGCCCAATTGAGTAAGTCACCCAACATTACATTAAACATGTCGTTTTATTACCTGATAAGTTTCTCGTTGAAAGCCACGATGACAAACATCTTCTGTATATGCATCTTGATGATGGCCTTTCCGATGAGCGTGGCCCCGAAGAAGGTCCAGAAGGGCACGAGGAAGTGCCCGCAGGTGAGCCCGGCCAGATCAAACAGCGGGTTGGGGATGGATGCGCAGGCCAGGATGCCGAAGAAGCCAACCTTCTCCACAAGCTGCTGCACCAGGGCTTTGCCCCTGTCCAGCAGGGTGGTGTGTGCCCCCTTGGCACTGGAGGTGGGCAGGGGCACAGGCTTGTGGGCGAGGCGGGCCGTGCGGGCCATGAAGTAGGGGGGCAACTCCCCCAAGGCGGTGCCTAGGCCCCACAGCATGGCTTCTACCCGTACCTACAGATATTTTATGTAAAAAAATTAGTCAGCCAATATAGTGTAATTTATAATATAATTTTTCTTACGTTATTGGGGAATTATTAATGGATATTTATCCATTTGAAAGGTTTAAAAAACAACCTTTATATAATGACAAGCCCTGAATTGTCATTATCTTCTTTCCACTGTCCTGTCGACAAGGCGCATCCAGACGTCACTGTCTTAGACTATATCAGTGGCCTCCGTCCTTTCAAAACCCAGCCTCTCTCTGCACAGCTTTTAGAGTTGCTTTCTCCAACTTAAATGTAAATAATTAATTCAAATTTAATGTGAATAACTTACTTTGGACATAATATTCCATATTGAGGTCTCCCAAGTAGGATCGATATTATCTGGACAAACGATTCTGAAAAAATAAACTAACCATTAATACCTAATCATGAAAAAAAATCACAAGAGAAAAAAGCAAGTATTTGTGTAAACATTTCGCTGACAATATCTTAATTATTTGCTTGCTACAATTGTATTAACATGTTAAAGCCAAAAAATAACTAATTAAAGTGAACTGAATGTTGTCATAAGACGAGTCAGCATACAACGGAATACAGAAAAGAAGATTGTCACATTTTCAGACCAAAAATAACAGGTACCCCACCCTGGCCACTTCTCCAGAGTCCGTGAATTGGTGAACTGGTAGAGCAATAAAAAAGTTGATAATTGTATGGTGGTACTCACTCGTCGGGATATGGTGGACTGGGAAAGTTGAGGCCCCCGCACTCGTAGGCCGCCAGCGTGACCTGCGCAATGTGCGGGCCGAGGTACAGCAGGAAGGTGTGCAGGCCCGTGCCCAGCCCCACCGAGGACAGGATGCCCAGCGCCACCCACCACCCCCACCACAGGGCCGAGGATAAGCCCACCTGGAACACACATACAGATTTTACAGTTGACCAGGCATTATACATGCATTCAGTCTGATGTTTTACAGCAGGCAGGTATGCCAAGCATGGCGGTGTGAAGGCTCATGCCCTGTGATTGAAGAGCTAGAAGGTATTGCTAAACACTTAATGACAGCCCTGGGGAACACGTTAAAGACTGGGCTACTATCAAAGGAATAAGAGGAAACATATAGACACGCAGACCGCCTCCGAATCAATAGTAAAAAGGACTGCATACGCAGATCTGTAACTATCTTTAGTAGCCACCTAAAAAAAAATCTAGCGAATAGAAATGGATAGACTTCGAAATATGGTGTAGGAGAAGAATGCTCAGGATACCACGGAGAGCCAGGAGTATCAATCTATCCATTTTGGAAGAGCTAAGCAATCAACTATCTGCCTACAGCATATCCTAGGATACTTTGGACACATCGCTCGCCAAACTGATGACTCAAACCTGTAGAAGCTCATGGTCAGTGGCAAAGTGGAAGGCAGGAGAAGCAGAGGAAGATCACCGATGCGTTGGATTGATCAAGTGTCACCGGGGGCTCGGGGCTCTCCATGCGGCGCAGGATTGCGAGGAGTAAAGGAGGCTGTTCACAGGATATTGGAGTGGGGGTCACGATCCTCAGCAATGAGGCAACGACTCAAGAAGAAGGCAACTACCAGTCCATTTGCACGTTTCACAATGTACTATTAGAATAATTTCTCTTAAATATAATAAAAGAATATGGTTACCTCTAACATAGGTTGATGTGGGCCATTTATCTGGAACATTATCACTACTAGTGTTGACAGTATTAAGCTAAATATAACTAATCCCTTGTATGCTGGAAGCCTGAAACAAAATAAAAAAAATCAAATTATAAAAAGCACAATTAAAAAAAAAAAAAAATACCTAACAAGATGTACGTGTTAAAATATATTATTGCAAGTAGTCATCACATCAAGGAAAAGAAAATGCAAAACACACAGACAGTATGGAAGATGTAGGTCAGTCAACAAAGAAGGCATTTAGTGTACAAATATTGATGTTGACAATAAAAAAACACTTGTGATAATACATAATACACCTGTTAGTTGGATAGTTAAGATTGTATTTTATAAATCTATGTTTGGCTTGTGTTCATACAATGAGCAGCATTAATTGCAAAAGTCAATAAATTTCGCCCTTTTTTTAACGAAACCCATATTTATTTTTTTTAAATGACAAAAATTAATGAAAATATTATATTCTTCAAATTACATTTACTTATTAAACATAGCAATGCATAATTATTTTTTTTGCAAATTGCTTGTTAATTTGGAACAAACGTCAATTACTGAGGGCAGTGGACGCAAACGTAATTTTTTTGTTGTTCAGTTTTTGGGCCTGTTTCTGAAATAAACCCTCAAGTGCTCTTGACTATCTTAAAAGTGGTTAAACATTACCTGTTTTTACGGCACAAAAGCAAAAATAATATCTAAAAAGATGACCATCAGTTTATTTACGAATTTTAGTATGTAACTTCTGGTTTTGAGGGAATTTTGGGAGTGTTTCTATTACAATTATTTCAAGACCATTAACAAATATAAACCAAAATGAATTACCCCTCAGCAGCCTGCAGCAGCAGGGTCCACACCTCCTTGCCAAAGTACTCCAGCGTGGTGAAGGGGTGCCGCCAAATCACCACGTGTGAGCAGTCCCCCTCCGAGCTGTGGTCCCCGGCCCCAGCGCCATTGTTCTTTCCCCGGCCCGGACCTGACCATTCTCTGCAGACAACAAACAAGATCAAGATTATATGATTTGTGCATAAACAGTACATCAATAACAATGTCATATTTATATCCCAGTGTTTACCAGAAACAGGAATATATCTCAATATACAATTCTAGCTTTTAATACATTTACAATTCATTCCACTCCTGATGAGTTCGTTTTACTTAGCCGGTTCTGGCAACACTTCCCTTTTATTTTTGGAAGATTTCGCTAGTGACCAAATTCTTGAAAAAGTATTACAAAGTCTGAGATTCGATTGAAGCAATGCATCTTAGATACCTTGATATAAATAATTTTTCCTTTCTATTTCCGTTGTATAACTGCTATGGACTGGAGATGTTGAAAGAATGCCAGATGACAGGACACCAAAAATCATGACCAAGTGGGTGCCCCAGTGGAAGCAAGCAGCGCCGTGATGATGGATGGGTTGCATGTTTTAATATATGATTTATACTCGCTAAATACCTTGTAACGAATATTTTAATATTTTCCGGCTACCTCGCAGAGCCGACTGTGAATTAAGATGATCATTACAAGATATTTAGCAACTATAAATTAGACAATATGAGATAAAAAATTGATAGACAAATGTTTTTGTTAGGGTAGCAGAGCTGCATCTTTGATTGAATCAGACTTTTGAATAGTTTCACAAGTATTTTGTGATGCTCGTGTGGAAGGCCGTCAACACAAGATGTATAAGATCATATTTAAAAAAATCTAACCATTGCCCTAGACTTTTAAGTTTGTTGCATACTATTTAAGTTAGGTATATCAATCTTGCAATTCGTATACATATTGAGTTACGTTAACAATAATACACGCATTTTATTGTGTTATTTTCTGCAATTTAATGTGATAATATAACAATAAAATATTGTACTTGGTAATCTTAATCGAATAATTTTACTTGGACTTAATGCACTGAACACAGGGAAAAATAATCCATTGAATATACACACATATATTTTTTAAATGTAGAATCCTACTGAGGAAATAAATGAAGATAAAATTTTACAGATATCATACTATAAAAAATGATAGGCATATTTTTAGTAAGCTTTCTTACTTTTATCACTACCTTTATATCTTTTGCTTACATGTGTTTTGGTAGTTATCATTTAGAGTTAACAAAAAGCTGTCATTTTATGATTATATTTATCTTTAACTAGTAAAGGGTGCAATACACTACATCAATTTTACTATTGATTCAATTCAGGAAAATTTTACATTAATATAATATAAGATTAGATACGACTTTGAATAACTTTTTAATCTGATAACAAAACATCATATCCTTTGGCAACAGGTAAAAATAATTGACATGTTTAGATAGGTCCAAACACAAATCCCTGCGGTACTCCAATATTATTACTTTTTTATCTACAACTTATCACTGTAACAACGTACATGGAACATAATTATGAATCAACTTACCCCTGTGGCGATTTATCGGCATGAACATCCCCGTTGCTCCTCTGCGTCAGCGGCATGGCTGGAGACTGTGTGGCGCTCTCCGCCCCGCCAGCGACCAGCTTGTTGTAGCCCAGGCGAGACAACTGAACAATAATTTAAGCAATATTAGTTTCATTGATCGTAACCATAGGTAATAGCCGTGTCAGTATGAAATACCTTTTAAAATAAGTTTATTGAAATAGTCATTTATTATAGGGCAATTTTTTTTTTGCAATGTCGTTGGATTTTTTTTTTTAGAAAAACTGTGGATTTCTGATCATTTTTTGGAATAGGATATACTAATGATAAAAAATTAAAACACTGAAATAAACTATACGACAACGTCATTAGTTTTACAGAAACCATAAACAGTTATAAGTAACATTTTCTTGTTTATTAATAATTAAGTCTAAATAAAATTAAACTAAAAAATGCTGTCCAGCGAATGTCAAATGTGGGAGTATCTACGGAACTTGACAATATTTGTGTGGTTAAGCCTTTGTATTCAAACTGATAATAATATTTACTGCAATTGGGTTGCTGCGCCATCAACATGTGATTTATTAATATTATATTCTACAGGGATGTGTTATAACCACTGAACGGAAAATCCCTAGAAGTGAGATCTATGTCGATTTGAAAGAAAACTGATGTCACGAGTTTAAATAAGAATTTTTACAGGTTTTTTTTAATTTTAAGAATTTCTATATTCATAAATGTTTTATTAATTTCACTCAAAGCAAGATAAAATTGACCTACATCAGGCACACAGACACGCCTACAACACTTCTATCGGTTTATCAAGGCAATAATTGGTGCAACAAATCCCATTGTAATGCATATGATTTGCATAATAACTAAGGTGTAATTTACAAGGCCTACATAATATGTATGTCTGCAGATATTATCTGAGTAGGCCAATATACCGTGTACTCACTAACTGGAGTAACATAACATGCAGTTTACTCATTTACGTAAAACATATTACAAACATAAAAAAATAATTAGTTAGGTGTATAATGTATGAAATAGGAAACATAATATCTATACAATACATAAAATGTATGAACCCAAGCTGAAAAATAAAGTGTGAAGGTACATTTTTATAATAATTCATCTACAATAAGTATTCATACGAAAATAAAATGCATTTGATTACAGTAAAGCCTTGGAGCAAGTAAATGAGTTTTTGTGCTAAGGAAGTATATTTTCTCTTGCAAAGGCTGATAAGGACATTGACAGAAAGGTTCTCCAATTGACGCAGTAATCACTAACGATAATTTTTTCCAATGAAGCGAAGTTAACAGTTCTTAAGTTACAACAGAATTTTAATACCGACACCCTGATAAATGGCAGCGATGCAGGAAATTGGCTGATGAAGTTGTCCGTACGTACTCCGAGGCGTATTTGTGGTAAAACCACAACACTGCTTAAAAAGGGACGCTTAGATAGTTTGGACAATTGTCAGAAGAATATTATGACACGGATGTAGAAGAAAAGAGTCGTAGATAGATGTGGAAAACATGGCGCGATCAAGTGAATATTTCATACGTACAGAGAAATTCTGCAACATTTTTTACAGATTACAAAATTCAAACGCGTGATATAAAAAACTAGAAATTATTCACGGATTTCAACACTCAAATATCAATTACAGAAGATGACGTGCGAAATATGATGAAATGAAAACAGATATTTTGTTTACATAATGAGATTATTTTTTGTACTTGGTTGACCCGATACTATTATTATTTTCCTGGTGAATAGAACTTATTAAATTAAAAACAGCAATCCCTCTGTAACATATCACATGTTCATTATTTAAAATAGCAGTACTGAATACGTAGTCTATAGGTGAAAAGGTCTGTAAATACTATGAATCGTTAAGTTTAGTATAGTTTCTCCACAATATCATATTCCCTTTTGTTCGATTTAAACCAACACGATGCTCGTCAGCTGATCAAAATCACGTTTAACGAGGTTTGTTCTAACGTCAAAAATTCAAAATGGCACTGATCATCACATGGGATAAGTTTAGTATTTTTTGTTATGCAAAATATTTATGAACTAAAATACATATTTTATATATTTTTTTATTATTATGTTGTGAGTTGAAAGGAGTGTAAGAAGATGGAGAAGAGGAAGGTTAGGAAATACCTGGCTATTCAGATCTGGTCACTAAAAATAGTTTCTATTTCAAGCAAGATCTTTCACCAGGGTAATAGAATATCTACCACTGTGGAATGTGCCATAAACATACTATATTGTCGCTGGAAAGGTAAAAGGGCTTAAGCGACACTTTGGTCAAAAATGAGTTAAATATGCCGTTTGATCAGTTTTTTTTCTACATCAAATGCTTTGACTCTCGTTTTATTCTGAAGACTTTTGAGGCCCTTCAGCCATTTAAAATATAATTACCATTTGGGAGAAGGCTCGACTCAAGGACACAAGTTTGGGACTTGTTTAACTTTTTGTCGCTTAAGGTAACTCAGTGAGAGCAATGAGTTACATGGGTTAACTTTTTTTTTCATAATCCAACCAGGTACTGAAGACGCTCTGGTGTAAACTTCCCAAAATGGTGCTTCAGCCCTTTTGCCTTTCCGGCGGCGATATATTATTTTATTTAAAGAATATATGAAATAACAAATATAAATCGCGACCTCCAGATTCGAGATTAACCGCTCAGCTACGGAGTTCTCGAAAAAACAAGCTAAAAATGATTAAAATGTGTCGTAAAATGACTTTCAGCATCCGAATGTAAGCAAGTTTGGTTTGAACCATTGAAAACTCTGTATACTTTGCTATATTTATATAATAATTTTGAGAGAGAAAAAAAAAGAAGAAAAACACGATTAACACCGTAACAAAAAAAAGAAGAAAAACACCGTAAAAAAAATATAAGAAAAACACGATTAACACCGTAAAAAAAAAGAAGAAGAAAAACACGATTAACACCGTAAAAAAAATAAATAAGAAAAACACGATTAACACTGTAAAAACAAGAAGAAAAATACGATTAACACCGTAAAAATAAAAGAAGAAAAACACTGTAAAATCTATTGAAAATTATTCATAGAAATATTACCGTGAAAATTTCAATGTTACCAAATTGTCAGCCATGTCCAATTATGTAGCATGACCGGAATGAATTAAGGGCCACTCCAAGCTATTGGTACAAATAATGATAATAATTTGATGGTAGTGGAAGCAGTGAGAGTTCAACGACCCGATATGATTGATTGGGCAGAATAACTACAGCAAACTATGCACAGTTAAGTGCTAACTAGTTGACTGTCACGAAACTAGTAGAGAATGTGTTAATTTAACTATTCATTGGGAAATCAAAGATTGGTCGTTTGACTCAAAAATTAAACAGCTAAACAAAATGTGAATACCGTACTAGAGTCACAACTGCCCAGAGCCATGGGACTACAGCAGACCATTCTAATGTTATGAAGTTGAAGGGAATGGGGAGGCAAAGGAGGTAGGTAAAAGGAAGGTTGGGAAGTACCCGGCTATTCAGATCTGGTCACTAAGTATGGCTAAAGCCATTTCAAGCAACAATATGATTCTGAATGGTGATCTTTCACCAGGGGGATCGTATCAGTACGGGAGTACTGGGACTGTTCATAATTCAATATTTCTCGAGCAAACAGTAAAATAGCACAGCAAGTAAGTACCTACCCGAATCATTCTTGTTTAATTTTTGTTGTAAAAAAGGTACAACAGATCTACAAACTTATCCGTACAGACGGCCTAAAGCGAAACTAACAAATGAAGCAGGCAGTCAAAAGAGAAAGCAACGAAATAGCTTCTTTTTTTTTTACACCTGTCGTCTTAATGTTTACAGTATCGACGGCCCCAACTGCACAGATAAGCATTGTCGAGCAGTAACTATCTATATTCGATCAAATGGATGCTTCAATAGTATCTTAGTTTTTTTTAAATACGGCGAGCAAATTTTCTGGAATTCTTTTTTTTTTTATGTATCGTACCGACAATAAAGATATTTAAAAAAACAAATTAATACACTTTTTATTATTTCTAATTTTGAAACTGTTTATTCGTGGTGGAATTCCATTTTAATGATTTAATAAAACAAATAGTCTGAAATGGCCGTCATAGGCTGAAACCGGTCCAGTCATAAAATAAAAGTGGAATAAAGTTATAAATTTGTTTTATTAAATCGTTAAATTAATACACGATAAATAATTAATGAATGTCCTTAAAGCCATGCACTGAAATCAGGAGCAACACTTATGGTCGTATCGCACAAACACGACCTACACTTCTGCTAAAAGATAATTAAACTAAATAACCCTATAATTCTATTCATAATTTGACAGGAATTATCTACCATATAATATAATCAATTAATTAAAAACATTAAGTGAATACAAGTTAATTAGATAGTTTAAATAAATCCCGACGTACGCAAATAAATTTTATTTGAATTAATATGTTGTTGTTGTTTTTTTTTTTAATATTTATTTGGAGAAAATACAGATAAAGACAGTAAATTAATAATAAATATATAAATACATACACTGGAGAATTAGCCTGCATCACAACCATTTCTCACTGATTAAAATATATATATTTCATATATAATAATACATGGTATATTTGAAGCATGTCCAGAGTGTTAGATACTCTATGTATAGTCCTGATGAAAGACCACCATTCAGAATCAAAACGTTACTTGAAATAGCTTTAGCTGTGTTTGGTAACCAGATATGAATAGCCAGATACTTCCCAATATTCCTCTTCTTCTTCCCGCTACCTTTAAGCCTGATTCACACCAACGTCCGGGGTTCCGCTCAGTGCCGATATTGTTCCGCAAGAAAACTTATTGATTTGGTATGAATATCAATCAAGGAGTATGTGCCAAGACAAATTTGTGTGGCAGTATATCCTTCTGCCCACCCTTATGATATTTAACTACTTAGTTAGTTAAATAATTATTTTGAATTGTAAAAATACTAACATCGCAGATTTTTTTTTATCAAAAACCATTTTTTTATGACTAAGTAATATTTTTATTAATTATTAATTATTAAAAATATTATTTAGTGATAAAAAAATGGTTTAAAAATAAAAAAATTCTGCGTTGTAAGTATTTTTACACTTCAAAATAATTATTTAACTAAATAAGTAGTTAAATATCCCAAGGGTGGGCAGAAGGATATACTGCCACACAAATTTGTCTTGGCACATACTCCTTGATTGATATTCATACCATTTCAATAAGTTTTCTTGCGGAACAATATCGGCACTGAGCGGAACCGGACGACAGTGTGAATCAGGCTTTAACCTCACAACATACACCAATTGGTGATGCCATAGTCCCACTGGCTCAACAGTTGGGAATCTTGTGCGGTATTAAAACAAACAAAAAATCCACACTAAAAATAGATACGTCATACTTGGTGTTAAAAGACCATCCTTATATTTTCAAAATAGTGCTTTTGATGCATAAAGAGAAAGGAGAAAATTCCGTAAAACTAGTTAACCTTAATTCCCTGTAAGATAAAGTGCAGTACTTAAAAAGAAACTCTTAATTATTCTACGAAATCATTGTGAAACATTGTATGTATAATTTTACCGAGTTGTAATTTACTTGAATAATAACCTGTCAGACGGTTAAAGAAAAGTTGCCAATGCCAACTAATTTAACGTGAGTTCAGTCAAATATGTTTAAAAAGTAACTCACAACAGATGGGAAAGGTTTCAAAATAGAATTTAGAACCCGGTGACAGTAATTTAAAACAGACAGCTCACTAACACAAATAGCTAGTCGTTAATTTAAATCTTCAGAAAAGTTTAAAAAGTTAAAGACTAAACGATTTCATGAGTTGGCCCGCTAAGGGGACTATGTCAGAGTTATATGTCGTATTTGATAAAAGATAATATATTCCGTGCGGGATGACCTTTAAAATCTAAACTGTGTACCTCGACCCACATTTGTTAAGACAAAACAAATGATTTGACATAAATGATGGGTTGGTTGCTAGACATTTTTTTGTCACTTTTGGCTCATCAAAAGACGATTCAGAGATAAGCAGCTACTTACAGCAGTCAAACTTTGCGAATGCTGATTTGAAATTTGGCTTAGATGCATAATCTCGGTGGTACCAACGGAGGCTGAGCGAGATCTTCAATCAGTACTGCATTAAAATGAAGCCATCTATATTATGCACTCTGCTCCGCTAAACTAAGAGTTTTTGAAGCCAGTGGGGTTATGACATCCCCAATTCGGAGGCATGTTGTGAGGCTGATGAAAGTGGGGAGAGGAAGGATATGGGAACGGGGATGGTCGAGAAGTACCTTGTTATTCACATCCGGTCACTAACCATGGTCAATACCATCTCAAGGAATGTTTCGATTTTAAATTGTGATCTTTCACCAGGGTGATACTGAGAGTATGTACCACTCATAACGCTTATTACTGTATAGATTTTTTCAGTTTGACTGAACTTAGAGCGGAATAAAAATTATTAATTACAAATGCGCAATAACAATGTATCCAATACATAAGTTTATACATTTAGGGATGCAAATTAGATATATATATATATATATAAACAATTATTATAATAGCATTTGATTTGTGTTAACATTAAAATGTTTTTCAATGGACCATTTATAAACTCTAATGAAAGAAGCTCCAGTAAAAAAAAAAAAAAAGAAACAGTGGTCAAATAGTAATTAAACAGGTTATTTTTATAACTTTTTTCTCAAGAGGTCATTTAGGTAGGATTCTTACATGACCTACGCAAAATCTGTTTCAGCATAACAATGATCAGCTAAGAGCCAATGGATATTGTGTATTAATTTACAGATAAAATTGAGTTTGACCTTCGGTCTGTTTGTTTTCATTAACCTATTGATTTATGTTGTTGTCTGAGCACATGGCAAAGTGAGGAATTTTCTTGAGATAGACGAGTCTATTTAAAGCCAGCATATGAGGAAGCAGTGATAGTGTAGTTAAAATATTAAATCTATGTACATCAATTACAAAAGCGAACCATTAAATCATGTAAACTTTTGGATTAATTTTATTAGTTGGTAAGATTTTCAGTCAATAATCTGAAACAAATTTGAAAAATAACATACAAAATGTGTTTTAAAATGAGTCAATACACAGAGTACGTTTTTTTCGTGGAAATGTTTGTGGACATTTATTATTTGAGAGCACTCAATAATTTAAATTCCCAGAAATTGGGATTTTAGGAACTATGGGTGTCAACAAAAATAGAAAGTCTCAGGTTTGGGAATAGACAACTGTTTTAATTTTTAAGTTGTTAAGATATAAAATAGAATTTATGATAAAAGTACCTATCATGGAAGCAGAAACAGTGACTAATGTTTTGAATGATGATATAAATAAATAAAATTGCGACTGAGTAAGTACCATGAAAATGAATCTAACTTTTTTGAGAGGGTAAATTTACAAAAAAGTTTAGGTGACAGTTTAAGTATGTACCATAAAATTGATCACAAATAAATGGAACAAACTTTTTTGGGTGGGAAAATTCAAAAATATTTTGATGGCCATGTTGTTAGTTCATCGATGAAGCGAAAAACTCATGCTGAGCCCCACAGCAGGCAATTCAACAAATTCACATACACCAATCTCAATGATAACTTCATTTGGACCGTGGATTGATGTGGCGGGGCCCTCCATTGAAAAGGAAAGGTCCTGGTCACTCACTGAACATCGCATAAAGGGCACCAAAACAAAGGGAAGATAGCTTTAGACATCAAACAAAACATCACAACAAAGTAAATAAAGATAGCATGGCAAAATAATAAAAAAAAATTATATAAAAGAGCAGAAATTAAATAGAATTTGATGACTCTGCTGTGGTAATAGCAACTGACGAGGCAAATTTTCAACTGACGTGTACTTCCAAGTGTGGCGCAAAAGAAATAATATTCCAGACATTACGATCTTGTTCACTTGACTCACACAAAATCAAATAACAGCAGTGATAAACAATCTGTTTTTATATTATAATAACATTGAAAACTAACATTCGTGTTGTGTGTAAACTGCGAAGATCCGATCGCGTGATGTTTCTTTGGACAGCGGGCGCCAACACCGAAACACTTGTGTAAATTAAATTATAAATGAAACTGGCTCAAGTAATTCGTAGTTTTAAAGGCGTATCAGAGTTAAGAGAATCAGCTTTCTCCGCTCCTTGGTCCAGACACATTCGGTTCAACGCACTGCACAATAAAAACACCGAAACTTTTGTACGAAAATCGATCGCGCGGCGAACAGATGATCGCTGGTGACGTCCGGCTCGGAACCCAGCTCGCGTATAATGAGAATATCAAACTTGAAACTTCGCCGCGCAATGAACGCGGGGAACACGAAATATCACGCGATCATTATTAGTATTATTACTTATTTCTGAAGACTACGTTCTGCGGGGAGAAACGGCCTTTACATATGCATATATAAAAATAGACTAGGTACTTTGTATTTTTATTTGTCACGTGTTTGGCGCTGGCCAGTTAGAAGTGGCAATTGCCGCCCGTCAGAACCGTAGTCTTTTCACTTCTGTCAAACGAGCGCCGTCCTATCACGACCGCTCATAGCTTATGGCGCACGCGTTTTCCGACCACATCGCGATCAAAGTCTATTATTATTTTATCCGCATATCGTTTTCAAACCTTTTTCAAACGTCTCCCGTGATTTTCAGACTTAAAAAATCACTTTCACTGCGATAAGTAACTATTTTCAATTCAAAATTGTACTGTCAAATTTATTTCCAAATCGAACGGCTTTAAAGCTCCGGTACAAAAGAATAGCCGAAATTCGCAGTGTGGGTGCAGAACATCAATATGAAAATAGACACAAATGCTTTTACTTGCAGACTACGGAAATGTATACTATTATTTACGGCCACGGCGCAGCCGTATGGCGCAGTGCACACAATAAAACGTCAATTTAGTAAAAAAGTTATATTTCCTCAATATTTATATATTTCAAACACGAAACGTGTGATCATTTTGTACTAATTGCATTGCTTTTCCCTAGTGTTATTTCACGCCAGTCTCCCGTATTATGACACGAGCTACATGCCTATTGCCTATATTGTACCTGCGTCAAACGTGACGTTACTAACGGCTTAAAATTATTCGAACGGTGTTTCTACTATTTCTAGTATGTATATTATTTTAACGATTACATAAAAAAGCGAGATGATTGTTGTAGAGAGAGGAGAAATCGGAATTTAAACATCGAAAGTTACTGGGCAACTGGTTATTTCGGCTTGGTGAAAAAAAAATGGGGAAAGTTAGCGAGGCACTATTATTATTCAATGGGGTATTTCGGGAACTAAATAACAGGTGCAGATGTCAAGAACATTATGATGAATAACTATAAAACATTTAGTTACATGTTAAAATTGCTAAAATGATACTATGTATTTCCGTCACTGGGTGAAATTTTTTAGGTGAATTTGCCTCTAAAATTATAGAGGAATACATTTTTATGGCAACTAATATATAAAACTATTCTTAGCAAAACCAGATTATTAACAAACAAAAAAATTCAACTGGTTGAAATTTGGGGGGAAGGAGGGATAGTGATACTATGGCTTATTTTTTTAGTTTTTTTCTGCGATTTGTCAGTCGTTAATATAGATACTATGTGTTATTTCCTTACTTTTATCAACCTGACCTTTTCTTTTAAATCGTCATTATTAAGCAGAAAATCTGTGTGCTAAAACTCTCGAACGGTGAGCTTTGGCGTCATGAAATTTGTACAGCTTTTCTGTCTAGGATAACTAGGTAAAACAAACAAAAAAACTAATTTCAGCTTTCAAAGTCATTTCTTTGCAGGGTAAAGAGTTTTCAATGTAAAAAATACATTTACCTGTCAAAAATAAGGTAATTCGAAAAATAACATTAGTATTTGAGGCCTGTAGAAACAAACACGGCTAAGTCCATTGACTACAGTTTTCGAGGAAGAACAAAAAACATTTAATTTAAAAATTACTTGTGATACTGTCACTAAAATAAATTCGACAAATAGTACTTACTAAAAACATTAATTTTCTTCTTGATAAATTAGTTTAACTGGTGCAAAACAAAAAATATATTCAAATTATTAGTGGACTTTGCCGTGTTTGTTGTTCACATTTGACAACTGCCACTTTTGTTTTCAACACAACTGGACTTTGCCAGTTTTGAAATGGACACGTTTTTTCACAAGGTTGCAGTCAAAGTCAGTAACAAAATAGTTTTACATTTAAAAAAGTATTTATTTTGATAGAAATACAAAACAATAATATCTTACAAAATATTTTGAAAAAAGTTTGTAAGTTATGATGACCTAATTAATAATTTAAAAAAAAAAACATTAAAATCGAGAAAAAAAAATCAGAAAAGAATAATAACTATTATTCTGGTATGTTTTTTATATAAATTTGTTTTAAAGGCTTAATAAGATATGAATGCGGAATAATATTCAAGAGCAGGAAGATTTCTCCAGTTATCACCGAAATGCTTGGTCAAAAGATAGTCGACATCTCTTACTTTTGACGATTTCAAAACAACTTTTCCGGGTTCTATGTTGCTTAGAATTATCATTGATTCATTTTTGTTTTTCATACAGCAATGATTTCTACAATATTAATGACATAACAATAAATACTAATAAAGAAATCATATTATTCAATAAAACTCTAAATCGTAAGTAAAAACTAATTTATTTTAGCACTATGCTGTTTAGTAAGTAAAAAAATTATGTCCATAAAAAATAACAAGAAACAAAAGTTCATTATGCACGTCAGCGGACATTTTCGGTAATTTGCGAAATTGTCAATATCTCAACTTTTACAAAAACAATGTGGTAGTAACCTCTGTTTTTTAGCAATGTTCACCTTCCAATTTCGGGGCTGTTTTATGCGTTTCCTCGCCGATTCTTGTACTACTTCGTTGGGGGCACATTTCATTTTTATAAACTATACTTAAAAAAAAAAAAAAAATTACGAAAATATAGTAAAAAACACGTAAAAACTAAGCAGCTGAGGAGACAATCCGGTTGTAATGTTGTATGAAACATAAAGAGCCGCCATCTTGAAAACAGCTATTTACAACGCTCCTATTGGTCCGTTTGAAAACTGCCGTCTTTGATTTGGAAAGAAGTGGACTTTGCCGAGTTTGTTATGGAACTCAATTTTAATCCGTAAAAATAAATGGTTTAGAGCCGTGTTTGTTAGGAAAGCAACATTGCATCATGAAGCATTTTTTTTACTCTTTCGAACCTCATATTTAACTCAATTTCCATTGTTGGTGGACTTTGCCGTGTTTGTTTCTACAAGCCTCATTTTTACTAATACATACAACATGTATTAAAAAAAAAAAAAATCAACGGCTGAAGTTATATTTAACAAAATAAAATTTTAGAAGAAAAAAAATATTAGGACATGAGAATGTTAATTTTTTATTGTATTTATGTTGAGATTACTTGGGGAAACAAAAACCTTATCGTGGGGATGCAGAATGTATTGAAGAGCTAAATATAGCTAGATAAGAAACCAGTACAATATAGTCAATCATTGAATACTTCTAACGCTAATTGCTAACAATGTAAATACAACACTTACTAATAAATAAGGTTTTGTTATCATGCACAAAATAATTCTAAGTTTCGTGACTATATTTATTAAAAAAAAAAACATACACCGACACACACGTATTTCAAGTCATAAATTTTATTACAATAACAAATTAATGAGCTGTAAAAAATATGTTTTTCAATAAAAAGTGTACTCATTCATATTTCCTCATCAATCGTACATTGGTTCAGATAACAGGCCATACATAGTCAGTAGGATTTTTTTTAAGAAAGACAAACATTCCTGGGTTACGAATAACCTGACAATATTTGAAAAACTCCTACTACCGTTATAATAAGCGGAAGATGTTGCTTGTGAAATAAAGGAATTGAACCCACTACGCCTGGGTGGGAATCCGACGCGTTTGTCCACTCAGCTACCGACCGGTCGAATATGGAATGTTGAGGCTATAAGAAGTGGGGAGGGAAAAGAGATGAGGAAGGGTTAGGAGGTGCTATTCAGAGCTGGTCACTAAACAGTACTTAAGCCATTTCGAGCAACTTTTAGTTTCTGAATGGTGGTCTTTCACCAGGGCATTACTGAATCCTACCACACTGGAACATGGTGCAAACATACTCTAATATATTACTTAAATTAATTCACATGTGAAATAAACTATACAAATGAAATAAAATTTGATTGCCCACGACGGGTTTCGAACTTGCAACCTCCGAGTTCGGAGCCAAAAATAAAAGGAAAAGGTTAAGAGGAAATCTAAGGGAAATAGTGGACTTAAGCAATGGTAATACAGTCAGTATAATCGGCATTTGTCTGGTGAAAGACCACCATTCAAAATCGAAACATTGTTTCATATGGCTATGTACAGTAACCAGATCTGAAAACCCAGGTACTTCTGACCATCCTCTCCCTTCCACACATCCTTTAGTCGTATTACATTTTCCAAATTGACGATGATATAGTCCCACTGGCTACAGGCCATTGGAACACTTTCATTGTATCACTACTGAATTAAAAAAAAAAAAGTTGTACCTCACAGTGATGTAAATATCACACCTGATTATACTGACAAAATAAAATCAAAATACATACATACAGAAAGCATACACAATGATAATTGTTTATTCATTCTCATGCAATATTCATTCTAGAATGGAAAATCCTTTGTTGACATTGTTGTGTATTTCTGAATGTGAACAGTAAAACAATGAACACCTTTAACAAATATTATTTATGATAGGTGCAATAATTCTTATCATCGTAATTGACAATTAATTATTAAATGCATCTTTGAAACACGTGCAATAAAGCAAAAACACTGCGAGATGAACACTGTTAGTGAAATTAAGGATGATTATACATAATTAATTGTTTGTCGGCAATTTATACAAATTTTGTAATAATAGCTCTGTTCAGGAAAAACATAACTAATATTAGTTTTATTTTGAGTGCACAGATTAAAGTAGATGCAACATTTATGTCCAAATTTCCACAGATATTTGTATTTTGGCAGCTAAGAATGAAGAGAATATATTTCGGTAGTTTTTATTTTACGTTTACCAAGCCCAGATCACATGTAATAGCTGATCGGCGTATTAATGTGAATAAGCAAGCAGCTAACATAATGATTTAAGAACCAAAGCTTTTTTTTTTTTAATCTACAAAGAGTGTCGTAGTCTGCCCGGTCGCACTTCTAAAACACAGCCGTCTTTGTGCTATTCAGTCATAACTACGAAACAGTATAAGGTTGGCAGCAGTTGTCGGTGAAGGTGAACAATTCAAATTTTTGTATAATTGCCATACCGGCAGTGGTAGACAAGAAAGCTAATAAGAAACTATTTTTTATCTCGTAATATTTTATCTCATTATGGTTAATGGATAATATTATTTCTTATCAACGTCTTTTATGTTAGATAAATCAGAAACATTTTAAATTTATCATTTGAAAAATCTAACTCAAGAACATCTAAACATATATTTTATCTCTCGTAAATAAATATAAATTATGTAACTGTGCTAAAGATTAAGTGTTTGATTTATAAGTGTATGATAAAAACTTTTGCTTTTTATTAACATGTCAACCAGTACAACATAAATACATTATTATTCTACAAATATAAAAACAGGAAATTCTACAATAAATTGTGTTTCTAAACCACAAAAAAAAGGCCTATTATGATGCTGGACGTCTCGTAACCACAATTTTTAAATAACAATCTTAATTCAAAAACGGAAAAAGCTACGATATTGAGAAACGTGTCTACAACAATACACTTAGTGTGTAGGTACCAGGACCATTATAATACTGGATGTTTTATAATCGCTATTATTCTACAAAGAAAAATTTTAAAACTGAAAAAGATACACACAAACGCGTGTCAACAAAACAATAATGTGACGGGGCAGGTTCATTCAGGATGCTGGACTTCTTGTAACCATTTTTATTATTCTACAAACATAAATTTGACAAACGGAAAAAAGCAACAAAGGTGAAACACGTGTCTACAATACACATAGTGTGTAGGTACCAGGTCCATCTTGTTGCCGGAGGTCTTGTAGCCCCGTTTGCGACACTCCGACTTGAGCTGGTCTTTGGTCATGGAGGACAAGTCCTGCAGCGTCAGGCCCGGGGAACGGGGAGGCGTGTCGTGGTTCCTCGTTTGAAACGCAGAGCTGCCACCGCGACGAAAACTTCCACCGGTCATGATGGCCGTGCTGTTTGATTTTCTTCTGTCGTTTGTAAATCAACATGAAACTTTCAGCCAAAATTGCGGAAAATATATGCGTTTCTCTTATAAATAACTAACCTAACCTTATTATCATGCCATTTCTCTAGAGGAGTAGGACAGAGTATAAAATGCCATGTACCTCTGTCCTGGAAAACAATTTTTCAATCACACCCATATATATATTCTCATACAAGCTTTGAGTATTTACTTGATTTTTATTATTATTGATAAGGAGACAGTATGCAAATCTCCCGTATTGACCCTATTCAGCTGAGAGTAACCCAGTCCCTTTAACAAAGTTCACCAGGGTTGTCATTGGGTATTCGGCTGTCTCCTGGTTCCACAATGTGTCTTCCCAGGTATCTGAGCCATCTTCCCATCGTGGTGGGATATTGGCACCATAGATTGATTAAAATCAAATCAAAATAATCTTTATTGTGTGATAAAACAAAGTGTGCCGAACTAAAGGCGTAACTTATAGATGTTTGCCATTTGTTAGAACTAACCCAACAGCTGCATGTGTCTTCTGAGGTGGCAGTGTCCTATTATACTGATTCTTAAGAAGATGACCTCTCATAGATATTGTATTAACTTGGTTGTGCTGTCTTTCTAAAGCATTCCTGACACTCTTTTCTTCATCCATAAGCTATGCATCTTCAAATCATTTAAGCGTACCTCTCTTAAATGTATTAAATATGTAATGCAGTCAGATATCTTTGTTCGTAATTCAAAAGTTAGATTTCTATATAGTTTTTTATGTAAATCACAAATAGAAGGGGTCTAAGCGTACTACCTTGAGGCACACCAAAGTTAACGTTTAGTGGAGAAGCATTGTTATTGTGAACAACCACCTAGAGAATGCTTAAATTACCTCAATGATACATTGTTTAACCACATGTTGTGCGCTTCAGAGGTCTCAATTCTTCTGTACTCGGTAAACTTTCATCCAACATTTTTTATAGTACAATAACACACAATCAATAATTCAATACGATGATTCATTCAGTCCACAGCAAACAAAAATAACTCGAGCACTAATCATTAAAATTTCGTAGGTGCTGATTAATTTTATATAAAGTAAATTCTTCCTCCTAAATGTGGGGGTACATACTCCATTAAGGTAGATGCCTACCAGTAAAATATCAATAGTTGTAGTGGTGAGCTAGAACTTTGAAATAATTCTAATTAATCTACTTACTTTATAGCCTTGCAGAAGAAATACATCTGCATTGCTTCGTTTATCTAACCTTGTGCAGAAAAGTTAAATGGTTGTGAGTAAATTGAAGGTTATTCCAGTATTTATGAAGTATTAATAATTTTAAAATAGTGAATAAGAATGGCTTACAATTTGTTACATGAAGGAATTGTAGCCCTTCCTATCATTTGGTATCATAGTATTTTAATTCATTTTGATAGCGATGAGTATTTTGTATTTTCAAGAGCCATACAAAATGCTCTAGGGTACCAGAAGTTTGACAAAACACAAGTCTAAGTACAATGTTTAATCCACGTTTAGGGAATCCTATGTAGTAATAAATATCTCTAGTGTTGTGTTTGATTCGGATTAATTGAAAGGTACATGATTAATATAGTAATATAATATCAATGTTAGGGCTATGACTAATTCAATAAAAGTGGCATTCATAAGATCAAAATGTTATGAAATAAAGCATATTTAGTAATTTAATATTGTCAGTATTCGACCTATTAAGGAATGCAAGCACGCAATCCAGACAAAAGCTGTAATTATTGGTGCATAAAACATCGCAAGTTCATATCAGTAAAAAATATTACAAACTAATTTTCTAACCTAAATATGGCTTATAAAATACGAAAATTTGTATTAAAAATAATAATACACGTGAGGTATAGTAACTTACCGTTGAAATCTTTGGTTGGTTTGGTAATAAGACGAAAAACCCACTTTATTCACATAAAACATCCACGACAAAATTTGACAACCCGTACCGTAAACTGCCGTAAACACCTATTTCCAATTCTACCAACAAAACCCTAACAAAAAGCGAATTAAATCTTTGTCTTCATTTATTTGATATTGTAAAACGACCTCATTTTCAAGTAAAAGAGTTACAATAATGATGATTATAGCGTAATATTATTTAATAGACTCTTGTCGTGCTTCTAGCTTAAAGGCACCTTAAAATATGGAGTCAACATCAATAGAAATTACCTGACGTGTTCCAATAAAATATGTTGTCGCCTCTTTATTAACATTATTTTGTGACATAGCATTAAAACCAGAAAAATTGACATTTTACCATCAATATCAATTTCCTCTTTTAAAAATCCAAAGATTTGTCGTAAATCGATTATTTCATAAAATGCAATGCTATCGCATTGCATGGTATAAAGTTGTTAATTTAATAATAAACCAAAGATCTGTTATGAACACCCCTTCTTAAATAAATAAGGTTTTATGTATTTTATTTCTTTGAACTATAAATATAAAGATGGGCTTCCATTCAAAGTTTGGGTTTGAATTTATTCCATATGTGGATTTGAAAAAGTTAGACGAGATCTGATAATTTTCAGCCAAACAAATCCCTTCTAATAATTATTTTGTAAGCCCGCGTTGCCCAACTGAGTAGTGATATGGTACCCTTGAATTTATACTGTTCAAAAAGGGAGTTGTAAAATGGCAAAAATATATGTTTACAGCATTTAAAAATAATTTTGTATTTGTACGAAAATCGCTTTGAAAGTTTTTTTTTTGCGTAAAATTCTCTGGACCTGAAAGAATTTCAAGCTTCTCGTATAGCGATTCTGCAGGCGGAACTGTCAAATCTGACGTTTGAATAATGCATGTATACAAAGTTTCAAAGGTTGTTTTCATGCGGCATTTTTTGAGCTGAGAGCTCCTGTCGTCCCTGTCAACTATTGTTCGAAATGACTCTCGATTTCAATGCAATTTGTAGAATATGCTTAAAAAATGGTGTCCTAAAATCATTGTATACAACAGCGCGTAAAGTAGACTCTTCAAATGTACCATGTTGTGAAATGATGATTTCTTGCGCATCTGTCACGGTACGTAAATTGTTATTTTTAATTACATGAAAAATACTCAAATTTTTGCAACTAATTATTCTGCCAACAATTAATTTTGTTCTCAATATTAAGTTTATTTATTTATTAATGTTTTTATGAGAGAAAATTACCCCCGTTAGCTTTTATTAGCAGCCCGTTAGTGAAATGAAAAAAAATCATAATACATTTTTACACTACTGTAAAATACCGAACAGATCCTCTCTTTAGCGTAAGGTTTCTTCTTCGATTCCCGGCAAATATCTATTTTTTAAATTTTACCCTCGTTTTCAAAATTGCATACTGTTCTGTCTGGTTTCAAAATCATTATAACGCCATTAGACGTAGAAACTATAGCGCTTGCACTGGTGAAGATTTTAGAAACAATTTGTTCAGAACCATTATTTACTTTTTTCTAAAGTGTTTGTACTTTTTATGTTTATTTTTCATTTTAGGCTGATGAAAATGATGGCCTTCCAAAAAATATCTGCACCAAGTGTATTTTAAATCTTAAGACCGCGTTCACATTCCAAAGGCAATGTGAACAATCGTTTAGCATTTTATTGAAACTACATAATGAGAATCTTCTGCAAAACGAAAATGTAAAGCAGGAAGATAAAGATATAATTTTATTAGAAACAGAAAATAAAGTACAAATTTATTCCGATGTATTGGAATTAAAAAAAGAATTGGATGACCAGTTAAAAGATGAATTAGACGATCAATTGAAAGATGAATTCGACTTTGAATACAAAGATGACCAATTACCGGATTTAAATTCTATTCAGGATACTGTTGAGTTACATCTCATAGATCCAAATAATGACACAATTGAAGTCAAAGATGAGGTAGACCCCAGACAGGAGAAAGTTTATAAAAAGCTACGAAAAAGGTTGAAAAAACTGCCAACTGTGAAGGCAAAAGTTATAACTTTAAAAAAGTCAAGTAAGCCACAAAAAGCTGAACAAATTTTAGGAGTGGATGTAAAAACAATGAAAAATAGTGAAGGAAAATATCAATGCAATCAATGTCCGAAAGTCATCAACCATAAACGTTCATTCGTTCGTCATTTGGAGAGACATCTCGGCATTAAGAGCTTTTTCTGCGAGATTTGTCAGAAGTGTAAGTAAAATGAAGTATTTAATTTATTTTCAATTCCTAAATCTAGGTCTCTTCAAGACCCTGGTGTACTCATCCTATTCCCCGAAAAGATCCTCTGCACAGAATCCTGTATCGAATCCCTCTTTCTATCTTCAGTAATTTATCTGTACGTATGTGACTGCCCTTTTTCTTTTTGAAAACTATCTTCATCTTCTTGTGTTGCCCTCTGCAGAACTGCACTCGTATCAGTCACGTAGATTACAAAGCCATGGAGTGCAATGTCTTTCTCTGCTTCGTCTTCCGTCAACTTTTCCCTGGATTATCAATTTTTTATTCCTCATAATTTGACCAAGATATTGGGAGCTTTCTTCTTTTTATAACTAGTTCAATTTTGAAGTCCTTGACATTTAATAAAGAACCTCTAAATTGGTTACCCTTCCAGTTCAGGGTATTTTGAGGATGCGCCTATACACCTACATTTCAAAGGTTTCTATCTTCCGTGTTAATGTTTGGTTTAATGTCCAGGTTTCTATACTGTAGAGAAGAATAGAAAAAACATGGTATTGAACCATTCTGATTCTTATACTTAGACTTAGGTCATGGTTACAGAAGAGTGTTTTTAAAATCTTATTGAAAGATATTATGAATGATCTTGCAAACTATATGAAACCTTCACTATGTACTCAGATTACGCACGTAAATGGGTTCACATGCAGACGCACATTGTTCATCCTGTTAAAAAAATGTACAACTGCAAGCAATGCGATAAATCATACAAACACCAGAGTTCCCTCAGCGTTCATATGTCATCCCACATCAAGAAAAAACCGCATATCTGTGATGACTGCGGAAAGACATTCCACCGACTGGAAAGACTCAAGGAGCATAAGTTAGTAGCCATTTTAATATTTCAGTTTGACACTAATTATATGAGTACAGTTTGTCAATAAAATGTAGAAATTTAATAAATTGAAAGTTTTTTTTTTTCATTACTTATGGCAAGACCGACTTACTTACTTTGTTTATGAAGTTTATTTGTAGTTTAAAAAAAATCTTCTCAGTTTTAAATTGTTTATGTGTAGAGTGCATCTCGAGTGAATGGAAAAATGGCAACAAAAAAAAAAAACTTTTTTTGTGTGCTTCTTTTCATTTTATGCACTTGGTTTTTTTTTTGATTTAACATTCGATAAAATCTGAGCGAAATTCATGACGAGTGATTTCTGGTTCATTAACCTTTCCGTACCTGAAAGTAAAAAAAATGAATGTACAATCCCAAGGGGGTGACGTAGTTACCCCATTTGATCTTGCTTATTAAAGCGTTTTAATTTGTTTTTGGTACTACTTAGAGGGAAGTATATTAATTATATTTCAGTAATCTTTATCTCTAAAAACTCTCGTTCGGGGTTGCATTAGAACTACTTGCTTAGATTTTTTATTTTTTTCAGAATTTGAATAAATGAAGAAATTATTTCAATGGATTCCAATTTTTAAGAAAATTAAATAACACAATGAATTGACAGTTGTAAAAATAGTGTCCAATTTTTTTTTATTAATTGATAATCTAATTTTAGGAAAACTCATAAAGGCATCAAAGATTACATCTGTCAATTTTGCTCAAAGGAATTCTCAATCTATAAAAATCTTCTCATGCACATAAAGTAAGTACCTATCCACAACTAGTAAGTAATAAATAACTTGAATGATGAAGACATTGTAGACTGTCAGAAAGTATGAGGTTCTTTTATGCATTGTTAATTATTATGTTTATTAAATTATTAACTTAACGATTACAGGTGATGCATACATATGTTATTGCTTTAATAATAATCCTTAGTCTTCAGCATGACTGTCGTAAATGCAGTCATAAGTCAAAATATGTCAAATTTGGATAATTGTCTTTTTACACTGTCTTTTTGTTGTTTGAATACTGTTAAACCGTTAAAGTGCATAGTTATTTAAAGTTCTAAACACTAGGTACTTTACTATCTCTAATCGAAATAAACATATCCAACTCTTCATTTATGTTTATATAACCATATACAAAGTGAAGTTGCACAACACCAGTCCATTATTCCAGTTTGACACGTTTTCAATTACGGCTGTGTAGTTGCGGGTGTGCGAATTATCAGGCGGTGGTACCCACAGTTAGGAATCAATCAAAATCAGGCTTGGTTTAATTAGTAGTTTTAACCTATTCATTAATTCCAATAAATATTGTTTTTTCAGGTACAAACACACAAACGACCGAAGATATCCATGCAAGCAATGCGGTAAGAGATTTGTAACAAACGAGTGCCTCAGAACGCATGAAAAAAGACATTTAGGAATCAAAAAGTACCAATGCGACTTTTGTGAAAAACGCTTTGTGACGAAATCGTAAGGATATAATTTTAATTTAATTTTTTCATTGGTACTACTTTCAAAGTCGGTAAATTATATATTTTTTAACTGTGTATGAATTTAAAAACCAGACCCTCTTAATTTCCCGTGAAATTAAGTTTTTATTGGAAAACGGTAACCCCCACTCCCCGCCATCTTGATTATGATTCGGCCAATAGCAAAAAAATGATCATGTTAAGTTATCTCATTATGATCTTTTTTATCTTGGTTGAATATGTTATAATAATAAGGATATGATATCTAACATCCAGTAAGCAAACAACAGTTTTCTTCATTATTCTCAAAATAGAAATTAATGAAGGTTACCGACTTTGTGACAGCGCCCTTAAGGTGATTTTTCACAAAAAACGGCGCTATACAAATTATCCAAATATTATTATTTTGCAAGCGGTACCTTTATTTATACTATTAAGTATTTAGGTGACTGTCAAACTCAACTTGTGATTTGTACAGGGTCAGCACTTGTATACTATTATTATAAATCTGAATAGTCAACTTTCCTCTATCCCTTTCTTATTTGACTCTGCCTTTGTTTCCTTCACAAAAACTTCCTCATCATCGAGGGTGCAGAAAAACAATTGGCTCTTGGAAACGGATCTCTCTACATGACTAACACTTAGTTTGCTCTCCAGGGCGAAAGACTGTCATCACAAGATGCACACAAAGGAGAAACCTCACGCTTGCAGAGCTTGTGGAGTAAAATTTGGCAGAACGGATCACAGGAACAGACACGAATCTACCGCACACGGCATGCACCAGTCTAAAACTTTGCTATGACAAAATCTTCAAGTGTGTAATATAATATCCTAAAAAAATATTGCATTTAAACCTTGTTCGTAAACATATCAGCTTTTAATATTACCCTTTTTAACAGATTGACAGACTGAGGTTATTGAATTAAATTTAAAATTCAACAGCAATAATTGCACTAATCTTGGAGCAGGTTATATTTTTGTGCATTTTGAAATCTTAAAATTACCATGTGAACCTACAAGCAGGGGCGTGCAGTACGTAGAGGCTGTGAAAGTGTAAATAACTCAAGAAAAGAAGAAATAAAATAAGTATCTATGAATTTATTAAAAATTGTGTTAACTTGTAGAAGATTTCCATTTTGCTTTGGACATACATACATCTACAGCCTTTATGGACTACACGCTCCTGCCTGTGAGGTGTAGCTTTCGTTGGCAATGTTTTACAAACTGTAATAATAGGAGAGATGCGAAGGCTTTCGCTAGTACAATCACCTTTCGGTTTTGATCTCGGTAAATGTTTTTGAAAATAAATTGTTTTCCTTTGTGGAAGGGTTGAGATAGGGAAAGGAAAGGAACGGAATATAATGCTGGCGGGAATAGAAAAAGTGCCTTGAAAGTGGCGTCTGAGAGGGAACCCTGTATATCCAACACTTCCTAGACTTGTTCTTGTATCTTCCGGGTGGCTGGTATGACCGCCTTAAAATTGTCATGATAAGGGTTTTTATCAATATCATCGGTGATTAATCGACTTTCGCTAGCACGTGCGCAATCGGCAATGATGTTTTGACAGTTAACATTAACTAAAAGCTGCTACGTTTATCAAAGCCTTCCACACCCTAAATAAAATCGTCTATATATATATATATATATATATATATATATATATATATATATATATCATGATTTTTTATAGAACACAATTTAAAAAAAGATTTTTACATTAAGATCAGTAAATTTTTTACGACTTAAGTCATTAAAAAATGTCCACCAATTCTCAAACGTATTTATTGAATTACAAATGTAATATTATTTTAAACACATTTAAGTTTATATTTTTAAATTTGCACTGGTAGTTATCTCAAAATGCATGACTAAGTTCAATTATTTATGTTTTAACAAAATAGGTTAACATAGTAAAATAATTAATCTGAAAGGAAAATATGTATGTACAATTAAAAATGGTCAATGTACTATTGAGTGCCTTCAAACGAAAGTAAAGTTATTAATGATGCATAGTTTATATTTTAAACTAAGATATAATATAATGGAGTTCATATATTATGTGTTTAGACAGAAAGAATAATCATGTTTTGTTTAAATGGCAATTTTTTCATTGTTTTTTTGTTGTTAAATTAATTAATTTTTCATTTCAAATGGTGTTTGTGGGAATTAAATATGGCAAAGCAATTTAGTTTAATTTGTTCCACCCACTTATCGGTAATGGTATAATAGTATTATTGCCCTGTTGATGTTTTATTTAAGCAATGGTTTTGCAAATAAAACAATTAATAGGTTATAGTACGATTTATTGTTATTTAAATTATGCTTTGTGTTGCAACAACACTTAGGGCAAAGATTTTTTTGTCCTAAAATATAGACATACATATTATGCATGGATTTTTGGGATTGATTTTTATGGGCGCTGTGACCGGTTGTTGTGATGTTGATTGTTAAGTTTGATGAACCTTACAAAAATGACTTTATTGATATTGATAAGTAAACAAACATTTTTTTCCATTGAATATATCATAGGGAAACACAATTTTATTATTTTTTGTTCACAACTTTCTCTATTATAGATTTGACAGTTTTTGAGGAAGTTATTTTCTGTTTAAATATAAAGGCTTTGGACAAACTGCAATTATTTTAAGACATATAAGTATGTAAAATATTAATCATATACATTGTATAAATTATGTGAATAAACTCTAATAAAAATATATTTTTGTAGAAAATACAGCTCAATCTTAAAGATGTTTATTTTATAAACTTCTTTATTTTTTGACAATTTTTCGATATATTTATGAGTTTTTTAATACACTTGTCAATTTAAAATTGTGCGGTGGGTTTTTAGGTATTTTTAATACATAACTGGATACGTACATAACATTAATAAACTATCAAATACTTTAATATAAGTCTTTCAATCGGTTTCTACCCCTGTTAAAAATTGGATAAGTTTTCCTATTTGTTTTTATTTTAAATTTAATAAAATTAGATAACTTAATAAAATTGGTCTTAGTAATAAAGTAATAATATAAATTTTTTATACAATAATAATTCTTTGATTTGAAAATAATAGTATAAAGTTACTAAACTCTAAGAACAAAGTAATAAATATGATTTTGATAAGTAAATAATACAATATGAATAAACATTTGAATAGGTAATATAATGCGAAAAAATCAATATGCATGCACCATCGAGTATGTCATCATAAAACACCGTTTGACGCCAGAAGAAATAAAAACATTTTTTTCTAATGAAGGGAGTAGTTCATCAACCATAATAGTATGCCTGCAAATCTCCAAAGCGCAAACTCATACGTTGAAAGAAACATTAAAAGGATGGAAATCAAATTTTCTGTTGATAATATTTTCCAATAGGTCCTCGAGAATTCATTGAGAATGTCGAATATGACTTCCTCACATCAACTTATATCACTGGAACATGGGTATATAATATCTTGGCAAATAGCTCTCTGGTAAATTGCTACATTTTCGTTTTACATTGTACATTTCTTTCGATGCAATAACTTTTTACCATTTTGCATAAAATATGCTATTATTGTAGAAACACTTAAAATATTATGCATTTATGAGAAAATATGACCGAAATATGGATTTGCACATAGTCCCCGTTCAGGCAAAAGTCACTAAACCACAAAACACAGTTTTGAGATACCACAATTTGAGGTTATATAATGTACATTTCAAAGTTTTATTATCTGTAAAATAATATATTACATTTAACAGCATTCGAACTAGAGTTTATCTTCAACATTCAAATTTAAATATCTCAAAACTTTTGTAACATCCGTTCCCTCGTGATAAGTCTTCGAAATCAACCAAATTTGACTTACTTGGCAACGTATTTGTACAGAAAATATAGAAAAATCTATCATACATAGCCTTTTCAAAAGAAAAGGTGAATTTTGAATTTTCGCAGATTGTGTACATTCGATTATCGCTTTTTTTTTTGTTATGTTGGTACACGTATGTTTATCATATGTTAGCATTATCAGCCATTTTGGATTAGTGGTTTGTTTTTGACAACTGGAAAGGTTAGTCACGTTTTTGTGTGTTCTTCGATTTTTTACTTTTGAAAAAAATGGATCAAAGAATAAAATCCATGATTTGTTTTTCCACAACTCCAGGACGCTCATCGTCATTAACATCTTCTCGGCCTTCTGTAAAGCGCTTGTACTACTTATAAACACTTTTTTGAGACAAAGAAGACTCGCCAAATGCCACAGTCAACATTTTGAGTGCGTTGGAGCACTTAATTCCATTTTTACTGCAAAATTTAATACATATTCTTTGATCCATTTTTTTCAAAAGTAAAAAATCGAAGAACACACAAAAACGTGACTAACCTTTCCAGCTGTCAAAAACAAACCACTAATCCAAAATGGTTGATAATGCTAACATATGATAAACATATGTGTACCAACATAACAATATTTTTTTTCGATAATCGAATGTACACAGCCCGCGAAAATTCAAAATTCACCTTTTCTTTTGAACAGGCCTCGTACATCAACATTGTGCATTTACATGTATTACTGATCCGGTAAAATCAAAGTATCAACTATTCTCCTTGCGTTTGTGATCTTTCTTTGTTTGATTTTGGATCTGTCCAACCCTTCCTCGGTAGCCAGCGAGGGGTGCTGCAGGATGACGTGCTTATTGAGGTCGTAGGAACGCACAAAGCACGCGCCGCAATCTTTGCACGTGATGACGTTCTTCTTAGAATGAACCACATTGACGTGACTTCTCAGCTCGCTGTAAGGATAGAAACCTTAAAATCTTACTCTTACGTTATGCATACAAAATACTGGAGAAATAAATCAAAAGAAGTGTATTGCGGGCTTGTCAGTGTGCCCGAAGAAGCTCAACTTTTCCTTACTTGAAATCGATCAAACATTTTCAAATACAGAAATTCTTTTTTGAATAGATAATCAATTTCACTGTCAGTCTTCTTTCAAATCGGTATGGATTACACTCCCGGGGATTATCTCTTCAGTGATACGCAATGCCAAATATGCGCTTTGATGGTGGAATCATTTGAATTATTAGGTTTTTTTTTTTCTTTTGTGCCCTCTGCTATTGATTATTAACTTAACATTAAAGATAAACACATCCACATTGACGTTGGAAAGGTTTAGTTGAGTATGAGAGGTAATCCAAATAAGTCTAAAAAATTTCATTGCCTCTTCACTTCATCTTTCGGTGTCCTCTTCTACCGCCGGTTGACTATCATTAGGGAAAATCTCCGCCCGCAGATATTACAGATATTATGTCGCATAGATTATGAAACCATGAAGTGCAGCGTCTTCCTCTGCTTTGTCTTCCATCAATCTTCACCGACTAATAACTGAGAACATTGCTACTAATGATTATGTATTCTGAATGCTGTGAGGCTGAAGGAAGTGGGAGAGGAAGGAGATGGGGAAGAGGAAGGTGGGTAAGTAGGCACCTAAATGGAGAGAGGAAACCTGGATGATCTGGCTATGCCTTTGACCAAGTATTATCTTTGTGTTTTGTAGCACCATGACATGTTTTTGTACGCTTCGCAGTTTGGTTATACCAAGGAAATGCGGAATTCGTTTCACGTTAAGATAAGGATGGATTGTTAAAGCATCAATTTAACAAAAGTAAACTTAAATGAAAGTGAATAATGTTCCTAAAATTGCATGGAGAAATAAAAAAACCATAATTCATAAACATACCTCGAACTGAAGAACCCGAGGGAGCATATTTGGCAATGGTGACTTGTTATTCCCAGGTGTTTTTGTTTATGCACTGAGAGGTCATATCCGGTCACAAATCCTTTATCACAAACATCACACTTGTGTGGTCGGGCGGTGGAGTGGACAGTTCTGTTGGACAACAAAACATACATTTTATTTTTCTAAACGTTTTGAGGTACTTTTCAGGTAAAAATGATACATTGTGCATATGGAAAAAAAACAAAGAAATTTCGAAAGAATCAATTAATATTTTTTACTTGTAGAATCACCTCTCGAAGTTACTACATTTATTATGAAAAATAAAATTGAGTTTGCAAAATAAACACAAAAAAATTGACAATTGTTGTATTTAGATGAGCTGCAAAAATAAATGAAATATTCACTACTTGATTGACATATTTATTCTTTCTTTAATGCGTATGCCGCTATGTGCAAACTGACACACAAAAAAATTGCGAAAAATTATGCAAGTAAATGTATGGGTTTGTTTAAAAAAAAAAAACGTATGTTGGATCCGAAGCTGCGATAAAACGCCGAATAAGTCAGCTTTAGATGAATTTGGAAAATAGTGGACTGTAAAAAGGTAATCTATACTACTTTATGGAAGTGTCTAATTATGGATGTGAAAAGATTATTTGGAATGAAGGAAAAATGGGAAATTGCTTGAAGAACAACAACAAACTGACGACCAATCGAGACTCCAACAAACGAACGCGAAACACGTTTTTTCACATAACTCTTCTTCTCTTTCGATTGTCAACTGTTTTCGAACACAGTGTTGTTGAATAAAGAAATCGAATAGATAAATGGTGGGATAGGTAGGAACTGGATGAAAAACATGAAGGTAAAAACCTATCAAATTATCACTTTGAAATCCAACAATGTATAATGTATGACAACAAAATAATATAACACCTGTTACATCATGTTACCGAAACACCCATTATCCTAGCGTGAGAAAGTTAATTAGTGTTTATAAATATTTTGTAGGAATAGAAACTAATACGAATTTAAGATTAAAAAACCTTTGTAACTTAAATCCACTTATTGGAAATAAGTTACAAAGGTTTTCGAATCATAAATTCATATTTAAATGAAATTTCACTACCAATTATCTATTTAAAAATTAGAAATAATAAATAAGTAAGTTTACTTACAGAGTATGGATTCTAAGATTTCTGTCAAATCGAAAGGCTTTTTGGCAGAACTTGCAAATTAGGTTTTTCTCTCGCGTGTGGACGACTCTGAAAAGTAGAAAATAGAACATTTATGAAACAGTTGTGATAACAACATTGATAGAAGGGTGAATGCTTTTTTAAAAGTGGGGTTATTCAAGTGCATTGCAAACATTGCACATCTCGATTTTGTATGGAATCTAGAGGAGCTGTCTGCAATTTTAGCATTTTGACTACCAATTCGGTATTATTAATTGGCATGTTTTTCAAAAAATTCTTACTGAGTAGTCTTACAGAAGTCAATTTAAGAAAAGCAACATCTTAATGTTTTGAAAATAATCAGTTACATTAATTAAATAAAAAACACACATTGTTTAAATCCACTTTATTTTTGTATAAGTCAATTAGTTTCGACTCTGCGACTCTGAGTCTTCATCGAGACTTAAAAATATACAGTATATTTTTAAGTCCCGATAAAGACTCAGCAGAGTCGAAACAAATTGACTTATACAAAAATAAAGTGGATTTAAACAATGTGTGTTTTTTATTTAATTAATCATGTCAATCCACAAAGTGTTTGCTTATTCTGATAATTTAATCAGTTACATATTTATATTAAAAAGACTTACACATGTTTCTTCAGCTTACTAAGTTGATCGTATTTGAGAGGGCAAAAGGAGCATGGGTGCCATTTCACTTCACCTGTATGTATTTTCATGTGAGATCTGAGGGAAGATTCTGAATTATAGGCCCTGTCACACATTTCACACTTATAAGAGCCTTTTACTTTGCGTTGTCTATGGTATTTTAAGTGAGACCTTTCTTCCGGGTAATCTGAAAATATATAGTCAGAAGAATAAATGCTTATGAGCAGTTTGTTAAATTTATTTATCAATGTTCCTTAGCACATAATATAAATATCTACTTCTGAATTCGTCGATAGTTTAACTTTTGTCTTGACATAGTTTTAATAAATTTAGCAGCTAAAACAAAGTATTAAGCGCCTTTGAGGTGATATTTCACAAAAATGGCGCTACATAAATTAGTCAACATTTATTATTTGTTTGATTTAATCTAATTATGGCCAGCCAAAATGTAACTGCTTTTACGAACATGTAATTGAAAATTGATTAAAATTACTTTTATTGCATATGTCACAGTGGTACGGCCTTATTCCAAGGTGCGAATTAACATGAACGGTAAAATATGTTGAGACCGCGTAGATTCTGGGGCAGTGCTCACAGCGGTGTTTATATATGCGATACAAGGCGGCTAGGTAGTCAGGATCCAAATCTGAAAATCAAAAAAAAAATTGATGCAAAATCGTTACAATTTGTAAAAAAAAAACCATTTATTGTGTGAATAGAGATGAACATAAAAAAAAAATAAGTTGTTGTGAGTAGTTTGAGAAAAATGGAGGGAGCTGCAATAGTTTGAATTACTTCAAATGGCAACATCGAGATGGTTAAAAAAAACGACTGTAACATTAAAAAGGTATTTTTTCTTAGGTGCATATTTTTCAGATTATGTAAATAAGGTGTTCAGATATCAGTGGAGATTTCTGAAAGGAGATGATTCTACGTCATCCTCTAAGGTCATTCAATATTTGAAATTGCTGTTTTTTATGCTTTGGAAGTGAGATAATTGCATGGATGTTTTTTTTTTGTAATTTTTTAAATATACATATTTGTAAACAAAGCCATTTATTAGATATTATATCAAAATAAAAATAAAAAAAAGAGTTTTTAATTTTCGACTTTTCACAACCAATTTTAAAATGATTCAATTTTTTATAACTACAAACAAACTTCATTGAAAAAGTGACTAACTTGGTGTTGCCATAGTACATAATGAAAATTTTGGTTTCACTCTATTAAATTTCTACATTTCCTTATCAAGCTGAATTTTTAAAAAAATGTTTGAATATATTATTTACCAACCTACGTCATCCTGTCCTCTAGTAATAAAGTACCCATATTTGCGCTGATTTATGCAAATCTTTTTATAACGTCTATTATTTTTCTTCTTCCCTTTTACAATCATATTCTTTAACCTTGAACTATTTGTAATGGCATCTCCTTCATCTATTTCAATAAGGGGTTCTACGTACAATTCATTTTCCTCTTTATTCTCTTCCTTAATATCTTTAACATCGCAGAAATCTCCAGAAAAAACAGTCACATCAACATTTTCGTTATTGTCTTCTTCTAGTATTTTCATATTAAATAAATCATCAAGACCTTTATTATTTAGATTTAGTTCCTTTGTAAGAGAATCTCTTAGAAATGAATGACTGATAGATTTTTCCGGTTCAAATATTTGTGAGGGCGCCATTTTGTTTTTATTGTCTTCTTCTTTTTCTGGATTTAAGGCTGTCATGAGAAATTGGTAGGAGGATTCACATTTTTTACGGAACTTGTAGGCAATCTTGAGACCGACGAGGCATTCAAAACAGATTTGAGCAGGAAGTTTATCATCTTCTGATATCTAAAATTTTTAATAAAATAATATTTAGTATTTTATAGCCAGCTATGATGAGGCATTTCTCCCAAGCTGTGAAGATTTATTTCTTTATTAAACTGGGTTTATTAAATTCAGAGATTGTTCGCACATGTGAGAAAAAAAATAACTATAAAAATATTGTCAAAATACAAAGAAGATGTTAGACCAGTTAGCAGCCAAGTTGATACATGCGCTGGGATCCGAAAATACAATGTCATCGTTTTTATTGGCATAACATATTAAAATTAATAATATTGTTGGAAGCTAGTTTCTTTCACAATTAGTCTTCATATATGTTTATTGGGATTTCTCACAACTTAAATAATGCTTTTTGTAAGATTGGAACGACTTGAGTAAGGGCATGTGTAATATATTTTTTATATCAAATTATATTAAGTTATGCAAAAGTTAAAATATAGATGAAAGATGAGTGTGGCGTTCTATCCCTACCACCAACTCTTTAGGAATGAGAAACTAATATCAATACTGAAGTTTTGTTTGTCTGAGAACAAATATCAGTTGAATAATTTAAAATCAAGTACGTAAACAACGTTGGTTACATGCTAAGAAAACGTAATGAGAAAAAGCATTTTGGAATAAGTGGGGCAAGGTGAACTTAAAAAATGTAATCTTGCAGCCAGTTTGTCTAGCAGTGTTTGTGGAAGGTAACAATGTAAGAAAAGCGGATAAACCTCGTAGGTGTATTGTTTTATTTGTTCCTGGCAAAACTAAAGATATTTACCGTGACGGTAGCACAAGCTGTTATCATTTCAGCACAAGAAACAATTTCTTCGAAGGCTCCTTTCGTTACAAATATTGGCTTTAGACTACCTTTTTCCAAACAAATTCTGCAGATATGATCTATGTCCAGATCCATTTCGTTACGTTTTTATAGTGAGAGTTGTTAGAACTCTATTGAGTAGAAGTTTGCTAATATTTTTAGCAAAATAACATTCAATTAACTGCAAAAAATATACATTATCAGATCTGACAGTACTACCAGTTGACATTTGAACATCATCTATGGTTTAATCAGCGAAGGGTTGCCACACCCGAACAAAATCTCCAGAAAAAGTAGCAAAGTATTTCAAGGAGTAGGCAAATTATATTTTTTTATTAAAAATGATTGAAGATTACCGCGGCCCAAAGTGTGATATAAATGTTATGAAGGTTTATTCCAAGGACATTTTCCTACATCTTTTTTCTTGAGTCGACGTTTCTGTGAAAAAAAAAAAAAAAAAAATTATATAAATCAAAAAGGTCTCGTTAGAACTTAGACACTGATTTCAACATGAAAAAATCTACTCTCTCAGGAGAAAAGTTTCAAATAAATATTCCCTTCATATTCAACCTTTTCCTTAGATTATGGTATTTAAAAAAAATTGGACTTCTTAAATATTTTTTTTCAATCCTTATTTTTATTTACTCCATAGATAGCCCACCATATTGACAGCATGTATCTGGCATGTATCACTAACCTATAAATGTCAAATAAGCCAACAGTATAAACAATTAACGATGGGGAAAAAAGGATATAATTGGAAGGCTAGACAGTCATTTGACACAAAGGTGGATGATTCAGAGACCCAAAAGGTTCGTAGAGAATTTTTCATCTTTAAAATGTTATATTTCAAATGATAATTGTATTATATATTATTGTGTAGCGGTGTGCTTTTGTTGTGAATTCTAACTACTGAAACTGTCTGGAATATACTAATTGAGACCATCGCAATACTTATCTGTTTCTTTTTAGAAAGCGCTAAAGTGTTTTTGTGGTCTGCATTGCATTTTATAATTAATTTTGAATGTTTTAATTGCAGATTAGTGTTGAACTTCCCACCAAAGAATATGGTGGAGAGGATGGCAGTAATGCCCTGGTGCTACCATCGTCAAAACAACACACTAAAGTCAAGAAGGATACCTCGAGCAATGTCAGAATTCTCTCAAAACAACAGAGAAAGAAACTCGAGAAAATCGTTGAGAAAAAACAAAAGAAAGAAAATGTAAGTACCAATCCTACTTAATTTTTTTATTTATTTTAATATAAACCATGATCTTTGATCACTCGTATAACTCATTGCTTTATGTTTGATATTTTAATAAAGTATTTTTGAAACCAAAAAAGATCCTAAAGGAATGCAAGACTGATGTAAGTGTCATGTCACGGAGTGCCACACAACTCACGCTCCTTGCTTAATTTACATTCATACTTCCTCTTATACATACTCTTCTGTTATTTTGACTTTTGATCCTGACTCAAGTATTTGATTTCTCTTGATCGTGCCATGTCTTCCTCGACTTGTTCTACCGTTCACACTTGCGTCATATTTTTCCTTACACTCCTTTCTTCGTTCATTCGCTCTACATGTCCAAACCATTTGAGCATACCTTTTTGTAAATAATAAAATATACACCATGATGTATTATTGTTATATTTTCTTTTCAGAGAGCTTCCCTGCTCGAGGCTTTGGCCAAGGTCCAGGTGAATGTTGAAGAGTTGAACCAGATGACATCCATTTCTGCCGTGCAATCCAAGGGTCTGAAGAAAAATTTAAGGCAAGCGGATGTGGATGACATTGACTATACCACTCTTGCACAAACGGTGCCTGCGGTTGGAGCCAATGATGAAAATGTCAAAATAAAAACCATCGCTGGTGAGTAAATATGTGCACAAATTTCTTTAAAATATAGCTTTTCGTTTGAAGATTAGGATTTTTTTTAAATAGCTTACAAGAGACTTAAAACAATTATATTTTGTACTAATATTTGCACAGTACCTACATACATTTAAAAAAGTCCCTGATTATTCACCAAAATCTTCCAATATGAAATTATTTAAAAATGGACCAATTTTATTATTTAAAAGTGAAAATGGAGGGATTTAGTAAAAAATATCTGCAAAATAAAATATTTATTTATTTAATTATATACGCCCTCATGGGCTTTTACATAACATATGATATAAAACACAAAATAATAGTGACATAAAAAATAACAATGATTAGCACCCAAAAACATAATTAAGTTGATAGAAAATTATAATGCAAATTGAAACTAGTATTTTTGAAAGAGGTATGCTATTATAGCCTTCTTGTAACTAGATTCAGTGCAATTGAATATATCTACTATTTCAGCGATAGAATTACTCACTGTATGCAATCTATGTACAAGCGAGTATTTAAATGACTCAGTCCTGATATTATTGTTACATTTAAAAAAGAATTTTGGATCGAGTGGATCTGTTAGGTACATAGAAGGTAATTAAGCTAAGTAAATCAGGGCTGTCTATAATACCATTAACAATTTTAAAAATAAAAGTCAAGTCGGAAACAAGCCTCCTGTCTGAAAGTGTTAGTAATTTTAATTCTTTCATTAAATAATTATAATTTATGGTTTCAATAGGTAGACCGAGTTTGTAGATCTTAGAAATTTATGTTGCAATTTTTCAATGGAATCAGAGTGGATTTTAAAGTGAGGGACAGAAGAATTATATTCGACTTGACTTCGAACTAATGAAGATTAATGCAAACTCAAGAAGTGTGTTTAAGGAGTATTATAATATGTGCATTGAGTATTTTATGAAGCGTCAGATCATACATGCTTTAAGTAGTATTACAAAACTTATCATAATATCAATTGAGCTGTAGATGCTGAAATAATTTCTGTGTCGTAGAATAGTGTGATTTACCTTACAGCATTTTTGGTTAGTGTTGACTAAAGTTAACTAATCCGTAAATTTTTTTTTTAGGATCAAGGAAACGAAAACATCTGCTTACATTAGAATCTCGTGGGAAAACAAAGCGAGATAAGAAAGACTATAATGTCGTTGATCTTGAAGCCTCATCATCAGGTTCCGATGTCTCCGATATTGAGATGGGAGAAGAACCAGAAGAAGATAAAAAAGAAGATACCATTGACAACGACGATAATTTGCTTAGCTTAAACGAAAAAATGCAAATCGAAGAAGCAAAAGGCGTGATACTCGATGAGGAAGAACTCAAAAGAAACGCAGAAAAGTTAGCTAAGAAAAATAAGAAGAAAAGACACAATAGAGTTGATATTAAAGATGATATCGCAAAAGATGCAGGTGATAAATTGATCGTCATGGAGAAACGGGAGACCATCTTCGTCCAAGTTGATCGGGATCCTAAAATACAAGCGGCACGACTAAACTTGCCCATTTTGGGAGAAGAGCAAGCCGTGGTGGAGTGCATCAATGAAAACGCTATTGTTCTCATTGCTGGAGAAACAGGTGTGTAGATGTTTTTATTTGAAAGTGTGAAAATAGCTTTTTCTATTTTAATAAATGATTCGAGTCTCAGTGCTCGTTAAAACTACTTTTTATTTTTTTTATTTCAACTTTAGTTATTGTACAACTTCTTTATAAGCTTTTTTGAAATTATTATATCACAACAGATTTACACAATATCAACACATCTTACATAAATTGCTATACATGTTTGCAAACTGTTACATTTCCATTACGGGAGCAAAATTTAAAGGTTTTTTTTTCTTAATTGCATGTCATGAAACTGATCTATTATAGAGTACTTTATGTCAATCTATGTAATTTATTTATCATGCAATAAAGGACTGCCAGCCCTTACATATTTACACCCTCTTCACTATCAAATTTGTTCAAAAACTTTCAAACAGTGTATAATGATGAATATAATTATTGGCTAAATATTTCATAAGTTAGTCAAGATTTCTTTTTTTAATAATTTTATTTTATCCATCCTCGGTGAAAGTAATTTGCTATTTTCTATATAAAGTCTCCCATGTGTTGTACTTATGCATTATTAAAAAAATAATAATTGTAATATCAGTTATCATTTCACTCTCGTATTTAACAGCCCTTCACTAACTAAATTAAACTCTAGACAAAATTTTTGAAAGGGTGAAAAAATCTCACTGCAAAATGATGGAAGAAAAAAATTAAACGACTGAATAAATATAGTGTGCATAATATAACCTCAATATGTTATATTAAATTGATAATTCTCAGGTAGCGGAAAAACAACACAGGTGCCCCAGTTCCTGTACGAAGCCGGCTACACCCGCAACAAGAAGATGATTGGTGTCACGGAGCCGCGGCGAGTGGCTGCCGTGGCCATGGCCGAGCGTGTGGCCACAGAGATGAGCCTCACATCACGGGAGGTGTCCTATCTCATGCGCTACGAGGGAAATGTCACGGAGGATACGCAGATCAAGTTTATGACGGATGGTGAGTTGGAAATATATGTTTTTTGTTATTATATAGTAAGAATATGAATTATTATACTAAGACTATGGCGCTCCTAATTGGAGTAGATTGTGAGGCTGAAGGTAGTGGGGAAAGGAAGGAGATGAAGAAGGTTGAAAAGTACCTGGATATTAATATCTGGTCACCAAGCCATTTCAAGCAACATTTCGATTCTGAATGTGGTTTTTCACCAGGGTGATACTATGACTATCTACCACTCTGGAACGTACCGCAAATATGCCATATATAATTTTATTTGAATTAAATAAATTTTATTTTATGACATTAATGGATTTGAACCCGCGACCTCTGGATTCATAGTTGAGCGTCTTAACCATGAGCACGAAGGCTGTCATGATTTTAATCAATTATAACTACCCCAAACAACATTCTTCAATCCTTTTATTTTTGTGATAATTTCAGGTGTTCTCCTGAAAGAAGTAGAGTCAGACTTCACCCTCTCCAAGTACTCAGTGATAATAATAGATGAGGCTCACGAACGCAGCGTGTTCACCGATATCCTCATCGGCCTGCTGTCGCGCATCGTTCCTCTGCGTTGCAAGCGCGGAGACCCCCTCCGGCTGGTCATCATGTCCGCCACGCTGAGGATTGAGGACTTCACCGAGAATACTAGGCTGTTCAGGGTGCCACCGCCTGTTATTAAGGTAAGGTTATTATCTGTTTGTCAGTTTTTAGTTTCACGTGTACCTTGTACCAATAAGGAAGTTGAGTCCATTTTTTTAATATTTTTTTATCAATATCCACCTTCAAACTTAAATATAGGTATTTTTTATTTTTTTTTTTAAGTTAGTTTTTATAGTTAAATTAATTCTCAAAGTTTGAATTTTGTACACGCTGCCAAAACGGCAATATCTCAGAGGTAAGGAGCGGGGTGGGTGCGTGACGCGTTTTGTACCTTCAGAAGGGGCACCACACGGTACTTATATTTGACATCGCACATTGTCGTTATCCAGCTGTCAGTTGCATATTTGTTATTTTGTGTTTTTTCTTCAATTTTACCGCTTTTAATTTAACAAAACCTTATAAAATGTCAGGAGATAATACGTCTTGCTATTGCATCGTACTAATGTGTAAAAATACAAGCATTAGTGCAATTTACAATCATTCCAAGAAATGAAATTTTACGTAAAAATGGTTCACCGCCATTTACTTCGCGGCATCGCATCGTACGAAAACGGTACATTTGACGTTCGACTAATATGAAGCGTTTCTATTTTATGGCGTTTTAACTAATTTTCAAGAAGGGTTTATTAATTCTGGGAATAATAATATGGAAATATACATATATATTCAGAATCTGTGTTTTTCGATCTACATGCACATATTTTTTTAAAGTCATAATATTTTTCACTCAACTTCTCTATTGCAAATTTGTATAACAGTATGTATTTGTATAGCGTTTGTAAATAGATATACATATTTAACTTATGGACTTACTTTGTTTCACAATGTTTCTTATGTCGTTGTCTTTCATAAAGTGATATACAAGTATCTAAGTTTACACCAACAGATGGGCCTAATGAGGAATTTAGAACAGTTTAGGTGTGCTCATAGGATCGCTAGTCTGAAGCAAAAAGGGTTTAAGGGCTAGGTTTGTTTTTAAGGGGAATCCAAACTTATTTGAAAAAAAAACTGCAATGTATCAAAGGTTTTCTTCTACTTTTGCTTAGACACATTTATAAAATCGGCACATTTTTTCAGTCGTCAATACAAAACAGGGTAAGGTTGGCAGCAGTTGTCCGTAAAATTGAGTAATTCTTTGCTTTTGCAGCACGGTTAAATTTTTTGAAAATTACATAACCTGCAAGTAAGATGGACATCAAGCTAATAGCAATTTTAAAATTTAATTTTAGATCGAGGCCCGGCAGTTTCCCGTGACGTTGCACTTCAACAAGAGGACCGACGATGATTATTTGAAGGCAGCATTTTCTAAAACAATAAAGATCCATACAACTTTACCCGAAGGAGGGATTTTAGTTTTTGTTACTGGACAGCAGGAGGTTCGTACTAAATAATGCAAATAAATTACATCTGTACTTTTTGATCTCGTCTTCAACGGAATAAAGCGTAACTCTAATTTCTTCTCTTCATAAAATCATATCCATAAATAAATAAACTAACCAACCATCATGCTGTTTTCGCAGAGGGGTAGGCAGAGAGGATAGACCACCACACAACTCTATCTTGGCACATTCACATTCATGCATCGTCTTATACATACTCTTTAAATATATATTTATAATATTTTAGGCATACATATACTAAGTATTATGCAATTTTAGATTTTTCTTGCTTTGAATTTTTCTTTCTTGATAGTTAATTGCAAAAATAATGTAAACCTTTTCACGGCCCGCGACATCCATGTAATTGCCAATTTTAAAAATATGTTTATATGTACCAATTGTTACTATGTTTAACAAAATAAGCTTTTCAAGCAAAAGAATATTTATAATATTTTCGACATTTTTAATTGTATGATAAATATTTGACTTTAATTTTTTTCCCTCCATAGGTAAACACACTAGTCAAAAGATTGAGAATGGCTTTCCCCTTGAAAAAATATAGCAAAAAACTAGAAGACGCAGCAGAAACAACTTGCAAAGATAACCCCGAAAAATCAAAGCCTAAATCCAAAAGAAAATCAAAATCTGACTCGAAAAAGAAAATTGATGAAAATTTACCGACGATAGACATAACTGATGAAACCAATGACGTATCAAATTCGAATGGTCTAGCAATTAAGGATGAATATTCATCAGATGGGGAGAATGTGAAGGATCAGGATGATGAAGAACAGGAGATGAGGCTGATGCTGAAGAAGGAGAAGAAGTTGGCTCGGGATAAGAAGAGGTCCGAGTTGACGAAGCTGCCAAAGTTTGATCTGGACGATTTTGATCTCCACGATGAAGAGGTAGAGGATGATATGCTGGATCAAGGGGAACAGAGTGATATTATGGAAGACAGTGATGATGAAAATGGTAAGCAAATAACAAAGGTTAATTATTCTACAACTGTACAGAGAAAAAACACATATAATTTATAAAATAATAATAACTAATTTAATCTAAAAAAAAATCGCAGAATGGGACTCCCTAGCCCTGGCCGGAGCCTCCGCCACGTCGAGCCCCCTTTGGGTGTTGCCGCTGTACTCCATGCTGCCCCCCGCTGAGCAGTCCAAGGTGTTCACTCCCCCCCCCCCGGGCTGCAGGCTCTGCGTTATTTCCACCAATGTGGCGGAAACTTCGCTCACCATCCCGGACATTAAATATGTGGTTGATAGTGGAAAGCAGAAAACTAGGTTTGTGATTTTTTTTTACCGTAGTTTAGTAATTTTAAAAGTGATAATTTTGTACAATATTTGTGGTTGTATTTTTGGAAAAGCTGTATCAATAGGATTTGTGCAATAAATTAAAAGGCAGGCTAATCAAGTAATATATGATAAGGTTTTTCAAAGGAAAACCTTTTTTAAAGGCTTTAAGCATACTCGTACATACATGTGTTTCATTGTCTTTTAAAAGATGTTACGAATGCCATAATAATTTTTAAGTAATTCTCAATTTAAGCCTAGACCTGAGTAAATCTATCACAATAAACACAATCAATTTCCAGAGTGTATGAAAAGATGACAGGCGCCTCCGCCATGCGTATAGTGTGGACGAGCCACGCTGCGGCCCAGCAGCGCGCCGGCCGAGCGGGCAGCGTGGCCCCCGGGCACTGCTACCGCCTCTACTCCAGCGCCGTCTACCAACACGACATGCCCGGCAACAGGGAGCCAGAGATCAGGGCGCGGCCGGTGGACGATCTGCTGCTGCAGATGAAGTGCATGGGCATTGATAAGGTAATCATGTTATTATTATTAGCGGGCTGTGTAGCCCCCGAGGACTGCTACAGTCTCTAATCCAGTACCGTCTTGTCTTACCCTTTGAAAGTTAATTGGATATTTCAAATCTATATAGCTCTTGATTGAAATGGCATTGCCAGCTGAAAATAGTTGAATTGACATAGATATTACTGCTGTGTACAAACTTAAACGCAAAAGCTCACTGTTGAGTTTTTGCCGAGATAAATAAAATTTCTGATTTATGGCTTCTTCTCGCACATGTAAACTTAAAATTTACCGGTACCTGATAATAGGACTAAATTATCAAATTATTGGGGGGTTAGGAAGAAGTAAGAGGAAGCCATATGTGTGGAATATTTTAATTTGAATGTTCATGTTTTGCTATGGTCGAAAATTGATAGGTTCATACAATGTTCAAATGTTTTTTTTTATATCTATTTCTGATTGATCTGAATTGAATATGATGCTAATACGTAAAAATGTGAATTAATATTTTTATAATTTTCTGCAGGTTATAAATTTCCCATTCCCTTCGGCCCCAGACCTTCTCCAGTTAAAAACGGCAGAAATGAGACTAGAAATATTAGGAGCTTTGGAAAAATCTAAAACAATTGTATTGAAATCTAAATATAACAAGGAACATGGATTCACCCCTGAAGAGGTGAGAACATTACATCTTAGTTTAAAAAAAGTAAATCAATGTTTAAAATGATAAAAATTGATGTTTCTGTGTATTTATTTGATTGAATATGTCCAAATGGAGCTTTTACATACAAAGGTACATTTTACAATGATGCTAGAGTAAATTATTTGCTCATACGGAAAGTAAGAATGAGTAGTAAACATAAGTATTACGTCCATTGTATTTGCTTGATTACATTATATTAATACTGATTGAAGATATATGATATCATAGCCCTCTTATATCTACATTCCATGCAGCTAAATAGATTGGCTACCTCTGTGTACATATATGTATTAACTGCAAAGATATGTAAATTGATTCAACATGTCTTGTTTTTTACAGATTCTTAAAGTGACTCCATTGGGAAAAGCAATAGGCGCATATCCAGTGTTGCCGCGATATGGTAAAATGTTAGCCCTGAGCCACCAACACAATTTGTTCGAATACACCATCTGCATCGTTGCTGCGTTGAGTGTCCAAGAAGTGAGAACCTATTAAGTACTACCGCTGAATAGATAATCCCTAGAATGGTGATCTATACGAAAGAAAATTGATCATATATATCTTCAATACTTGATATCTCTCTACTGGAAAATCAATATGACAGCTTTGTTTGACTGTGAATGTGCAAAACTGAATACATATATGCAATTGAATCAATATGATATTTCTACAGATTAAACTACATTTTTTTTTCACCAATATGTGTCTTGTCTAGTCTATTTAATTATAATACTGAATTAATTACAAGTCTGATGCGTCAAACGGGCTATTTGAACTCTCTCGTATGAATGTTGTAAAGTTTTGGGAAAGAACACTCAACACGCTGGGCCCACATTCCATGAATGACCTGCCATTTAGCCTGAGGTCACAAACTGGCTTTGAAAACTTAGTTGCTTAAAAACGCACTTTTTTAGAAAAGGCCACCCACAATAACCTATGTAGAGCACCCTTGGGTGAGTGAATCACTAAACAATGCTGCATAAAGTTGACTAATTATTATTATAAATTCTATGTGTGTGATGTTTTCAGGTGTTGACTGGAAGGAAGAAGAAGTGGACAGCGACTGGGGAGGAATTGTTACTGGGAGACCCGGGGGCGTTGCTCAGCATTGTAGGAGCTGCAGGTATGACAAATTATTTTATCTTACTTTTTATTTAATTTTTTTTTAAAAATAAATCTTACCTTCTGGCAGTTAATTTTTATCAAATTCCGATGAGGTCACATTTTTTAAGAATACCCATGACGAGGGTTTTAAATATGATTTAATTTTTCATTCATTTTCAGTTTCTATAACGGTCACAATGTTTAAAGATAGTAAAACTATATCGCCACCCGATTAGGGCTGCAGAAATGATTTGCTAATGAAAATCTTGAATAAGTCCAGTTTGAATAAGGGAGGAAAGATGATTGTCAACAGCTCACTCCATATGCAAGCTGTTCTCAAATAATGAGTTCAAAAACAGCTCATTCTCATGCTGCTAACATCAACTGTACAGGTAGTCTGCTCTTGTTCTCAGTGTTTCTTGCTGTTGAATCGGTGTGCAAGGAATCAATCCTTTTAGTTTCACCAAGCGGGCTCCATTGAAAAACCAAATCAATTGTCTAGAGTGGAAGATACTTTCATAAAAACATTGCCCGAGTGCCTCTAACTATGTTTAATGACACCCATTAATAAAATAAATTTATCCAATCTTCTTTCAGAATACGCCGCCCTATCCGGCCAAGACATGGAATCCTGGTGCCTCCACCAGGGCGTCCGTCACCGCGCCTTGCGGGAGATTCGGCTGCTGGGAGCCCAGCTGGCGGGCACGAGGGGCTCCACTCCCTCCGCCCCCTCTAAGCCGCCCGGAGCCTTGGCGCGCCCCCTAAGACAGCTCATGCTGTCTGGGCTGGGAGACAGCGTGGCCAGGAAGGTGGACCTGAAGGATGTGAAGCAAAGTTAGTATTTTATTTAGTAATACAGTGAAACTCTCTTATAAGGTTTCTAAGGGTTTCACTGTATGTAATAATATTTGATATTGATTATCAAAACGCTTTTTGTGAAAATCTCCCCCAAAAATTATCATTTTATTTTTAAATGTACATTTACAAATTTCCCTTAAAAAAACGTGGAATAACGCCTTTGACCTATAAACAGTCAATATTAAAAATCCTCATCAATAATTATTTTTTATTATCTATTCTCCAGAGGAAGATAAAATAAAGCTGAAGCACGCATACCACTGCGCCGACATGGAGGAGCCAGTATTCATGCACTCAGGCTCTGTTCTGCGCAAGGAACTGCCGGAGTGGGTGGTGTACCAGGAGATCTACGAGGCGGGCCCAGGGGGGGAGGGGGAGAGTCCCAAGATGATAATGCGGGGCATCACGGCTATTGAGCCAGAATGGCTGCCTATCTTTGTTCCCAAATTGTGTAATTTTGGTGAGTTAGCAATGTTATTCTTGCTTTGGTTCATTAAGATACGGAAAATTGTATCAATATTTAGTTAACAAACATGCATATTTGGACATTTTTTTGTTTTTATTGTATGCTTTTGGCATACATTTGCTTACATGTTTTAACATTTATGCATATTTAGAGTTAATCAATAAATATTTGCATGCTTATTTTAGCATTTTTTGTGCATATTATTCAATGTCTAATAATAATAACTGTTTCAATTCCTTTTTTTAATCTTTCAAAACACTACAGGCGAGCCACTTTTAGACCCTTCACCCCGCTACGACGTTGAAAAGGACAAAATCCTCTGCCACGTGAGCGCCACCTTCTCACGCAGCGGCTGGCCCCTCCCAACCTGCGAGATCAACTTCCAGCGCATCCCCGACATCCACCGCTGGTTCGCCGTCTTCCTGCTGGAAGGTCTGGTCATCCCGAAACTGAAGAAGTACGCCAAGAGCCTGATCTCCCCACCGCTCACCATGGTCAAGAGCTGGGCCAAGCTACAGCCCAGGACGGAGCTGATGCACAGAAGTCTGGTGACTAATCAGATCAGCAGCAAGAAGGGCTTGTGTGAGGAGTGGCAAAGAAATCCATCATGTAAGTAGCCTGATATTTATGTGGTTTAAAAACATGTGTGCCTGATGTAAGGTCTATTTTTTGTTACTTCTGGTGAAATTGGTCATAAACTAACTAACTAACCATCACGCCGTTTCTCCGCAGGGGTAGGCAGAGAGGACGGACCGCCATATAACTCTGTCCTGGCACACACTCCTTGCTTCATTTACATTCATACATCGTCTCATACATACTCTTCTGTTATTCTGACTCTTCACATGACCCGATTCAAGTATTTGATTTACTTGATCGTGCCATGTCTTTCTCAGGCGTCCTAGACTTCTTCTTCCATTCACTTTCGCATCATATATTCTTTTCACACTCCTTTCTTCGTTCATTCGCTCTACATGCCCAAACCATCTAAGCGTCCCTTTCTTGATCCTATCCATTACGCTCATATCAGCCTTGCATTCTTTCCGGATATCCACATTTGTAATACGGTCATACATGGTTTTACTGCACATCCGTCTCAAAGATCTCATTTCCACAGCATTCAGTCTACTTTCATCCTTCCTCTGCCAGTTCCATGCCTCACTGCCATACATCAGGGTTGGCCAGGAATCAGTTTGCAAACCAGGCTGCATTCTTCTTTATTGTTGTGATGCAGTCAATTCTGTTCTTAACACGGCCAACAAAGCGTAATACATAGTAATATTTGTTCTTAGATTTATCCCACCCCCTTGCATACAACTACCCAATTGTAAGGTAGGAATAAACAATAATATGATTTATTTTTTGACATCTTGGAGTGATTATTATACAATGGAACCTATCTCCCATTGACCTATACATAATGTGCTGTATTTTTTACATGGTATTCTATGGAATGTATCCCTCGTGATTAGGCTACAGCTCCCCTGCATGGTTGGGAATGGCGACATCACACCCAGAGTGGCCCGCCACACATTTTTCGATATATTTCCCATCAAGTGTACTAGTTACCTGTATTCCATAATAACTAAAATTAAAGTAGTATTGTTAAGAATTGCAGTATTTATTTTTTTTCTTCGCAGATCTTTTGGAAGCTTATAAATCCTGGCTACCGGAGTCAGCTCACGACGAACTCACCTTATTTTGGCCTCCGCTGAATAAATGAGTTGTGGATGTTAATTCTGTGTACATAAAATAGTTTATTCATCAAGTAAGAAAAATAAAATGTATTTATGATTTCCAAAATTAAAAAAAACTATTGATTTTATTTCTTATTGTTTTTACTATTCATGCATTTCCACTTAAAATAGCTGTGAAGTCATTTTTGTATAAAAAAATGTCATAAATTTCATTTTGTATATATTTTTGTTACTTTGACAGAAATCTACAATCAACAATCAACCAACCACACGACCTCTGGATCCACAGGTAAGACAAGTATTTTAACCTCTGCACCATGGAGTTTATTCTAACGGAGTACTAAATCTCCAACAATGGGTCTCTTAAAGACTTAGGTTCAATCCGTCTCTTCTTAAAAATACCTTTCGTACACAATCCTCGGAGATGACAACTCTGAAGGAAGTCAAAGTTAACTATAAAAATAAATTTGGTCCAATAAAAACAATATTTGAAGCATATAGGTATAATATATTTTTGAATGAATCACATTGGCTTTGAACACGAGCCCTCCACTGCCTAAAGGCAATTGGTTTCTTCATCACTCGAAGAACAAACATATGAGTGAGTGATAAGTACAACAATTATTGTTACAATAATTATTTAAAAAATGTGTATTAAATATTTTAAGAATTATTTATTGCATTTAAATAACAAGCGTTGTGTTTAACAATATTTATATAAAAAAAATTTACTATCACCTAAAATATTATTTACAATATCTATAATACAAAAAAGAAACATAAAATAATATGGCCAATATAAAATTATCACTAAATTTATAATTGTGACAACAATTATAAGAATAAAAATAACTTCTTTTGAACACATTGTTGTTCGTTATCTTTGGATATCAGCGTCGTGTAACTTTTTACAATAACTCTTTTAAAAATGGTGCTCGTCTGTTTCGATTACCGCCGTCAAATAGATGGCAAAGTCTGGCAACAGAGCAGATGCAACGCTTGTGTAAATAATCTTCAAATGTGCAAGAAATCTTTTTCATAGAAGACTGCATAAACAGGTTTTTTAAATAATAGTTTAAAATAATGATGAATTCTGATAATTATATTGTAAATTTCTTAATTTATGGTGGTATTTTGATTCATTAGTTAGGCACAGCTTTTTGTTTTTTTCATGTGAACATCACATAAGAGTTCCCAAAGCCAGTGGAACTATGGCATGTGGAACTATGGCACGGGGGGGGAGATGTGAAAAGAAAGGTTGGGAAGTACCTGGCTATTCAGATCTGGTCACCAAACACGGCCGATGTTATTTCAAGCAATGTTTCGATTTGAATGGTGGACTTTCACCAAGACAATGCTGAGTTAGCAAACACGTTGTTAAAATGCTGTTTTTTCACTGTTATTTAGAAGCTGTAGTCTTAATAGATAAGTACCGTAAAAACTTGGATGCCTGATTTCCTATCCTAAACGAGGTTTCCTAAAGAAACTAAAGTTAAATCTCCACCTTCTAGGATCTACATAGGAGCCAATAACCAATATAATCCCTTAATTCCAATTAAGAGGGCCATTCATATAAACTTCTCAAAACCATTGAAACCATCCACCAAACAGGCAGTGTTGCTGATAAATAAAGTTTTACATTATTATATAAATAATGAGGAAATTCAGTTATTCCTTACAATAATAATTAAAACGTTTCAATCAATAAGGCATAGACGCATGGACTTGATGGGACATTATCCAGTACGGCCCAAATTGCAAATGATTAAATTAATAATTTATGTAAAAAATTAGAAAACAGAGGGACTATTCGCCTACCTCCAAAGAGAAACGTTTTATTTTTATCTGACAAAGTTCCGCTAACATTTTGTGCATAGCTTTAATACTGTACTTGGAAAAATGGCATCAGTCAATAGATAATCCCAAATGCTTTTGTGGTTGTGATGTAACAATTCTTACTTTCACGCTTTGATTATGGTGATTGAATAAAATCTAAACAATCTTTGAAGCTATGCAGAAGATTCACTTTAATATTAACCAATTATGATTGCACAATAATAAATAATTAACAAACAAAAAACAAACAAAGTACGCATGTATGTATTGCTAGGACGACTTTGCTTGCAGGGGGTAATAGACAAGTGATGTTTCAAATGGAAACCAAGTGTTTTAGAACACATGGCCATTATATATTGTGTGGGAGTATTGAAATATAGTATAAAGATAATGTTATTTATATATACAGTGATTTAATAGATAAAGAGGTATCGATTTAAATAAATAATAAATTAATTCATTGTCATGTTAAAAATCAAATAGGTAACAGTTAAAATTAAGTGAAGTTAGCAAAAAAAAAATGGAAATCAGATTCAATAGAATGATAAGCACATCGGTCGATTAAACACAAGTTCTTCTTTAAATATAGCTTGTAAATCTGAACATTTTTATGTGAACAAACATTATTCAGAAAAAGGGGAAAAGTTTAGAAACTGCTCTTCTGCTTGGGTTAACATGCTAAAATATTGGCAAGATTACTAACAAATACATCCCTTCAACATTCCTCTATCCTTTTTGTCACAGAATACCTTGTTATTAGGGATAAACTAAATACCTGGCTCTTGGCAGTGTTATGCACATAACAGAATATGGAAAGTTAACCCAAAAGACAGTGAACATACAGGTGGTGTTGTCATGACAAATGAATTCTTGACTTGTTTACAGATGAACTATTTCTTTAGGGCTTAACCGAGGTTATTCAAATATACAATATTTCGAAGGACATAGATCTTCGACATCTTTAGAAATAGTTCTTTCCGTATTATTAAGCTCTAATTACCAAAGACTAAGTGCCGAACACAAAAGTTATCTGTACTTTTATTTTGAATGAATTGTTTATTGACTGTTTTTCTTATCCCATTTTTTTATTATTACATAGTAAGGTTAAGAAAAATGATGTACTTTACTTATAAATGTTCACCATATTATATTTTACACCCAAATTATATTAAAACCCAAAATCTTAACTAACCCATTCGCTGCTAACCCCAAATCATGTACTGACAATCCATGCCTTTGGAGCTAAAAAGAAAGTGCATCAATATAAAAAAGAGTGCCACATAACTCATCATTCTATTTAAAGGCATACCGCTGATAAGTTCATTGTAACTTACCTCTCTTTCTCATAAACAACACATGTTACAGAAAGAGAGGTTACAATGCAGTGATCAGTGACAGGACCATACATTGGGAACACGGCGAAAAACTTAATTTTTAATTCAGGATAAAACAGTAGTGCAAAATAAACCATTATAATCGGCACTTACTATCATTGGACTGCGCAAACAACAAATTAATCATCATCAGCCTACCGCGCCAGCTGCACGATGAGTGCCGAGCACATCTCGAAGAATTCCATGGTGTGGTGGCCGACGTTGATGAGGGCAGCGGGGCTGATGTTAACAGGGGGCGGATACACGGGGCTGGGGCACAGGTCCTCGTCTTCTGGCTCCTCGCCCGACAAGGACTTGAAGTCCAGCAGGTAGGACTTGTAGTCCACCTGGTAGAGCTGCAGGGACATCTTGACGAATTTTCCAGTGGTTTTGTTTCGATTTCGCACTCTGCAAGAGAAGATTAATAAAACATGTTACATTCATTCTATAGGTATAGACAATTTTGGTGCTTTCTTTATTTTAAGTTTTATTAGATAGTACTAATCTCTGCATAAGGGACGCACTTACTGAGAGGCAACTAGTGCCCAGTTCGACCAAGTCTGATGCGTCAAACAGACTGGTTGAATCCTTTTGTATTGTGAAGTTTGGAGACAGAGCATTCAATTCACTGGGTCAACATTCTTGAAATGACCCGACATTTAGTCTCGAGGTCAGAAACTGGCTTTGAAAACTTTAAGAGTCAATTATGAACACACAAGAGTTCCAAATGTGTAAAGCCAGTGGAATTATGCTTTCGGTAATGTTGTGACGGAAGTAGAAAAGGGAAGATTTGAATGTACCTAACAAGTTACATATCACCATTTCAAGCAACACTGAGAGTATCTTTCACTCCGACATTGACATTGTAACCTTATCAAGAATCAAACTGACAATTTTAAGGATGATAATAAATTAACAAAGTTTCTAATTTTCAATAATCAAAAACTAAAAAAAAAAGAATTGAAAAAAATTGGCGAAGACCAATAACAAATAAGCATTGCATTATCAATGTGTCATTAGTTAAGTAATACATACATAAACAAAGGCACATTAAATAGTAAAGAAGAATAACTCACCGAACATGATAAGGATTGATGACTTTCCATTCGTAATCTAGTGCCTTCATAGCTCTGTACACCTCCAGCATGATGTCGTTTGGTTTGCTCTGAGACCTGATTCCAAGGTGCCACTTTGCCCTGTCAACAGAACAGTCAACATTGATACATAGTTCTTTTTTATTGGGCAGAATGATCATTGCACTATCTGCAGTAGTTGGTAGCCCGGTGGGTAGGATGCTTGACTAGCAGTCGGATGCCTCGAGCTTGAACAAGCTATGCTTACTTATCTTTTTTAAATAGAGATAAAATTCCCAAATTACTAACAACTATAATATTTGAATTCTTCCTACTACCATGATTATAAACGGAAAATGTGGCTTGGGCAACGATGGAGGACTGCATTGAAACCACGACGCCTGAGTGGTAAACCATAGCTCTTGTCCACTCGGCTACTAACCGGCTTAGTAAAAAGACATTGATATGGATATATAATATGTAAATTTGATACATTGAGTGATTTGAGTAAAGTTGCAACATTTGGGCCACACAAATTAACATCTTGCAAATTGAAAGAGTACATAGTTTAATTGTGTCTCTATGGAAGTATCCATGCTCATATATGCATCTCAATCTTTCTCAGTATGATCAATTACGATTCATTATGGACAAATCGATGTATTGCCCTAATAAATATCAATATATCTTATATGGTATCAAGAGAGTTTTACGGTCAGTATCCGTTGTATCATCTAACATTGTGTAACAAATATCATCATTTTTTTAATATTATTCTACTTGTACTCACTGTCACTTACCTCAGAACAGATTCTAATGACCTAGTGCGGTAGGTAATGTAAAAAAAATAATGTAAGAAACAAAAAATTAATAAATAAATAAAATTTAGTTTTTTCATAATATGAATACTGGAATTAATTAAGGTTCTATGTAGCAAAAAAACTAAAAATGACATTTTTATAAAAACATATTCTATGTACCGATGCCAATAACGTTAAATAGGATTCAAGTGTCTAAGGCAGTTCAAAAAAATAAATGAAATCTGGCAAAGTTCTAAGTCTGTTGGTGTATAATCTTTTGTAAGGCTCTAAGTGCCACTGTAGTGCCCAGCGACATTCCATATAAAATGGCTGGCGACGGTGTGTTGGCTTTCGCAAGCTCGCTTAGAAAACTTTGTCAAAAAGGTGAAGGAAGTGTGCAAAGTGCGACAAAAAAATACTTTTTGTGAATGAAGATTATATAAATCATGTTGTTTCAAAAGTTGTGAAGCGGCACCTTTACCATAGATTCACAAAGAATTTTAAGCAAGTCATGTATTTTATTTGTAATGGTAACATTGTTTTTGTGGACAATCTTTCAGTGCAAAAATTCACTCGTAACCAAACCAGGAAACTTCAAAAACGATTAAATACAATCACGAAATCAACATCAAAGGCCTTTAAATTTTAACTTACAACAAAAACAGAGTTTGGATCCAACCGTAACATTCAACAACAATAAAGTTTTGTGCGGCGAAGTCTTCGTTTATTCAAAAATCAACTCGTAAACAAAATGAGTGACATTTTACCTCTTCACAGGCGTTCCTTTCTGCCCTCTCTCGTAGTTGTATGTGGACTGGATGACCTTCTCCCTCAGCGGGGCGATGCGTTCTGGGTGGGGCTTGTGTCCCGACTCCACAGGGCTATGCACCACGGCTGGGGGGCTTCCTAAACAAGGATTAGGTTTTAGGTTAGGATTATACTCACAGGAGTTGGACAGAAAGACTGAATAGTATAATATTGGATATTTTAACAAACTACAATCCAAACAAAGTGTAGCTTAGATGCTATCGATACCTTTATTGGAAAAATAACCCAACATTTATGACTTTTCTAAAATAGCCATAAGCGTTTACTTTTAGCACTTGATTTTAGATGCTTATACGAGGCCTGTTCAAAAGAAAAGGTGAATTTTGAATTTTCGCAGGCTGTGTACATTCGATTATCGATTTTTTTTGTTATGTTGGTACACATATGTTTTTCATACGTTAACATTATCAGCCATTTTGGATTAGTGGTTAATTTTAATTTTGCATTAAAAATGGAATAAAGTGCTCCAACGCACTTAAAATGTTGACTGTGGCATTTGGCGAGTCAACTTTGTCTCAAAAAAGTGTTTATAAGTGGTACAAGCGCTTTACAGAAGGCCGAGAAGATGTTAATGACGATGAGCGTCCTGGAGTTGTGGAAAAACAAATCTTGAATTTTATTCTTTGATCCATTTTTTCAAAAAGTAAAAAATCGAAGAACACACAAAAACGTGACTAACCTTTCCAGTTATCAAAAACAAACCACTAATCCAAAATGTCTGATAATGCTAACATATGATAAACATACGTGTACCAACATAACAAAAAAAAACGATAATCGAATGGACACAGCCTGCGAAAATTCAAAATTCACCTTTTCTTTTGAACAGGCCATGTATGTAAATTAAAAAAAACCTAAATGTTTTAGAAATGGATTTACATATTTGGATAGTAATATGTTACTCTCACAGACTGCTTTATTTAACAATGTTTCCTATGTCATCGCTTTTCATATGACATCAATGTTTGCAGTGAGGTTTATAGCACAGTCCAGATAGATAGATCGGCGTAAGAGAGTTAAACAATCAACAATCAAATTATAGTTTTTTGATCCATACCAGCAGCGTAGAAATCTTTCATATCCGCCTTGGCGGCTTCATCCGCTATTCTCTTATTGTCTATGATCAGGTGATAGGCAATTCCCAGCTGATCATGTGGATCTCCACTGAGCAACGCACTGTGAACCTCACAGTCTTTCACTCCAAACTTTTCACAGACCTCCTCTATCGCTTCTGTGTCTATGATACTGCTGTCCTAAAAAACAACAGTCATGTAATACCAACATAAACAAAACATTTCAAATAATTATGTATCAATAACACAAAAAAGCATTCTCAAGTGATCTTATTTTGAAAATAAATTGCTTGCGTTAAATTATATGAATTTAGTTTATTCAAACTTAATTTACCATAAACGGCCCTCCAAACTAACAACCAAATTCTTGCAAATGCAGCTTTGAACGTCTTAACATTTCCTAGCTACCTCTGGAGCCGACTGAATTAAGATGTTCATTTTAGAGTAATTAGTGAACGATAACTAAAAATTAAAACATGGAAATCGATGGTAAAAAAACGGGTGTCAGAGCTATGATCTTCGATTTAATCATAGATTTCGGAATACTTTTGTCACTAGTGTGGAGAGCCGTATGAAAGGAATATTGATAATATTTTTGTTGTAAGATTCAGATGATTTTAAACATGGGCAAAATATAAAAAGAATATTTATATATTTGTTTTGATTTTTCGAACCAAGTTTTTTTCCTTACGCTCTTTCACAAAGGGCCTAAACCCTTGTGAAAAATTGACCGACTTCGCTGTTGTTGACGAGGGAGTGAACCCTGGACCGCTGGGTAAGGGGCAAGCGCACATCCTTGCAGACACCAAACCGTTTGGAAACCTTAACCTTTTCGAAACCATATAAAATTATCGATTATTCAAAGAGTTTTTTTACAGCGTGGCAATTTTCCGAGCACCAGGAAAGCATTTAGCCAGTTTTAATTACGGCCACCATTTTAGGTATTATTTTTTAAGCAACAGCTATTAGTTTGCAGCCAAATGCATGTCTTTAAAACACGCAATTATTACACCAGTTAATAAAATGAATTGGAGGTCATAGTACGATCAGCTTCATCAACGTATAAATAGTAAGGTCACTTTTACCAATCAAACTGAGTGACGGTCGAGCTGTAACTTGACTTCAAATGCATAACCTGCCGTTACTAACGCGGCTAAGCATAACTCAAACTAATCAGTACAAGTTAAATCATCTATTTGCATAAATTACCCCCGGCTAATTGTAAGCTAAATAATTTTGTATTTGCAGATAATTATTGTAAAATTCATGAATATGTAATATTGTCCATAGCGGAATGGGCAGATAAAATCTACAATAATCTTAGTCTATAGACGCAGACGGCATGTCAGAATACTGAATGATAAATATTTTCTAATTCTAACAGCAAATTTTTAAACCGTTTTAGAATGACATTGACATGTTTTGGAACAAATTGAAAAGAATCTTATTTATTTAGCTTTTTCCTATTATTGTCACACATTTACTTAATCAAGATACTAAATAAATTGCATCTAAATCTAAACCTCAAATCAGACATCTAAGAAACGTTTGATCATTGCTATGAAATGTCAAAATAAACAGGTCATCCGCATTTACGGTTGAGTAAATGTTTATTTATAAATGTGTGATTAGAAAGATGTGCAACACACATTATTTGATGTTACATTTTTAGATTATATTGACTAAACATTCAAAACACCAAAAACCAACCACTTTGCTGTCAAAAATGTTGACTAAATGCAATAAGACATTGGCTATATGTCACTTTGATTGGTAGCAGTGGCTTTAGTATGTATAAATAAATAAATGGAACTGATTGTGACTGAATTGGTTAGTGATTATTTTGATTAATGATTGTTTATAGGGACTCAATCCCTACAAAGCTAAATAGCTCACACTTAGGTTAAAAAACGTCTCTTGGTGGTCAAAATTTGCCATGCCGCGCTTAATATTACCTTAAATCTAATAAACAGAGAAAAACTTAGAAGGATAGATACTTTGAATACCTGCTCGACGGGGGACGGGAATAGATATTCCGGGAGGTCTTTTTGGAACCAATCGTGTTTCTTTACGTCGTCTATGGACGCCCTCTTCATGGGGTCAACATGCAACATCTGACAGAGCAGGCTGACCACACTCTTGTTCAAGTATTCAGGAATAGGGAATATTCCCGATTTGATTTTTCTAAATAATGTGGGAACGTGTTCATCATCGAACGGTAACGTTCCACAGAGCAAAGCATACAAGATGACCCCGCAAGACCAAACGTCCACTTCCGGGCCTGCGTAGAGCTTCCCTGAAATAACCTACGAAAACAATATTAGCGTGATTAAGTCCAAGTCAATAAAAAATCAATGAAAATCGCGTGTCGAATATGCGTAAATCGGAGAACAGCTCTACATATAAATACATATGAATTGTGTTTAATTGGAACCACGGACTGACATAAATACTAATTAAGAAGAAAATTATTCAATAAAATTACTAGCTCTTTGTATATTTTTTATGCTTGAATGGCAGGAGGATGACCAGGTGTATTGTCGATGAGAAGCATCACTTTAAGTAGAATATGTTTAGATTTGTAATAACATTTGACTTTGGGAATGGAGTTGAATGTTTGAGTCTCAAAAATTAGTTTAGTGCTCTGATCCACTGGACAATTCTTCACTTTTACTTGACTATCATACCATCATGTCCACCAGCAATAATACCGTGACCCTTACGAATTATGCTTGAGTTCAAGGGTTGAGCATTTATCACAGCTTCGAGATTCTTTCTATTTATTTTATGATTGTTCTTTCTGTGAATTCCGCCAGTAAAAACTTCTTTGCCAATTCACAAATTTTTATTAAGCTATCGAAATCCTCGATAATGTTATGTTTACATTGCAGAGATAATGTTTTACTTTTTTTATTAGATGTAGGAGAATCAGATTTACTTTGTATGGACAACAGTTTTTTTAAGGGGTTAAAAAACGTAAAACCAAACAATCTTAATTTTCGTCGATTGTACAGTCGTAATTTTGCATTTAAAGCATGCATGAAACACGTTCATGTGTATTACAGGTAGAGAAACACTGAAAATATTGGGCGGAAAGGTTATATTATACATAACCTTTGCATCCAAAGTCACACATTATAATAACTACCTAACCATTGATACTGTCCATCACTTTTCTGCTTAATTGATCATCACAGAGCGATGAGATGAATGGCCTAACTAATAAATTAATTTTAAAACCCAATATTATTATTTTGACATCTGACAGGAATCTTATCAGAGCTCTTATAATTTGTTTACATCAACTTTAGCTGGCTAGTAGGAAGTATAGAGTAATTTGGATAATAACCTCAGGTGCAGCATAGTTTGGCGAGCCGCAGGAAGTTCTCAAGAATTCTCCGTCCATCATCATGTTTGACAGCCCAAAGTCGGCGATCTTCACATGCATATTGTGGTCTAATAAAAGATTCTCGGGCTTCAAGTCTCTGTGCACAATCATGTGGCGATGGCAATAATCTACTCCTGAAATAATCTGTTGGAAAAACCTCCTGGCATCGATTTCCTGGAGCTTTCCGTGCTTGACTATGTAATCAAAAAGTTCTCCGCCGCTGACATATTCCATTATCATGAAAATATCAGTCGGGGTTGATATGACTTGGTACAGTTTTATTATGTGAGGATGTCTGAAAAGCTTCAAGTTTTGGATCTCGCGTCTAATCTTTCCGACGACATCTAGAGATTTTATCTTTTGTCTATTCAGAATCTTGACAGCAACCTTGTGTTTTGTCAACTGGTGCTCGCCGATTTTGACTTTTCCGAAAGTACCAACACCCAAAGTGGCTCCGAGGGTGTAATGACCTATCTTCACGATCGGAGGAACGCTAGGAACACTTTTTTCAGCCATTTTCGAGACTGAAGTATCTTGAAAATATATCAAATGATTTATTTATATTACGGAATAAAACCGTAAACACGCGACGTGCGAAAAAACTTATCACATGATTGGTGTTGCCAGATTGCACGTCAGATCACTACATTAGAGATGGTCGATATTCCTGTCCCGGTTAAAAGGAACCGGTTCCAAGCCGGTCACTAGAAGAACCATCGATATTATTTTTCGGAGGAACTGGTTCCTTTTTAGGGCAAATTAAAATCGATATAATTTGTCCGAGGAACCGGTTCTGACCATTAAATGCTTTTTGGCTTGAAGGTTCTTTTCACGAGTTACGCAGTTCACAAGTTCCCCCCCTCCACCCGTTAAATAGTATTTGGCGGCGAGGAATCTTATTTTTATAATATACAAATTTTCTTCGTGGAACTTTTCTGGCACCAGAACCCGGTTCCAAAAAGAGCCAGATAAATAACCGGTTCCTCGCCAGTCACCGGTAACTGGATCCGCAAGTCCACCCAATTACGATATTAATTATCAATCAACCATCCCTAATTTTTATTAGTAAAAAAACACAAAAAAATGCGAAACACTTCACGATTTTGTATCGTTCCAATTCTAGTATCTATACTGCCAAAGAAAGTACACTGTTCGCAAAATAAAATGTATCCTCTTGGGGCGCCAGGTATCATATATGATACTTGCCGTTTTATACTCAAAAAATATTTCCTTATCATTATTTCTGATAGAGGCTCAAAGTATCTGATGATGAAGATTCCTATCTTACCGACCGAGAGAATTTGTGCTGAGTTGGAATTAGTAAATGTGATCAACTGTTGTGGTAGAGAATATGAAAATAGTTGAGAAAGGATTCTAATTATGAAAAAATGCTTGGGCCCGAAAAGGATTGTACGTTTATACAAAACAAACACATGCGTGCGCTAAAAGATCCTATTCGGTTCATTTATCGGCTAAAATAGTTGTCGGTTACGACAACAGATTTCAGGTATTTTCAAAGAAATTTTGAGATAATAATAAAATTATACTACTAACGCGGCTATTTTGCAATTCAATCTTCCAATAATGGTGATTATAAAAAAAACACTGACAGAAAAAAATACTAAAAATAAATTGTCTCGGGATTGACGATAGGTATTCAATTTTCACCTTTTTGCCGTATCATTGGAGATTTTGTTATTCACGAGAATTCAAAACACCTGTTACGAAATAACAGCCAAAGCAGGGGCAAACAACACTATCATTTAGCACGACAAAGGGGGATCGTACGTAATGCTAATGACAATGTTGACCTCTGGAATGTTGGACTCCTGCATGTTGCAAATTCCGTTGTACCTTACCGACTGTAATTTCGTAATAACTCACTTGCGTTTTACAAATTAATGTTTTTGTCAATTGAATAAGATTAATTAATCAATTAGTTTGGTCTACTCAACAAAAGATGTCGTTACATGTAAATATTATTAATTTATTAAATTTGGGTCTCATATGGATCAGGAGCACATAAATTAAAGAAGCATAAGAATTAGTTTGATCTACTCAACATTAGAGGTAGTTCAAATGTAAATATTATTAATTTCTTACATTTGGGTCTCATATGGATCAGGAGCACATAAATTAAAGAAGCATAAGAATTAGTTTGATCTACTCAACATTAGAGGTAGTTCAAATGTAAATATTATTAATTTCTTACATTTGGGTCTCATATGGATCAGGAGCACATAAATTAAAGAAGCATAAGAATTAGTTTGATCTACTCAACATTAGAGGTAGTTCAAATGTAAATATTATCAATTTCTTACATTGAGTCTCATATGGATCAGGAGCACATAAATTAAAGAAGCTTAATTAATTAGTTTGGCCTACTCAACCATAGATGTCGTTACATGTAAATATTATCAATCTCTTACATTTCAGTCTCATAAATTAGAATAATCAATTAGTTTCTCTACTCAACAATAGATGTCGTTACATGTAAATATAAAGACTATTTTTTTTCTCACATTTGAATGTCGGGACCATTTAGATATTACGTGTGTAATTTGATTGATTCATTTGATCGTGCCATGTTTTCCTCGGGCACCCCGGCTTCTTCTTTCATTAATGCATGTTAATTGATACATGTACTCAGCCTAAAATATACCAAATAAGTCACCGAATTTGTTATTTCGTGTTTAAAAAAATATGTTATTTTTAACACTAGACAATTTGCAATGCGAAAAACTTTTAATAATTGCTTTATCTGAAAATTTCCCAAATGTGAGTATTATACCTGTTAAACCAAAATAAAGTATCCAAAGAATTAATTCAAAAACTAAGAATTAATGTATTTGCACATGTGTATATATGTAAAAAAAAAAAAAAAAAATATTTATATATATATATATATATATGTATATATATATATATATATATATGTATATATATATATATATATATATATATATATATATATATATATATATGTATATATATATATATATATATATGTATATATAAATATATTAAAATTAATTACTGGTTGAAGCAGACTAAATTGATTCACTAATGCAAATGAATTTGATCATGTCCACTAAGTGGGTATGGTATCGAAAATAATGAGGCATTTTATAAAATGAGCAAAAAGTCAACATACTTTTACAACCAAGTGTGTTTTACAAATTAGTATAAACTAAATTAACACATGTTTTCAAGAAGACATACAAGTTATTATGCCAACAACTGGTTTTAATACATACTTATGTACATCCAAATGAAATCTTAACAAAGGTGATGCATGTCAGCTAGAAAACATGATTCATTCTTGTATTGATTTTTAAAATGGCAAGTAGTTGGTTGTCGCTTGCTTCCATGAATAATGAACACAGATCAAATTTTGTAGGTGACCTTTTTGTAAACAGCAAGACTGAAATAGCTGATCAAATATGTGAGCTTGCTGAAAATGTGTTTGGCAGAGTAAATAACATTCTGTTATAATATATTATTTGCATTCAAAGCTACATCTTATACTAAATTAATTTTCTGAACATACTACTAAGGATTTATAGATAAATCCACTATCAAAGTACTGCATAAAAATGTAATCAGAGGATAGAGTGTATATTTGCAGATCTATTGTATACCCGTCTAACCATTTTTTTTTAGTTACACATAAGAAGTAGGTTAGGTTTGACGGCCTCCATGGTCGAGTGGTAAGACGCTCGACTACGAATCCAAAGGTCGCGGGTTCAAACCCGGCGTGCGCCAATAACTTTTATTTAATTAATATGTGTCATAACACATTTAATTCATATAAAAATAATAACAAGTATATTTGCGGCACGTTCCAGAGTGGTAGATACTCTAAGTATCGCCCTGGTGAAAGACCACCATTCAGAATCGAAACGTTGCTTGAAATGGCTTAAGCCGTGTTTGGTGACCAGATTTGAATAGCCAGGTACTTCCCAACCTTCCTCTTCCCGATCTCCTTCCCCTCCCCACTACCTTCAGCCTCACAACATACCCAATTTGGGGATGCCATAGTCTCACTGGCTCTAGACGGTTGGGAGCAGTTGAGACTCTTTTTTTTTTTTTTTCATTTTCTAGATTCTTATTTATCATTAAGGGATGAATCATTTAAAGTTACTGATTCTAACTCTAACTCTTGTCCCTTATACCAATAGGACGGCGCATTGCGCCTTACTTTGTTACCTCATGTGGGTGAAAAAATGCATTTACGGACTATTGAATTTAAGTTCAGGAGTTTACGTAGGGAAAAAATATGTTTGTAAAAACCCTACAAAAATAGCATGAAAATTACCGGATCATCAACGTCTTCTCCCTCTCGACACAGCACTACGGCATAGATACATAAGTGTGTTCGTGTTGAGTGAGGATGGGGGGGGGTCGGCTATGGCCTTTGTTTAGGAATTCCACCGCATTCGCCGCGGTAATAGGGAAAACCATAGAAAACCCTATACAGGTGGAAACGGCCACATGCCCAGCATGAAGACATTGTGGCCTTCAGTGACGTCATATCTGACGCCCTGCATTGTGTGGTGTTGGGTGTGTGTCTGTTTTTGTGTACATAAATAATTATGGGAATATACTAATATACATACATATAAATATTTATAAGGACAGGAATGGATAGGTATTGGGAGATACCTATCGGAATCGTGAAATTAGGAAAGGAAAGTACCTATTACGAATACTCGTCCATGTCTGGAATATGCCAAATTGAATTTAAATCTAACAAAATGTGTTTCGGCATTCTGTGTTTGTATCGGAAGGTAAAGTCGCAAAGTGAATCGTATTGACCGATTGATTTGATAAGCGGATTATTGTTGTGTTTGAGTGAACTGTAAAAGCGCTCGGTCAGGCGGTGTGTGTGTGTTCGAACAAGGTAGGTATTTCTTTTTCAGTGTGTAATCTTTTGAGATTTGTTCTGAGTCTAGTATTGAAAATGATTTTAATGCAACAGTTCTGAATGCACTGGATCTTGGTGTGTGTAGAGTGTGATATGCTACTCCAGACGGGAATAGCATATGTGATGACAGGTCGTATAAGAGTATAGTATACCAGGAGTTTGGATCTGGGAGGTAGTGGACTTCGTCTGCTGAAGATCGGCCTCATGGCCCCGATCGCTTTCCTCGCCCGGTTCTGCGTGTTGATCACGTGGGATTTCCAGTTCAGTCTTCTGTCCATGGTGAGGCCGAGGTACTTCACTTCTTCCTTCCACTCAATGTCGTGTCCCTCCATTTGCATCTGGAAATCAGGTGTTGTGATGGCACGTTTTCTTGTAAACGTTATGGCTTCCGTCTTGGCGGGGCGTTCAGCTTGAGGCGCCACTTCTTGTAATAGGCCGCCAGCTGATCGAGCGCGCGCTGTAGGTAAATAGCCGCCATGTTGATATCTCGCGATGCGACGTAGAGAGTGAGATCGTCTACGTAGATCCCTTTCTTGCATCTCTCGTCTGAAGGGACGTCGTGCGTGAAGATGTTGAAGAGGTACGGGCCGAGAAGACTTCCCTGTGGCACTCCTTTAGGTATCCCACGTGATGATGAGAGGGAAAGCCCCTGCAAGCGACTCTGAACGATCTGCTTGTCAGATACTTTCTTATCAGGCGTACTATGTAGACCGGTGTCTTGGTTGCGTACAGCTTGTGTATCAGACCGTCCGTCCACACAGAGTCGAAAGCCTTTTCCAGGTCCAGGAGCGCCATGGCGGTGTAGCGATCTTCGTTGAATTTTCGCGAGACGAATTCCACCACTCGGGTCAGTTGATGGGTAGTGGAGTGCTTCTTCCGGAAACCGAACTGCTCGTCTGGTAGAGTCGCGTTGGAGTCGTGATGTGGTACGAGCCGGTTGAGTATAACCTGTTCAAACACTTTGCTCATCGTCGATAGTAGACTGATCGGACGGTAGTTCGTCGGCTTGGTTTTGTCCTTGTTCAATTTGTTGAAGGTCAAAACTGTCGCCTCTTCCATAACGAGGAAAGTGTCCGGTAATGATGCAAGCGTTGAACAGCTTTGTAGTGTATATGATGGCTCTCTGAGGTAGATGTTTGAGTAAAATGTTGTGTATTTGGTCACTTCCCGGCGCCTTGTTTGTCTTGAGTCGCTTGATGATCCCGGCCTCCTCGCTCGGGCGTGCTGAGATGCATATCGGCCAAGTCGGTCTGCAGCGGACAGATTCAGCTCTCGTAGTGACTCAGCCACGATGTGATCGGTTTCTTCGTCTTCCATCCCGTCCGTGGCTGTGTAGGCTTTCTCGAATCCGTCCGCGAGCGCATTTGCCTTCTCTTCGTGCGACAGGGCGAGCCCCGTGCCGTCTAGCTTGCTGAGCGGAGGGATCGCGTTATCCTGGCTTCTTAGCGCCTTTGCCATCTTCCATAGGGAGTTGTCTCGAGGTGAGAGCGAGGCAACTTTGCTCGTCCAGAGCTGGCTCCTTAGGTCCGCTATTTGCCGCTTGATTTCTCGCTGCAAGACGTTGTGCGCCGATTTGAAAAATGCATCTCGCGTCCGGTGGTAGGTGCGCCGCAGGCGATTCTTCTCCTTGATGAGCGACAAGACGTAGTCGGGAAGCTTGACCGTGAATGGTGTCACTTTCCTGAGGGGAACGTGTGTGTCTTGAGCTTGTTGTATGATCTGTGTGAGAGTGCCCGCAGCTTCGATCTCTTGTTCCCGAGCGCAGAGTGTCCGATGATAGGTAGATCCGCTCGTTGATATCTCTCTTGAAGCCATCCCAGTCGGCCGCTCTGAAGTCTCGTTGCTTCCTCTGGCTCCTGACTGTGGTACCCCCCCAATGTGAAGCACACCGGTAGATGGTCCGACGACAGCTCGTCCAGCTGCCTGAAGTGGCGAGATCGATCTCGCTTCCTCACTAGCCGCTATATCTAGCGTGCTCGGGTACTTCGAGTGCTTCCCGTAGTAAGTCGGTCTATCCGGCGCCATGACGTCATAGTCGTGAGTCTGCATATGTGTGAGAAGAGCGCGTTTCCATTCGCTGCTCCCACGATAGTTATTCCAATAGTTGTGTTTGGCGCTCAAATCGCCTCCAATTACAACTATTGGGCCCATTAGTGAGCGCCAGCCAGGTCCCTTCTGTTGAGGCTTGGGAAGGACAGTAGGCAGCGATGATGGTGTGCGCTCTATCCTCTATGTCGACTCTGATGACTGTGGCCTCGGTATGCTGCAGTCTCGGGGTAGGTACTCTTGTGGCTGGAGATGGTATCACGAACGAAGATGGCGGTTCCGCCTGCTCTTCCTTGGCGGTCGTCTCGGTGAACTTCGAAGCCGGGCACTCTTAATGTAGTATCCGGAACTAGATGTGTTTTGCAATCTCTAAAAACAATGTCAATGTGTGTTTAATTTACCAGTTCGAGCAGTTCGATCTTGTAGCTAACGCCACGAGCGCTCCAGATGAGGCACTTGACTTCACTATCCATCGATGGTCGAGGTGATGAGTTCCATCAGGATCATCATCTTCTCGGCACGGGAGGTGCAGCGGGCGAGCTGCGAGCGGACGCGCAGGAGTCCTTGAAGGAGGGCGGTGCCCTCCCTGGGGCGAGACTGGGCGGCCGGGGGGGTGAGGGCCCGGGGGGGGCCGCCCTGCGGCCCGGGGGCTCCCGCCGCCGGGGCCGCCGCCCGGGCCGGGTGCCTTGGTGACCCCGTTGGCGACGACGCTAACCTTGGGCCCTTCGAGGGGCTGCCTCCAGTTGCACGCTGGCTGGCCGCCGGGCCCCCGGGAAATCCGCCGGGCGTTCCAGGTTCACATGGCCGCTGGCTTTTGTTCGGGACCCGGCCCAAATTCCTGAAGAGGAGCCTGCGCCCGGGGGGCTTTTACCCATCGCCCTTACAGTGACAAACAAACGAGGCCCCGGCCCAGAATCCGGTGGGCCCCCTGGCGGATTTGCCCGTCTTTTTGGCTATTTGGGGGGGAAACCTGGGCCCTCTCCTTGAGGGTCCCAAAGGGTCCGGGTTAAGTTCCTTTCCTTCCCCTCGGTGGGAACTGGGGGCCCGCCGGCAGCCGTTTGGGGCCGGCGACCCCCTGAGTTGGGGCCAGTGCCGCCCGGTCGCCGGGGCGGGGGGTTTCCCCGGCTCCCCCGGGGGGCGCCTGGCCCGGGCTCGGGCCCGCACCACAATTTTTGGGGGGGCGGCGCCCTGTGGACAGGGTTTGGGGATAAAAGCGCTTTTTCGGCCCCGGCACCTGGTAGGTTAAAGATTTCCACTGAAGGGAATTGAGGGTGCATGCTGGGGATGCTTGCCACCTTCGGGGCCTCTGCCAACGGGGCGGGGGTCTTTGGCGGGGGGCCCCCTCCCGGGGGGGGAGGGGCCCGGGGAAAACCGGCCAGCTGGGACCAATTTTGGTTGGGTCCCCTCCATTCTGTTCTGCCTTGCCCCCAAACGAATAAATTATAATCCAAACCCCTACCCTTTTAAACCCCCTTTTTGGGGGGTTTTGGATAAACATGTGGGAAAAGGGGAAAAAAAATTAATTGTCCTTTATAAAGCAAGGGGGATTTTTTAATAAAAAATTTTGCCTTTAAAATGACAATCATTTATCAGTATGACAATGCCATGAATATATTTATTATATTCCTAGTACTAAGCAGAATTATGCCGAAATCCAACCAAAATAAAGAGTATTTTTTTCATAACATAAAACAAAAAGCCATGAATAGCCATTCTGCATAAAACCTTATAACTTAATTGTGACTTGCTCAAAGTGATATAATATTCTTGAGATTTTTTTAATTTGACGATGACAAGCAGAAAGCATTTGAAATCCAAGCCACAACATTTAATAATGACAAAAGCTTAAAATAGCATTAAAATAATGGCAAAACTAACATGATCTACATACATACATAGAACATGATTGCATGATACATAATGAACAAATAAATAATAAAAACAAATTAGAATTAAAATCAACTGGCTCAATGTTAATGGTAAATACGGTGGAGATAAATTCAGTCATGCTTGATTCTTGTCATCCTGAAGATAAGATATTATTTATTCAGACAAATCAGTAGCGCTCAGGGCAACCACAGTGAAGTTGACATCGTTGGGATCCCTCTCCATGAAGATGCGGCAGACTTTGGCAGAGTCTTCGAGGAGGGTCTCGGGAGTCGTGTCTCCGTGGTTGATCGGGAAGGACTTGCGTCCATCCAGCTCGTACAGTTTTCCATCTTTATGCACAAACGCAATGAAATGGTGGTAGACGGGATCATTTTCTCTAGGAGTATTGGACTGGCCCTCCTTGGCCAGCTCGAAGTGGGCGGAGACTACTCCCTCGCAGTTTTCAAGCAGGGTTCCTCTGGCGGTAGCATCCAGTTCTTTGGCATCATCCAAGAATTGCTTTAGCCAGCCATCAAACAATTGAATATTGTCGGTGTTATTAGCAATGCTGTGAAGCAAAGCGACGGTTCCACACGCATTCTGTACAGTTTGTTTCATGTGGAAAACGTTTTCGGAAATGATTTGGGCATTTTCAGTTAGTTCGGCGTCTTCCTTCTTCCTGTGAACTTCGTATTGCTCGGAGCAGGGGAACAGAAGAAGGACTGAGATGACCGGCTTGGGCACCCAGCTTAGTGATTCTTCGTCTAGCCCCAAGACGTCTACGACGTTCCATTTAGTCGGCACGCCGATCTTCTGTAAGTACTTGTTCATAACATCGGGATTGGACTCCAGAGGCAGCCAGTTTGCGGTGGTCATCTTGGTGTTTGCTGCGGTACTTCCAGAAATACGTTAAACAAACGAACGCCGATTTTCTTTTCGTTCTGAGAAAAACTCGAGCACAGAAACCTTCTAACCATAGCAAAAAATCGACGGTCGCTAGAGAAAATTCTTCTGCTAAATTAAGTACGTAAAACAGCAGCGATCTTTACGGCGAGAATTATATTTAAAATAAAAATTTATAGAACATTCTCTTTTTCTAACGAATCAGCTGGTAATATTTCTACTGATTTGTTAGTTTTAGTTTAGCCTGTTGACTAAAAATGACGAGTAATCCAAACCATTATTGTATTTAGTATTTACCTATACATCTAAATTAAAATTCAAATGACCACCGTGTTGCTGTAATTTTCTTTGCATCTTTCGTATTGTCTATGATGTACGTCAAATAGCTATTTGAGCGATTTCTGTCATTTCTGATTCTGATTGACCTCTCTCGTTTATCAAAGGTTTTTAAGCCATTTTTGTATCACAATACGTCGAAATGGCATCTCCAAACGATGCGGTCGACGCTTCTCTAAAATCCAAAAGACCCTCAGGTGAGATCCACAAAATTTTCATACTGAAACAAATAAAGTTTGTTTACTATCGTGAAATTTCCTTCCTGTATCGACCGCACCTAGCAAAATTTAAAGAAGGTCAACTAATTCATGTCTTATATACATCTTAAATGGTTTATATTCTTTATAGATTCTGCGTTTAAACAGCAAAGACTACCCGCTTGGCAGCCAATCCTAACAGCTGGAACAGTTTTGCCCACATTTTTCGTTATTGGCATTGCCTTTATTCCAGTGGGAATCGGATTGCTGTATTTCTCAGACGAGGTGAGTAGTCGTGCTTGTAGTATAACCTATCTATTACATTTTCAGGCAGGCCTTACCCTTATATAAAGAAAATCAATACACCATGACCTTATTCTATTTCAGCTATTGTCTATTATCAGTGGGATTCAGTCTGCTATCTGATATGACATCACTCTTCTATTTTAAATTAATCATTAGTTTTCCACATTGAAAGGAGTTGTAATTCAAATTTCATGTATATATTAATAAGTTTAATATATCCCATATCCCATAAAGCTAAAAAATAAATAGATTTTCTATTAGCGGTTTGTTGAACTAGCTCATAAAAATATCTCTAAGCATGCTTTTAAATTTTAATAATATAAAATTCAAGTAAAAGTTAGCAATCATTCAAGCTTAAACTTTCTATGCGCCTTTGAAAAAGTGAAATAGCTGTTTTGCTTGCTTGTGTAGTTGAACATTGGTTTTGGAAACATATTTACAATTTGAAACTGTGCTACAACACGTATTATTAGCTTCTTAAGTATAAACCTTTTTTTGTTTGATAATAAAAAAATAAATCCAACTAAAAGCAAACAATCATTCAAGCTTAAACTTGCAAAGCAACTTTAGAAAAAGTCAAACAGCTGATTCGCTTGCTTGCGTAGTTGAAAATTGGCTTTGGAATTTTTTTACAATTTGAAATTGTTTAAAAAAAATATATTGCTTGCTTTAATCCACCCTTTTCAAATATATAATAATGTATGCTTTAACATATTAAAGGTAGGTACTTTATTAGAAAGGTAGAGATTTGGAAAGTTCACCCTCATACGTATGTTTGTACATACTCACAAAGGAGATAATTTATAACTAATTAATTTATAACTGTTTGTGCGTATAATTTGCAGGTTAAAGAACATGTCATGGATTACACATACTGTAAGTCCATCGACCACACCAACCTTACCTGTGCGGAGGTCATAACGCAGAATGCCTCGCAGGAGTGCAAGTGTCAGATCCCCTTCAACCTGACGCAGGAGTTCAAGAGAGACGTGTATGTGTACTACGGACTGTCCAACTATTACCAGAATCACAGGCGATATGTCAAGTCAAGGTATGCTATGGTTAAACATGTCTTTTTATTTTAAAAAGAAAGACAAACATTCCCAAGTTATGAATAACCTGATGATATTTAATTTTCTCCTACTTCTACCGCTTTAAACAAAAAAAATTACAACGATAGAAGACTTAGCTAGCCGAGGGTTGAACCCTTGACCCCTGGGTGGGAACCTGACACTCTTAACTAGTTGGCTACTAACCCGTCATCTATTTGGGATTAATATAATTGGTTTGTGGATTCCTTTTGCAATGACTTGGATAATAAGATTTTACTGTCCTCACTACAGGCACTTCAATCAGCTAAAAACTCCCCTGGCTATATGAACTATAAAACAGAATGTGTTTATTAATGACCGGTTAGTAGCTGAGTGGACAAATGCGTTAGATTCCCTCCCGGGCGTCGTGCGTTCAATTCCTCTGCTAGCTAAGTCCTCCATCATTGCACAAGCAACATCTTCCGCTTATTATGATGGTTATTCGTAACCAGGGAATGTTTGTCTTTCTTAAAAAAAAAGTTTCACTAAAAATTCTCAAAAAATGAGAACTGACATAATTTTTTTTTTCTGGGTCCAGTTATTTATAGCTTGATATTTCCTTGTCATTTTCATAGTATGCTTTGAAACATCACTTGAACTGTCGATAAATAAGATGCCATATTTTATTTTGATATTTATCGATTATAGTTCAATTAGAGTGTGTAATTTGTAACTACAAATGTTATACAGATGTATAATGAGCCCAACAGAATTTCCTGTCTCTCGACGAATCACCTTTGGATATACAAATTATAACCAAATCATGTACTGCACGACAAATACAGAAAGTCCATTTTTTAATTTCGCTCCCATGCCCTAAATCGGAAAAAAAATAAATCATAATTATAATTTTAAGTTAATAAGTGTGTCTATCTGATAGGACCTACCAGGTAAGTATGTTCCTGTATATTTTCTTATTTAAACTAGGAATTAATATGTAATAATAGAAAATAAGATCTGTACAGCGCCCTTGAGGTTATTTTTCACAAAAACAGCGCTATACAAATCATTATAATATTATTATTATTATCTATCGATCGTACTTATTTTGTCTTTAAATCATTACGATCACAAAATTTAATGTTCTAATGAAAAGGTGCATATAATGATAATGCATATTTAATAATTTATAACCTACATACACTGAACAGATAATCTCTAGACATGTGATCTGTACCAACAGTGTACAGCTAATACTTGATCAATAATTTCACCAGATATTTATGTAGTTAAAAAGCAAATATGTAATGTACAGTAATTTGTATCCAGCTTTTATTATTTTTAAGGACAATCTTGACCATGTTAAAGATAGATATTAAAAAAAAATTATATAATTTTTTTTGTACATTTTCCAGGGATGACAGTCAGTTGCTAGGACAACTATCCCTGACCCCTTCCTCGGACTGTGAGCCATTCGCCTACTCCGAGCCTGATGCTAACGGAAACAAAAAGCCCATCGCACCCTGCGGAGCTATCGCTAACTCCATGTTTAACGGTTGGTAGCACTGATCACATTTCTTTTACAAGTTTTCATTCTGTTAATAACCTAAAACCTCTGAAAATATAATTTCATTTGCGTAAATAATTTTCCATATTAGTTATCTAAATATATTTGCATTTTCTAAAAAAAATCCTAGAAATGTTGACAGCTAGGACTACAGATCAATTTTTTAGTTATGGCAATGTTAAGTCGTAGGCGATGCTTTTGTTAGATCACGTGATTTTGTAATATGATTGAAGTAAAGGATTTATTTAGAGTTATTAAAAAAATCTAAAACACAACAGAGAACAACTGCCCTCTGTGTATAATTCAAACATTGTCATTGCTTTCCTCCATCACGGCCTCCATGGTCGAGTGGTAAGACGCTCGACTACGAATCCAAAGGTCGCGGGTTCAAACCCGGCGTGCGCCAATAACTTTTATTTAATTAATATGTGTCATAACACATTTAATTCATATAAAAATAATAACAAGTATATTTGCGGTACGTTCCAGAGTGGTAGATACTCTAAGTATCGCCCTGGTGAAAGACCACCATTCAGAATCGAAACGTTGCTTGAAATGGCTTTAGCCGTGTTTGGTGACCAGATCTGAATAGCCAGGTACTTCCCAACCTTCCTCTTCCCGATCTCCTTCCCCTCCCCACTACCTTCAGCCTCACAACATACCCAATTTGGGGATGCCATAGTCTCACTGGCTCTAGACGGTTGGGAGCAGTTGAGACTCTTGTGCGGTATTCATGTAAAAAAAAAAAAAAATCATGGGATATTATAACTCTGTCTCTTTCTCATAAAGTAAGCTTTTAAACATATGGTGATGAGTATTGGTAAATAAATATTTTCTGGTAGGAATAATTTGTTTAATAGAGCATCTTTATTAAATTTTCATTGATTACTCAAAACGTTATCTCAAGACAAAACTGAGATGTTTTGAGAAATTGACCATAAAGTTCAATAATAGTAATTATAGTTTTAATTTGCTAAATAATTACAGTTCAGTGAATTATAAACTATAGATTATGCTTATGATACTTGAAGTTTGTTTGAAACAAAAAATACTGTAAATAACTTTGATGTAATTTATGATTTCTTTAGTTTATTCGTTTCATTTAAGCCTCTCAGAGGTGATTTTTCACGAAATTCGCACAATGAGAATAATGATTAAAGCTATCCATATTCAATTGTGTATCATGGATGAATGCTTCCTAACCGTGATGTCTTATTATTTGCAGACGAGCTGGCCATAATATCCAATGTGACAGGACACACGGTGCGGCTCCTCAACACGGGCATTGCCTGGCCCTCGGACAAGCACATCAAGTTCAGGAACCCTACCGGCTTTACGTCTTTACCAAAAGGTATGCTCCATTATTATTGCATATGATGAAGAATAACCTTTTAACCGCTAAATAAATATACCTAAGCATTCGTCCTTACGCGGCACATTTTTTGTTTATACATTTTTGGTTGAATATTATTTTTAGAACGACCCTTTTAAGAAAACAAAATCATTATCTGAATTACGAACTATCTTAAAATCATCTTCCAACATCGAAGTATCAATAAACATTCACTTGAGATGAATCCAAATTAAGATAACGCCATAATAGTGTTAATATAAACAAGCGCGGTAAATTTCAACGAGACAAGGCCATCTATATGGACACTATAAGGTTCCCATCTAACACGCACGCCTGTTTCAAAACTCTGACTGTAGGCTGTCCCCGGGCTCACGGTTTTATTATTTTATAAGATAAACCATGAAGTAGTTTATGGAGATTCTCAGAGATGTCGATCCACAAATGAATATTCTTATTTTTAAAACAAATTTCTCCCAAATACGACATACATGTGCTCGGAAAACGAAGTTGAAACTTGAAAATGACTTTAGTCAGCTGCCGCGTGGTGCGAACGATTTGTAGAAATGACTAAAGTCACTCGCCGCCGTGAAAGGGTTAAACAGATTTTTTTGCCCTGAACCTGCGTTTTAACTGATTTAGTAGTAGTGATTCATTATTGAAACAATATGAATTAGAAAAATACGCGGAAAATAAAAAAAGTGTGAGGTGCGACCGAGAATACTCTTTCGTTTAGTTAAGCTTAGCGTTGAGCTCTAAAAAAGTTACTGAAAGCAGTTATTTTTTAGAAGGGTAAAATTGGTGTGAAAATGTTGTTTGTGTGATGTTGCTTTAATTTTAATTCTTAGTCACCTGATTCAGCGTTTATTATGTATTCACACGGTACAATACAAAAACAATAACAACCATTTAAGTTAAACTAAGAACATACTATTGTGAGCATGATAAAATTAGAGTTATATAAATATGTTTATTTTTTAGCGTTTGAAAACTTCAGCAAACCGAACTTATGGAAGAAGGAAATTTGGCAGTTGGATGAACAACACCCAGAAAACAATGGATTCCAGGTATTTTAGCACGTGTAGTTATTATAGAACAAGGCACATGTAACAATATCAACATTGGTTTATTTTCTTAAAGAGATGCATAGATTATTTTGTTCTACACACATATCACAAATAATGTATCAATAATAATTATTGAAGGAAACACTGTTTTGTATGCCAAAATAATTCTGGAACGTTCCGTGATCTATACTTATTAGTCTATGACCGTAAGTCAAAATGTGTCAAACTGGTGTAATGGACTTAGAAGTTTTACATCTTCGCATGTATATACATATATGGATATGTAAACATGTATCAATTTTTGATATCTGTATTACAATTAGCAGCCATGACAGTTTTAGCTGTATTCAAACAGCAAAAAGAGTGCTTTTAAAAATACACCAAAGTCCATTATCCCAGTTAGACATATTTTTACTTACGGAATTTTAGTTGCAGAAGAGCACTATGTGAACTGGTTACTGTAATTTAAATAAATAACAACCAACTACATAATTATTTTGTATTCGAAATTGAATCCAACATGGCACCTTCTGATATAACCATTGGTAATATTGTTCTGTTTTTGTTTGCAGAATGAAGACCTAATTGTCTGGATGCGAACAGCAGCCCTGCCAACCTTCAGGAAGCTCTACCGCAGAGTGGATCACAGCAAGTCCAGGTTCACCGCTGGACTGATCAAGGGAGAATACACCCTTCTTGTCAACTACTGTAAGTTGGACTATTTTGAACCAGTCAAGGGCTCGTTTACTCAAAATCCACAAAATATATTTATCAGAATTCGAACCATAATGTTTTGATTCTTACCCTTGCTTGTGTTAAAAATGAGTTGTCATTTTTTTACCTTGTAACAGTTCACCTAGTGAACCTAATCAGGTGAACACAACAATCGCACAGAAAGTGAAAATGACGATAAATTAATAATATGTACATATTTGGACATTTTTCCTGATAAAAGAATTGCATTAAGATGCTAAAATCACTGTCTTTCACAAATTGGACAACTTACCTATTTATAAATAACCTAACCTAACTTCTCGATATCTTCTTCTAGCCTACAGCGTGACAGCATTCGATGGCACCAAGTCCATGATAATATCCACCACCTCGCTGCTAGGCGGCAAGAACCCCTTCCTGGGGGTGGCCTACATCGTGGTGGGCTGCATCTGCCTGGTGCTGGGCATCGCGCTGCTCATCATACATGTCAAGTGTAGCAAAAGGTAAGTTTCTAATGCCACCATGCCATTTTTAACCTTCCCACACCCAAGATGGCAACTTATGTTACCTAGCTTTAATCTTTAATATCTCTATAACTTATACAATACCAGCCTTAAATTTTGACTATTCCTAATTCTAATTTATGCATATTTGATGAATACTTTATTATGAACATCATAGCTGATTGAATCAGGTAAATGTCGGGATGTTCATTAAAAGTTATTTAGTAAGTATAAAATATAGCAAAGCTGGATATCAGATTTTTTGTTTTTATGGTTTAAATCTTCAATTGAATATTAGATTGTGCAGTGATTTTACAAAACTTGGGTAACTGATGTGGAGGGCCATTACTTTCACTTCAAATGTTGGCATGACTGGGCTGTGTATGTTATAAATAGAGATGATGAAATTCAAATTTTTATGATATTTTTTTCTTTAGCACAACGGAGATGATCAACGTGAACCCAAGGACTCCCTACTCGTAAACCAATGATCCCATCTTTCTGGTGCTGTATACTGATATTCTGAGCTTAATTTAAACAATTGTTTGGTTTATGCAAACTTCAAAGTTGCATAACATCAAAATTAAAAATATGAATCTTAAATTATTTAAAAAAAATTATTCCTTTCTTCATTACATTTTCAAGTCCAACTGAAACTCATATTTTTTGTAATATCCATGAAAATGTTAACAAGAAATATGTTTTCAGTTTTTAAGGGCCTATTTATTCTCGAGTTCATCGTACCTAAATAGTGTGTAATAATTTGAGACATGATTTAAAAAAGAGTTTGCCAAAATAAACCGAGCAATCGTTACACTATGCAAAAAAACTGGATTTATTTTAATTTCTTAATCTTTAGTGTTGCCACAATAAATTATGTTTGTTATTTCAAATTTAGTTGTATTATAATTTAGTTGAAATTTGAATAATTTCTTAAAAATAATTTGTTAAAGATATCGATGATCAAATTGATTTTATATACTTCTGAATAGGATGTATTCCCTTAATTTGTATGTTGCAATAGGATAAAATAAAAGTATTTACTCTTCGTAAATTAAACGCCCCTCCCAGAAAAAAAACATAATTTTCTACAATTGTCTGCAAATTATTGAGTTATATGTCATCCAAACCTTGTGTCAAAAGATTAGAAACCAAGAATAATTAACAATTATTTCAATTTGTAAAAAAAATGCTTGCAAATATGTACCTACATATTATTTTTTTAGTCTTTATTTTGACCTTGAGTGTCACATGGAGTGAGCTACAAAAAAATGTCGTTCTAAAAGATTTTCTAAAGTACAACATTTATACTTTCTTTGATCTGTTATTTCCGTACAATTCAGAAATGGAACATGATACCCACTTTAAATTATGTTAATTGTTTTGTAAACACCTTGAGGCCTTTATCAATGAAACTAAGTTAAATTTTAACATTTTTTATATAACTTATGATTTTGTTAATTGAAATGCTGTTAAGATGTGTTATTGTAATATTATTCTTGTGGTTTAAAAGCTTTCTATGTTTTTCATCTATCCAAAGCAAATTAAAATATCTAAGCTTTTCTAAAAAATCTAATGTAATATTCGTTTTAATTACAGCACAGTATGTAGTATATTTTATATTGTAATACATATATAATAATGCTTTGCATAGTTTGCACTAAACGATTAATATATACTATTGTGTTAGTGGAACATTTCCAAATATACTTTTTTCTATTTTAATGTTTTCTTTGCATACAAACAATATTGTGTAGCTAAACCAGTGGGTAGCAATCGTTTGGGCAACCGGGACAGTTGCTAATATGTATAAGTAATTGTACCTTCAGCCTATGTATTATTATCACTGTCTTGGAGGCTTCTGTAAGCACTTGGGTGCATTATGTTATCTCCCATGTTTCACCTTATTCCCTTTAATAAAGTTCACCAGGGTTGTCTACGTATTTGACAATGTCTACAGGTTCCGCAATGTGGCTTCCCAGGTATCTGACACTTTTCCTGTTAATCATTGGCCCATAGATGATTGAATGTTTCCTGCAGCTATTGTTGCTTTCCTTTCCCAACAGCTGTGCGTGTCTCCTGAGGTGGCAGTGTCCTGTTGATAGTCCTACCAACTCCCTCAGTAAGTTTCTGTTCACGTTGATCATCTATGAGTACTTTAAATTGTCTTTAATGACCATAAATTTGCTTCTACTCCACTGACATTCACATAAATAGTTTATTTTCAAAGTATTAAAAAAAAACTAATATGTAGTCAAGTTCGTTTATTTAATAACTATTGATTTTAGTTGGATAATAGTTTTCAATATACTAATGATAATCATCATAAAAAGCTTGTTTTGATTATTTATTGAAGATATATACATTTTTTATAACGTTGACTAAGGGCACTTGTGATTGTTGCAATGGAAAGTTATTCTCTCCTCCATTTCTCATTGTTATTGAATGTTGTGTTTGGGACTGATAGTTTGCAATCTTCACAAGTCGAAAAAAATGTTAAAAAAATGTATAAAATCTTCGATAATTTAAAATTACTAATAATTAGTTTCCTGTTTGTCTAGCCTTCTCTTTTAGCCTATGATGACGAATAATATACTTAATGCTTATGTATGTGATATAAATGTAGTAAAAACTATTTAGATTAATGTTTATTTATTGTTTAGGTAAAATTATTTTAACATTCTTTGGAAAACAAACCTATCTTTCTACGACAACCACATAATAAAATACATAGATTGCAATCATATTCATATCTTTGGATCATTTTTTCAACCCACCAAGTGAAGACATATTTTTATTCGGTTTTGAAGGAGGTACCTACCTTGCCTACAGTATTCTACAGTTTTTTCTGCATTTAAAATTTCCTTTAAATAGCATTTAGGTAAAAAAATATTTAAAAATACATGTTTAGTTTTTAGCTCTTCAAATTAATTTGCATAATATTTAGTTCACGTTAATAAGAAAATTATAGATTAGACATGATTAAATCATTTTTATTATTAAAATTGTAGTTGCCTTGCATTTTTACATTTGTAATTTTTTAAAGTTCTATATAATTTTATAAAAATATTTTTTTTGTAATTTTCCCACTTTTTAATCTAAGTTGAAAAAGTACTTACCTTAAGTGTGGTATTCAGCCTAATTAGTTCCTACTTTTAAAAAATACAAGTGTAATTTTTTTTCTTTTCAAAATTTGTCATAAAATATTAATAGCTTTTAAAATTGTTTAATGTTATATCGTAACGTTAATTACATTTAACTATCTGCCAATACTTATTTTGTGATTTGAAAGCGATTAAAATAAATATGAGATGTCTATTTGATTTTGCTCCCAAAAATATTATGTGAGATGTTATTAAAGATTTTATTATTATTAAAGAAAATAAGTTTTGTTTATTATGTATCAAATGTCTAATAAATATTTTTAAATACCAATAATATGTTTATTAACCTTTTCGTTGCGTTTCTGATTATAAATAATAATTATTTATTTAAACCAGGATTCCCACAGGTCCTCCTGGGGGGAAATATCCTGGAGCTGAAGATATCGAGGGAGGGTGGTGGTGGCTTAAAAAAGGCAGTAAGAAGGCTTTTTGTTTTCTTCATGACTTACCTGAAGTTTTGCGACATGCATGTGAAACTCAAGTCTATAGTATGCCTGTACAAAGTTGACAACAAGTGTCCCTAAATTAAACGCCTTCAGTGTTTTATGAGGAATAATTTCTAGAGTGCTCATTCTTCGTCTGTTATCTGTTAATGTTTCAAATTTAATAATAATAATTACCTTTAGGTATGTTCCGCCGGTTCGTCTATAATAAACCACCCATAAAACATTGGCATTTGTGTTCTGAGATGTGTTGGGCAAGTAAGGTAGGTTTTTTTAAATAAATTATTACATTTTGTATCCTGTTTAGAGGTGTAGCGACTGGGCAACGAGCCCGTTGCAGGACATCAAACCCCAAAATCATTAGTCTGTATAACATTTGTTTGCTATTTGATAATTTATTTTGTTATGTCACTTTGAATCTAAAATGTGTGTTCATATTTAGCATTTCTATAGTGGCTTTATTCAATTTGTTGTTAGGTTTTTAAACAGGCTTGCCTGGCGCCCAACAAACGCCTACGCCACTGTTCTTGTTGATGATATTTTCCGACCTTTAACATTCACATAAATTATGTTTTTATCTAGAGCAATTTTATTTTTAAACATGCCAAATTAATAGGTCTCTTTTTTAAATGGTAATGTTCTTTAGCGCCGGGAAACTGGTCTACCGGGTGAACCTTGACTTTTTGCAAATTAAAATATATTGTTCATTAAATATGAAAACGAAATATCTGATATTAAAATTAGAGTTCCTGTCGCAATGGACATTTTAATCATCTGAAATAGTTAATTCATGTTCCTTACAACAGTTGTAAAGAGTCCACTAAACTTAACAATCAATAGGTTGGGGAAGGGTGTATAAAATAACCTAGGGTTTTGTTTTATGGCAAAATTAATGCCTAAATGTATTATTTATTAAGAAAATATTTTTTGGTTTGGAAATTACATAATTTAGAAAAAAAAATAGCTTATTGGTTATAATAACGTATTAAAAAATAAGCAATTAAAACATGTTACAAAAAATCATCTTACCACACTGGGCGTAGAAAATGACACACAACTTATATCATCAGAATGAAAATAAAAATAAAAATGATTAGTTATCAATAAAAAAATAAATAATATTTAATATTATGTACGAGTACGTACTTATTCTTATAGTAAATAAAGTTCAATTCATTTTTCGAAAACTTCAAAATCGTGAGTTCCTTTTTTTTAAATCGTCCGAAATAATACATCATTATCATTTTCCTTCCCTTGCTATTCGGGTCGAGGATTTATCGTTTCGACAAGGTGCCCCCCTCAAGGGCCCCTGTCCTGAGCTACTTTAGAAAACTCCGTCCATTGCAAGCCCATCCTTTCCTCGCACAGCCTATAAAGTTTATTTTTACAACCTTAATAATAAGTCAAACCTTACATAAATTAACCCATTCACTATTATGTGCTCCTGGTATATTTTGTGCTAATTTGCATTTATCAAGTGAAAGATATATATTTTTTTAAATATACCCATTCTGCATTTCGCGTTCCTGGTAGAAAATGCTAAAACTAGACAAAAAGTCAAATAAAAATATATATAATAAATAAATTTGCTAAAATATAAAAGTTTGATGAAATATGTCGGGGCTTCTTACAAAGCTGATGATCGTGTTCAGATTGTAATTTTCGTGTTTTCGTATTTACACCCGTCATTATTGATTATTTTGCGTACTCCTAGCTACCAGCAGGGCCGGTCCTGTGCAGGCGCAATTGGAGCAGATTGCCATGGCACTGATAGTATATAATTATTTGTTTTTTTTACGCGTCTAGCGCCTAAAAATCCACATTATCCAAGGGAGGAAATCGAACCCGTAACTTTCCGACCCGACGACGCGGAATAAAATTCGCGCCTCTCGTTTAAACTTGATACGAGTTGGTACCTATCTTTTGTAAGTAAATTATGCAGAACATAGTAGTGCAAGATGAGACACCTATAAGAGTGAAAAAGAACATTACCTGCGCCATGCACCGTTTGGCACAGGGCCTGGCTACCAAGTGCCTATGTTGGGCTATACTTTTTAAAGGAAAGGAAGGCAGTCAACCTGGGTCTCGAAGACACACAAACTAGTAGGTAATAATTGGAAAGTCATTCTAGAAGCAAGTTGTTGAGCACAAAATCTGTCAGGTAGGTATTTGAAAATCACGTACATATATTGAAGGTAATTTTTCTATTTTCTATTGTGTTATTTTTGTTTTGCTGAAAACACAGGTCCCACTAATATTTGCAAACGGCCAATAGAGAAATTAACGAACTATTTTTAAAATTCTTGTCTTTTTATTAAACGAGATCCCTGAGGCGTATGTGACCATGTTAAAAACGTTGATATCCGGAAAGAATGCAAAGCTGATGTAAGCGTGATGGGATCAAGAAAGGGACGCTTAGATGGTTTGAGCATGTAGAGTGAATGGACGAAAAAAAGAGTGTGAACATAATACATGACGTGAAAGTGAATGGAACAAGAAGTTAAAGAAACTCCAGAGGAAGTCATATTTATTTATTTTTTAAAAATAAATTCGAGCATTTCCGGGTTACGAATAACCTGACAATATTTGAAAAACTCCTACTACCATCATAATAAGCGGTAGATGTTGCTTGTGCAATGATGGCGGACTTATCCAGGAGAGGAATTGAATCCACGATGCCCGGGTGGGAATCCGTTTGTCCACTCAGCCACCGACCGGTCAAATATATATCATAGGCGATTAAGTGGAAAAAAAAACTTGAGTCAGACCATTTGAAGAATCAGAATAACAGAAGAGTATGCATAAGACGATGTATGAATGTGAATTAAGCAAGGAGTGTGTGTCAAGACAGAGTTAAATAATAATAATAATATTTGGACGATTTGTATAGCGCCGTTTTTGTGAAAAATCACCTGAAGGGCGCTGTACAGATCTTATTTTCTATTATTACATATTAATTCCTAGTTAAAATAAGAAAATGTACAGGAAAATACTTACCTGGCAGGTCTCATCAGATAGACACACTTATTAACCTAAAATTATATTTATGATTTTTTTTCCGATTTAGGGCATGGGAGCGAAATAAAAAAATGGACTTTCTGAATTCGTCGTACAGTACAGGATTTGATTAAAACTTGTATATTTAAAGGTGATTCGTCGAGAGACAGATTATGTTGAGATTCTTTTTATAAATTTAAGGATATGAGAGTCTAAAATTTAAGGATATGAGTTGTGTGGCGGTTTGTCCTCTCTGTCTACCCATGCGGAGATACGGCGTGATGGTTATTTAGTTAGTTACAAAATCTACACTAGCGAAGTCACTGACCGCAAATTTAAATAAGTTCAAATGTAACAACATAAAAAAGTAATACCTAGGTTCATTTAAAAATCGCTGTACGCGTGACTAGATAGTATTATGGTAAAATCCTCGTCATCTTGGGGATGTTACCTGTATATAAAGGAAGTCTGTAGATGGTCAGGTTGTTTTAAAGGTGGTTGACCCAAGCTTAGAAGAAACTCGAGTTTCAGGTTGTCTCACAGCATCGCTAAAATATGTTATGTAGGTACCTACAAACTTAATAGGTAGGCACTTGCATACTTTATATCTCAAAACAGTTTCGATCTAATCGTAAATGCGTAGCAATGTAACGCTGTATTATTAGAATTAAACTAGATTCGAGTATTAACGAAGGAGCTAATTTTAGTATCGAATTCGATGGCTTCTTGTAGTTTATTGTTTTTATTTTATTATGGCATTTTTTCGTGAATCATGTTTTTTGATTTAGGTACTTTGAGTTTGGAAGAAGAAGTCGGAGACGACCGAGGAAGACATGGCACGATCAAGTGAATCAAATACTTGAGTCGGGCCATCTGAAGAGTCAGAATAACAGAAAAGTTTGTGTGAGACGATGCATGAATGTGTATGATGCAAGGGGTGTGTGCCAAGACCGAGTTGTTTGACGGTCTGTCCTCTCTGTCTACTCCTGCAGAAAACGGCGTGATTGTTAGTTAGTTACCTTGAGTATATATTTTACTTTTACCCTTTTTAAATATTGGCGAATAACTGAACGTGCCGAAAATACACTACATATTATTTTATATCAATTACAATATGTTAAATAACACACACACATTAAATAAAAATATTTTGCGAATGCCGGGCTTGAACCCGCGACTCTGAATAAGACAAAGCTTCAATCAGCACATTATAAGATTCAAATTCAGCATAAAATGACGGCCTCGAATACGAATCAAAAAGTCGCGGATTTAAATCCGACGTGCGCAAATAGCTTTTATTTAATTAATATGTGATTATACTACATTTAATTCATATAAAATAATATAAAGTATATTTGCGGCACGTTCCAGAGTGGTAGACACTCTAAGTATCGCCCTGGTGAAAGACCACCATTCAGAATCGAAACATTGTTTAATTGAAACGGCTTTAGCCGTGTTTTTAACCAGATCTGAATAGCCAGGTACTTCCCAACCTTCCTCTTCCTCTTCCCCATCTCCTTACCCTCCCCACTACCTTCAGCCTCACAACATACCCCAATCGGGGATGTCATAGTCTCACTGGCTCTAGACGGTTAGGAGTCGTTGGGACTCTTGTACGGTATTCACTATAAAAAACCTATCTTCTGTTCTGACAAAAAAATTAAACTGGTTGTTAAAACGAGATAAAACTATGCAGAAACAAGGAGTGCAAAGGAGAGAGGAATTGACGCAATTTAGTTAAATGAAATAATGAGACTGCCGCAGAGTGGTAGATACTCTAAGTATCGCCCTGGTGAAAGACCACCATTCAGAATCGAAACGTTGCTTGAAATGGCTTTAGACGTGTTTGGTGACCAGATCTGAATAGCCAGGTACTTCCCAACCTTCCTCTTCTCTATCTCCTTCCCCTCCCCACTACCTTCAGTCTCACAACATTCCCTATTTCGGGATGCCATAGTATCACTGGCTCTAGGCGGTTGGGAGCAGTTGAGACTCTTGTGCGGTATAGATATAAAAAAAAAATTCAGAAATACCAGCCATTTTGAAGAACTTTTGTTCACAATGTGAATGCACACGAATTAGAAACGTATTCTAAGCGGCGTGAATATTATTGTTGCATACTGATATAATTGTTTGAAATAATCCAATAGAAATATTTAGCTACTTGCATATCATTCATTATGTTAGATTTGCTAGATTCATAATATTCATTTATGCTGGAACGTTACGTTTGTGAATTTTGAGTTGAACATTGATTTATTAGTAGCGATAAATGCAGACTTCAACGAACGTTTCTTAACTTTCGTGAAAGATCGACAAGTATGGTTGAAACGTTGCTGTACTCACAGACAAAACGTTCATACCAAAATTCCCCCTTTTATCATAATAATAATGGTCAGAAATGCCCGCTTCTCGCCGTTTAATCGCCTGCCAGTTGGCGCTTCAGCACCTAGGAAACTTTAATCAGACATCTCGCCAGACCTGTTTGCGGTTATTCTATCTCTGTTAAGCGCAATTAAAGCGGTTAACACGACGACCAGTAACCGAGGCTTTTGGCGTGGGGGGTAGCATGATAACGGCCCAACAGCAATTATTTTAGAAATTCACAATGTTGCTTATAAACTTCTTTAATAGAGGACTGAACGCTGTTGGCGCAAATACAAAAAATGTCCAAAGAAGCGAAGCTAGCAGTCCACAATTGAGTGCTTATATCGACCCTGATGTATGGCAGTGAGGCATGGAACTGGCGGAGGAAGGATGAAAGTAGACTGAATGCTGTGGAAATGAGATCCTCCGAGGCGTATGTGCGGTAAAACTATGTATGAACGTTTTAAAAATGTGGATATCCGGAAAGAATGCAAGGCTGATGTAAGCGTAATGAATAGGATCATGAAAGGGACGCTTAGATGGTTTGGGCATGTCGAGCGAATTAACGAAGAAAAAAGTGTGAAAAAGTATAATTCTATTTGATATAATAATTTTCATATTTTTTTTAAAAAGAGAGACAAACATTCCCTGGTTACAAAAACCCTGACAATACTTGAAAACTCCCTACTTCCATCATAATAAACGGAAAATGTTGCTTATGCAATTGAGTTGAGGACTTGGCCAGCAGAGGAATTGAACCCACGACGCCCGAGTGAGAATCCTACGCGTTTGTCCACTCAGCTACCGACCGATATGATGCGAAAGTGAACGGAAGAGGAAGTCAGGGACGTCGTAAGAGAAAGTTGGTAAGTCGGTGGTACGTTCAAGTGAATCAAATGATTGAGTCGGGCCACGTGAAAAGTCAGAATAACGGAAGAGTATGCATGAGACAATGTATGAATTTGAATAAAGCAATGAGTGTGTGCCAAGACAGAGTTGTATGGCAGTCTGTCCTCTCTGTCTACCCCCGGGGGGAAATGGCGTGGTGGTTAGTTAGTTTACTTTAGTTGGAAATATCCTCGTTTTGTTTGTATTCTCTTCGGCTGTTTCTTGTATTCTTTTCTGTTTGCTTGTACTATCTTTTGATGTTAACTTCTATTTCTCTTTTTTCTTTCATTTGATTCATCTCTTTTGTATCTCTTTTATATTATGTATCCTCTTCAATTATAAATTAAATAGTGTCTCCTTATCTACCGTCAGATCTATAAAAGATCTTGGTGTCACTATAGACTATAATCTTTCTTTTCGTGATCACATTAATAATGTAGTTTATAAATCATTAAAACTTCTTGGCTTCATCAATAGAATTGCATGTGACTTTAAGAATATAAAGACTCTAAAAACCCTTTACTGCTCATTAGTTCGCCCTCATTTAGAATATGCTAGTGTAATTTGGTCCCCTTTCTATACCGTTCATATTCATCATATTGAATCCGTACAACATCGCTTCTTACGCGGTATTGCATGGAGATTGGGGCGAGAAAGAGGCGATTATTCATATGATGAAATTGAACAATTATTGAAAATGTCTTCATTAGAAAAGCGCAGGAAAGACTTCGATTTAATTTTCATTTACAAAATTATTAATTGTTTTATTGACTCACCTTCTCTGTTGCAACTTATCCAGTTCAACATTCCTTGCCGTAGACTCAGAAACAATGAATTGCTGTTCCTCAATCATCACAATACTAATTACGGGTATAATTCTCCAATGTCCAGAATGTCAAGACTTGTTAACTCAAGCCATGGTCTTGAAATTTTTGGTAGCAGTCTAAATGATTTTCGTCATTCTTTACGACTCTACCAAAACTTTGACTAAGACCATGGCTTGAATGTTCTCTCTTATGTTTATTTTGCCTTATTTTTGTCATCGCTTCATTTATCTCAATTTATATGCTATTTCTTCTCTGTTACTCTTTTTTATATTTCGTGTTTTATATGTATTTTTGTAATTGGACTTTAGTCCGTTAATTTATAAATAAATAAATAAATAAATAAGTATCTTTCAAATGATTAAAAAAATATTGTTTTCATTCACATCTGAACAATCTGTAAAAACCTAGTACATATTATAAATATGTAAATAAACTAACTACTGTTGGGTTTTCGTTCTTTCCATCCAATTTCTGGTGCCTAAGGAAATGGTTTGAATACCACCCACCCACATAAGTTTACCCGTGAAAGGGTGGAACTTCCAAGATTTATTATATGAAAAAGTCTAATTAATAGAAGCTACCATCCGATGGAGAACGATCGTCGCCCGATAACTATAATTAGCATAGAATGTGAAGCATCCGTTGTAATGCGGTTTCTAACTCTAAGAAGAAGGCATTTATAAAAGTTTGTATGAAATCAATGCGATTGACCTTGCATGGGAAATTCCGTTATGACTGTTACGAGATCACAGATTTATTAATCAATCAATTATAAGAGTCAAACTTGGTAGTTGATCTGAATAGTCATCACACAAATGACTCTAAAGATGGAAAAATAGTGGCCAAACAGGGAGGGTGTCATGTTTTTTTTCAATTTCCTAGGAAAGAATAACAAGTATTTGATTTGTAAACGTAAAATCTAACAGATTTGTTTAATACATTCTACACTTCGCGACGATAAAACTGACTAAAGCAACCCTTAAATCTTTTCTAGTAGAAATATTAACGTAGGCTATGGTTCAACGTTATTATTATTACGGTTTTTTTAAACAGTGAATACTGCATCAGAGTCCCAACTGCTCCCAACCGTCTGGAGCCAGTGAAGATATGGCATCCCCAATTGGGACATTTTGTGAGGCTGAAAGTAGTGAGGAGGGGAGGGAGATGGGGAAGAGGAAGGTTGGGAAGTACCTGGATATTCAGATCTGGTCACTGAACACGGATGAAGTAATTTCAAGGAACATTTCGGTTCTGAATAGTGGTCTTTCACCAGGGTGATGCATAGAGTATTTACCACCGTAGATGTATATAAATATATACGAAACTATGCGCCAAAAGTGGCTCCAGGCACTACTTCGACTATATTAGTCGACTGAAGGCCGCCAGCGGATCAATATATACGAATTCCGAGCGAATAATTAAATGAAATACCAGCATCCGTACTAAGATGTTAAGAATAACCCCGAAAATGTGGAAAAACCGTCAAAATTTCTTTTTACAGGAAAGTGTGTTTTATTAACATTCAAACAACCCCTAGAATGACTTATTTGACTATATTTTTATCAAGGTTAATTCTGAAATGTTGACAACATACCGACATATTCAACTATAGTGTAAATGACCAAAGTGCACGGCGAGGTCTTTTGACGAGGCTCGCACCACGGGCAAGTCTCTGGAAGCGCAGAATGGAACATGATTTGAACAAAGTTTCGTATGGAGCTGTCTACTATATATATATACATGGCCTGTTCAAAAGAAAAGGTGAATTTTGAATTTTCGCGGGCTGTGTACATTCGATTATCGTTTTTTTGTTGTTGTTATATTGGTACACATATGTTTATCATATGTTAGCATTATCAGCCATTTTGGATTAGTGGTTTGTTTTTGACAACTGAAAAGGTTAGTCACGTTTTTGTGTTTTACTTTTGAAAAAAAAAGAATCAAAGAATAAAATCCACGATTTGTTTTTCCACAACTCCAGGACGCTCATCGTCATTAACATCTTCTCGGCCTTCTGTAAAGCGCTTGTACCATTTATAAACACTTTTTTCAGACGAAGTAGACTCGCCGAATGCCACAGTCAACATTTTAAGTGCGTTGGAGCACTTTAGGCCATTTTAACGTAAAATTTAATACATAAAAAAACCGATAATCGAATGTACACAGCCCGCGAAAATTCAAAATTCACCTTTTTTTTTGAACAGGCCTCGTATATATATATATATATACCTCCATGGTTATTACCTTTAAGAAAACAGTATTATTATTTTTGTCACGCAATATTTCGACCACTTTATTGTGCAATTATATAATAAATTATAATACTTCATTATAAAATAAATGCAATACGAGTTTCGCCATCACCCTTTTCTTCAAGGACGTTCAGTCAATTTCTTTATCGAAAACAATCGTTCTTTAATGATTTCATGTTACAGTTAGTCGACATGGAAGCGAGAACGAAAGACAATAAATGCTAAAAAACAACGAAGGTTTACCGGCACTGAACGAATAATACCTAGAAGTTTGATCTATACTGATTTGAAAAAAAGTTGTCTCCAATTTGGGTGAGGCATTTTGACTCCTTAGAGCCAATTAAATAAATTTTCTATTCAATAAGAAAAAGTCGACATTTAAAAAAAAAAAACAACATCACAAGAAGTAGGGATAAATTAAACTTACTTCGGGCACACAGACACGCTCAGTGGCGTGCACAGAGTTTTTGATCAAAATAGACAGTAGGAAAAACATTTAATTGATTAATAATAGAAAAGGTACCAACAACTGTCACTGATTACTATTGGATTTGTTCTGGTAAAAACCACTGCCTTAGACACTAACAAAGATACCTACAAAAACGAGCGCTACTTGAATGCGCAACAACTCACAGCATACATATTTTGTATTGTCTAGTGGACATTGAATAATCTGCTCTGACGTTGGCAGCGTTTGAGCATATATAGTTACTGCTTTTGACACGTCATAGTAGGATTGTCGGTGGGGCGTTCGCAGTTATAGATTTATTTTTTCAATAATTTCACTATAATTAAATTCAATATTAAACATATTTGTATGCAAGTACGGCAGGGTAGGCAGTGCTTATGTGCCTTAATGTAGTGCGCGCCTCTGGACACGCCCATATCACACTTCCATCAGTATTTCTTTCTTGAGAGTAGTGAATGCACAACAAACAACAAAGGTTTACCGGGTTATGTTAATTCTGTCTCATTTGCAAACTGAGCAAGACAGGATAAAGCTTTTTGTCCCATTGCAGAAGTCGAAGCTTCGAGATTTCGAAATAAATAAATAATAAATGAGCTTTCATTATTCCACTTCAAGAGGCAGTAGTTGGTTTTAACAAGTGGCTGAAAGTCCGCTTCAACGCATGTAATCGGAAAAACAAGATAAGATAAATTATTTTAGTCGATGGCTTTTAAATAAATGTTCAATATCGTGAATATCAAGCTTATCTACGGTGGATCTCGTCTCAAAGGCAGTGCCAATTACCAGTAACTAGATAGGCACTATGGAGATGAAAAAAATTTTTTTTAAAGAAAGACAAACATTCCCGGGTAACGAATAACCTGAACATATTTGAAAAACTCCTACTGCCATCGTAATAAGCTGAAGGTATTACTAGTGCAATGATAGGGGGCTTAGCTAGCAGAGGAATTGAACCCACGACGCCCGGGTGGTAATCCGAAGCGTTTGTCCATTCAGCTACTAACCGGTTATTACATCGTCGCCGGAAAGGAAAATGACTGAGGTGCCATTTCGGGAAGTTAACACAAGAGCCCTTTAAAGTTTTCAAATTTGTTTTATAAAAATCTTTTTTATAAAATTCATAAGTCTTCAGTACCTGGTTGGATTTTGAAACAAAATTTAGCTCAGGTAACTCAAGATAATTGAGTTACCCGAAGCGACAAAAGCTAAAATAGTCCCAAACTTGCGTCGCTTGAGTTAAGCCTTCTCCCAAATGGTAAATATACTTTAGATGGCTGAAGGGTCACAAAAGTCTTCAGAAATAAGCGAGAGAAAAATTCTGACCGAGAATCGAACTAGGGACCTCTAATTTTATCCTAAGAGTAGCGCATAACCGAATTTTCCATCACAACCAATCCATTCACCGTCATTTTTAACAATCGCATTGAATGATGAATCTCACATTCTTGAAATGTGACAATATTTTTGTCAATTTTTATTTTTTCTCATATTTGGCATCAATCTTAATAATCGTGAGTGAAGTTTTGTCAGAACACAAATGCAATTCATAGATAAAATTATAATTCATTTTATTTTACGGAGGATCATCGACTTTTGTAAAATCTAGAATTAGTGTTTTATTTTCTGTGAATTTTCTATATATCTATATTCAATAATCAATATTACAATGAAGCGTAATGTTTTAATTAGTAAACTTTTATTGTAAAATGCCAAATTTTTATGGATACAAATTAAATAATTTTTGTTTTTATTAATAACAGAATTACATACCTACTTTCATCATAAAGATTTCCGAGAACTTTATAGACGAAGCCACGAAGGTAAAAATAATAAAGAACCTTGAGGTATCGTATTTCGCTTATAATACTGCCTTTTTATAAGTGGTGTCGTGTTTTCTCCATTATTTTATCGAAGCCTGCGGTCTGAGGAAATACCTGAATTTATTTTATTTTCAAAGAAGCCAAAATAGAACTCAATGCATTTTGGTAAACTGCAGATATATATATATATATATATATATATATATATATATATATATATATATATATATATATATATATATATATATATATATTTGATTTACGAGTGCGTTTAACGACAAAGCACTGAACAGATTAATCACTAGAAGTGTGTTTTAAACCGCATTGAAAGACAACTGATTTCTCCAATTGATTTAAGAACCTTTAGACTCCTAGGCCCTAGACAGGCCAATGAAATTGAAAATGATCAATTTCAACGAAAGCTAGAAAAAGATACGCGTATTAATTAACATAATATATCGTCTGTGTTTTGGTCAAAGGCCTTATTCCACAATTTTTAGCAAGGAAATTCAGGCCTTAATAATAATAATAATAATAATATTTGGATGATTTTTATAGCGCCGTTTTTGTGGAAAATCACAATAATCACATAACGGTCGTGCTCTTATGCTTGACCCCTGATTGAGATTTGATAAAATGATGAAACGAGCCGAGAATCGGTGGTTAACAGGGGCGATTATTTAAACTGGTAACGGTAAAAAAATATTATGGAGCTAATCATAGATTTGCGACAGCGTAAAATTTGACAGTGGTTCAAACCACTAGGCCTAGGTTTTCTTGCAAAAAATGCTCTTGACCTAAACACAGTTGATATTTATTACTAGCGCGTATATATATTTATATATATATATATATGTTTTTTAAAATAAATACTGCAAAAGAGTCCCAACTGCTCCCAACCGTCTAGAACCAGTTAGACTATGGCATCCCCAATTAGGTTATGTTGTGAGGCTGAAGGTAGTGGGGAGGGCAAAAAGATGGGGAAGAGGAAGGTCGGGAAGTACCTGGCTATTCAGATCTGGTCACCGAACTAGGTTAAAACTTTTTCAAGCAAAGTTTCGATTCCGAATTGTGGTCATTCACCAGGCCCGGCCCTGAGTCAAACGGCGCCTGGCGCGGGTATTTTTTTTAGAACAGAAGATTGGTATCAACTCGTATCAAGTATAAGACAAGAGGTTCGTGCTTCTAGTCAGGCCACCAACCTACGGGTTCAATTGCCGTCCAAGAATGGTATGTTTTTTTCATTTTAAATCATTTATATAAAGTACTGTCACTATGAATCTACTAGTAAACTGCTCCAATTGCGCCTGCACAGAACCGGCCCTGTTGGTAGGTTAATTGTTTTAGTTTTGTATTTTTATTTATAGTTTTTGTGTTTAATTTGTAGAACTCCATTTTAATTTTTATATAATTCAATTGAATTAAATTTAATATTATTATTATTGAGTTCTGCTATTTTAAGTTTTTTTTTATTTTAGTTTTTAGTGACAGCTGTTTCGGCGTTTAAGGCCATTGTCAAACTGTTGAAGTTTAAACCGTTTAAGGCCATTGTCAAACAGTTTGACAATGGCCTTAAACGCCGAAACAGCTGTCACTAAAAACTAAAATAAAAAAAAACTTAAAATAGCAGAACTCAATAATAATAATATTAAATTTAATTCAATTGAATTATATAAAAATTTGTATTTTTAGTTTATTGTAATACAAATCGACTTATATGCCTAGCGAATTACCACCACGCGAAATCGAAACGTTGCTTTAAATGGCTTCAGATATGTTTGGTGACCAGATCTGAATAACCGGGCACTCCCCAACCTTCCCCCTCTTTATAAATCTCTTCAAACACACAACATACCACAGTTGGGGTGCCATAGTCGCACTGGCTCTAGGCAGTTGGGATTCTAGTGCGGTAGTGTTTGAATACATAAAATCATTGAATTTAATAAATAATCCGTTCGTTTGTTAATTCCTCTTTTGAACCGCAAGCAAAGTTATATATGTCAAGCTGTACCTTAAAGTTTCCCGATAATATGATATTCAAAATCAACTCGCTAATGAATGAGCAATAGACGATGTTTAACAAAAAATAACTAAACAAAAACACCCGATCATTTTTCTGTGCTCCTGGTATTTTGAATTTTGTTCTTGTTGACTACGTGAAATATTGTTATTTATATTGTGACATTAGCGCCGCTACGGAATTTAGTCCAAACTAAAACGTTATTTTTCCGATAATTTACCCCGCCGACTTCTGCGCTCCGGATACCGTGAGCTAAGAAACGCCCGAAGTTGCTGAATCCACAAAAACAAATTGATGAATTCGTTCGAAAAATTTTGACGAGTCACCTTCTCACACGTCTGTGCTCCTGGTATAAATTCCTAGTAGGTTTCTCTTCCTTTATAATGTTTTTTTAGGCCTGCTTTTTTCTTTTCTTTTTTTTTTTTTAATTTCACTACCGCACAAGAGTTCCAGACGCCCGGAGCCAGTAGGATTATGGCATCCCCATTTTTTTTTTACAGTGAATACCGCACCAAAGTTCACGCACAACTGCTCCCAACCGTCTGGAGCCAATAACTATGGAATCCTCAATTGGGGGATGCTGTGAGGAGGTGATGGAGATGAAGAAGAGGAAGGTTGGGACGTACCTGGCTATTCATATCTGGTCACCAAATACGGCTAAAGCCATTTCACACAACGTTTCGATTACGAATGGTGGTCTTTCACCAGGTCCGGCCCTGAGTCAAACGGCGCCTGGCGCGGGTAAATTTTTGCTAGGACAGTAGTTTGGTATCAACTCGTATAAAAAGTTGACTCAATTGCTTTCACTGAGTTACCTGAAGCGACAAAAAGCTAGAAAAGTTCTTACTTTTGTCGCTCGAGTCAAGCCTTCTCCCAAATGGTAAATATGTATATTTTAGATGGCTGAACGGCCACAAAAGTCTTCAGAATCAAACGAGCGTCAAAGCATTCGATGCAAAAAGAAAACTGATCAAAACTGTATATTTTACATATCTAAGCCCTTTTGCCTTTCCAGAGACGATACATTACTTCTGCTAGAAAACATATTGGTTTTGCGATTCATTTATTGTTCTTTATATAACTGAAAAGTAAATAGCATCCAAAACAGAAATCTTAGCATTTTAAGCATCCACAGAAAACAACAATTGAAAATGAAACAGTAGATCATATCAATAAATACATTTGACGAGATCTTTTACAATTATTTTACACTTTTTTGTAGAAGCACATATTAGGTAACACAAAATATGTTTTAAAAGTAACTCACAAAATTCAGAAATATACTATATTTTAATCTGTTATTATGTATGTTTGCAAAGTTCAAAACACGCAATAAAAGTCCTGATATTATAAATCGGTTTATCATATTTTTGAGTATTTTCATTAAAATGCTTTTCTTAATATCTACTATTTATTACCCTTGCCCTTTTGCCCCCCCTTTTCCTTTTTATCCTTTTTATCCTTTTTATCCTTTTTGCCTTTTCCCTTCTTTTCTACCACCGGAGGAGGCTCGGGGATGGGTTCCGGTTCTGGTTCTGGTGGGGGCGGCGGAGGCTGTGGAATGTCAGCCTCGTCATACTGTGTGTTCCTGGACTCTGACTGAGGTTTCGGAGGCTTTCTCTGGAGGCTTTGGCGTGACCAGCTCCAATTCCAGGTTGGCCTTGTCCGCCATCCTGCATTTCTTGTTGATCCGGAGAAGGAACACGTCTTTGTTCGGGTGTATCACCTTCATGGCTTCTACTCCTTGCGGCACGTTGCTGGGGGTTATGGCCATTGTTGGCTTCCCTTCATTGGGATCTCCGCAAGCTGTGAACTTCGTCGTGAAGGCGTCCTGCGGAGCTCCAGTACCTTCTCCCGGACCGCCCTGCCGCATGCTGAGGAGTATCTCGTTCTGTCCAAACACCATTGTTCTTTCTCCAGTCCCGTTTTGTCCTGTTGGTGGCAGCAGATTCGCGACTGACCCTTTAGACCCCTTGGAGCGAGGAACTCTTATTTTGATTTGGTTTCCATTGAGAGTTGCACCTATTTCTTCAAAGTCACCACCGGTACCACCACCTCCAGCCAGCATTTCTTTATTTTGCCCTTAAATAATAAAAAAAATGATTGTAAAACTACCGTCGATACAAAAAAGTACAAATAAAAAATAATAATAAAAAAAATGAATGAAAAATGAAAAATCTTACCAAAACATCCGCAACCATCCGATGGAGCCCGGGGAAGACTGCACGTGGTTCCGCCTGCACCTGCACCGCAACAGCCTCCGCCCCCTCCCCCGCCTCCGCCTAAACCTTCACCACCGAACCCTCCACCACCCCCTTTCAAACCTCCACAGCCCATGGGACTGTGCCCCTTGTCCGAACAACACTCCGCCCCTAGATCCCGCACCATCTTTGCAGGGTCACAATTGTTGCTGGCCTGTCCTCCCAGCACCCCCGCTCTCTTGAACATGTAGGACTGCGGATCATCCTTTCCCTTGATCATGAAGTTGTTGCCGGCATCGTTCATTGTGAAGTCATTTAGGTTGACTTCATCCAATTTCGATAATCTAATCATCATATCCACAACAGCGACCTCTTCCCCTTCGGGGTTTTTGACCGAGTAGTATCCCTTCATGGGTTTTACGGATGTTCCAGCATTGACTTGGGTAAACTGATCACTCAAGTCTATTTTAGTGTTTCCAAGTGGTAGTTTCGAAGGCAAACAAGCGCAAGACATCTTTTGCCAGATGTCCATGTACAAGTTCATGTCGTTCCCAGCCTTTGCCATGTCCGCCAACATGGGGAATAAGCATGTTTTGCCCTTTTCAAATTTTATAACACAGGCGCAAGATGAGTTCTGCTGTCTCGGATCATTTGGCTGGCTGAGATCGAAGGTGATCTTTTCGAGGAATTTACAACTAACGCATGTTTCGTGGTTCTCGTCAATGCAACAGATCTGCTTCTGTACCATAATTTTGTGAATGTAGATGTTCAGAACATAATTCGTCCCCACGACTGGCGGCATTTTTAAAGTTTAATGATTTCACAGGAATTTTCGCAGATACTTTGAGAACGGTAAAATTTGTCATTCTAAACTGAATGACAGGAACTAGAATAAAAGAAATTTAGAAATTCAAACATAGAACCGACGAGCAATTTGATAAATTTTTCTTTTCAGCCAGGTAAATTGGTAAGTTCTAAAAAAGAGTTGTTTGCTTACCGAGAGACAATTTTTTTATTTTATTCATAGCGGCCAGAAGTAAAATAAATATTAGATTTTTTTAAAAAAGAATAAGTTTTTTATGTATAAATATAAAAAAAATGAAATGGATGTAACAAACGTATTAATATTTAACATGCATAATAAATTAATATAAGGTGCATTAACCTTAATTTATTAAAATTTTCTGAACGCAGAATAATTACCGACTTAACTTGCTTTTATAAAATTACTATTATATTAAATTGCATTTCATGTTCCTAGCAGGACAGTTACAAGACAGTACCTACCATATTATTATGACAATTCCACTTCAACCTCACAATATCTATGCGACGAATTCAACATCTGGGAAACAAATACTCCGATTTTGTTAAACTATTTTTCAGTACGTCAATATCACAATATAAGGATACCTTAGAACAGGTTTTTTCATCTAGTAGAGCTAAATTAATTGTAGAAACTATTTTATTTTTTCTTTCTTGTACAATATTTTTGCACTGTTTATGAATTTAGTTTAAAAAAAATATAAATATTTGTTTAAAAAGCCTTTTACGGGCGTAAAAAATAAATCATAAAGTTTTATTTTTACTATGTAAAGTAATATAATGTACAATTATTCATGTTTTACATGCGAGCCAATTTCACAGTACGAGAAAATTTCAAAGATTCTAGTCATTTAAAAATATAACCCACAAAAATGTGTTTACAAACTACGGCGTTTAGCGATACGTATAACGTAAGGCTTTTCATCGTCATTCGTCCTATTCTCAGGAGAGCTGGCGCGATGCTGCGGAGGGGGAGGTACCGCAGCGGGTTCGGGGGTAGGTGGCACTGGAGCGGGGGTGGATATTGGCACTGGCGCGGGGGCAGCTATTGGCACAGGTGCGGGGGCAGCTATTGGCACAGGTGCGGGGGCAGCTATTGGCATCGGAGCAGGCGCTGGTTCTAGGATAGGGGTGGGTGCAACTATTGGCACTGGAGTGGGTGCATGTACTGGCACAGGAAGCCCCGCCATCATTCCCGGAAAAATAGGCGAAGCTACCTTAGTAGTAGGGGCAGGTTTTTCAATTACTGGCGCAGGCTGCACGATGGCTTGGGGAATGACTGAGACTGGCGCAGGCTGTACGGTGGTTTGGGGGATGACTGAAACTGGCGCAGTAACAACTGGTCGAGGATAGTCAAAAAACGACGGCTTGCGGTTCTCGGGCTCTTTTTCTTTGGGCACCTTAATATTAATTTGATTTCCCACAATATTCAAATCTACTTCATCGAAGTCCTTGCTGAAATACGGAGTCTTTTCGGCCACTGAAATATAAACATAATATAATTGAGAAAAGGGAAAACTAAACATCGTGATGAAAAAGTATGGGCCATCTAAAATAAAAACAATTAGAAACGAAAAAACAGTGAAGATACAAAAAATGCCGTGTTAAGTGTCATTGGAACAGCACGTAGATGACCCAAATCACAAACAAGCTATAGCTCAAAATGGATAGAACCACACTGACGGAGTTCGTAGGATACGGAAAGTGTAAGTTTAGACTTAACAATATAGGATTAGTAACAAGACACCATAAGATACCCAATACATGGAGATGGCTGGAAATAGATGGTACTAACAGCCGTAGAAAATGTAAAGTATGAAGAAACACCTGAATCATATAATATAATGCCAATATCTCAACTTATGTGAATAAGATTTAGCTACCTGGGTAGTCATGTTGTAGAAACCAAGGAGATAGCCAAACACCCAATGCGATTTTAGATAATGCCGGAATATCTGAACTTACGTGAAACGGTTTACAAAAACCCCTGGGTAGTCATGTTCCAAACCAAGCGAACCCGATAGCCACCTAACCTCACCCGAATCAGGCTGTCGAGCCGGATTGTTAATGTAATGTGAGAGGAAGTACAATGGGCATATGGCATGAGTGCTTACAGGTAGTTATGAAGCTATGAAAAAGATCTTCGTAACAAAATGATAATTTTACTAGTAGTATTTAAACTTACCAAAACATCCACATCCTCCACTAGGAAGGGAACATGTCCCTGCAGGTCGTTGAGCCTGGTTGCCACCCATTTCAGTTAGGCCACCACCACCCCAACTGCTGCCTCCAACATAATTAGTTGCTCCTCCTCCGCAACAGCCTCCTCCAGTCCCTCCACCTCCAATTCTACCGAAACCTTCATCCCACCCACCATCCCACATTCTATCTGCTCCACTCCCTCCCACAAAGCTCCCTGACTGGACTGGAGATGTTTTCTATCCGAACAACACCCAGATCCTTTTTCCTGACCCGCCGTCGGATTCAACTCACGACCAACTGCTCTCTTGAACGTGTAGGACTGGGGATCATCATTTCCTTTAACCATGAAATTATTTCCTTCTTCATTCATCGTAAAGTCATTCAAGTTGATATTTTTCAATTTGGATACTCTGATCATCATATCGATCACAGCTATTTCATCCCCTTCCGTGTTCTTGACTGATACGTATTGCTGCGTAGGTTTTGATTCTCCAGCATTGACTCGTGTGAACTGTTCGCTGAGATCAACTTTAGTATTTCCTAGATGTAGCTTGGAGGGCAAACAGGCACACGGCATTCTTTGAGAAACCTCCATGTACAGATTCATGTCATTGGCTTTTTTTGCCATTTCTGTGGTCGCGAGGAATAAGCATGTTTTTCCTTTTTCAAATTTGATGATGCAAGGACACGAAGTTTGTAATCTCGGGTCGTTCGCTACACAGAGGTCGAATTCAACCTTTTCTAGGCATTTGAAACTGATGCATGTTTCGTGGTTCTGGTCGATGCAGCAAATCTGTTTTTGCACCTTAATGTTTTGAATATAGATGTTTAAAACGTAGTTTGTGTCCGCATTTAGCGACATTTTGAAAAAAAAAATACTGTAATTTAAACGGCAGTTTATTTATTTTAGAAATCTGACAGAAATTTGAATAAATTCACGATAAAGTCATTTGAAATCAGAATGTGAAAAACAAGGAAAAAATATTTTGAAAGTTTGCGGGTACCTAATCGATCTTCATTTTTGTAAAAAAAAATCCAATAACACGTTCAATTTTGTATGCACAGAATTTAATACAATATAGTCGTGTGCTTTTTTATTGTCCACGCGCGTAAGTGAATTTCAAATGTTGGAGCAAAGAGCAAAGAAATAATTGAAAACACTTTAACAAAAATCATCTTCCGAAGTAAGTGCTTGTAGCTTTTACGTTACAAATTCCATGAAATTCTGTATATAATTCGCTTTAGTATATTAGTTGGTAACATATTAATTACGTGTCATGTTTTACGAACATTAAAGTATTACACGTACTTTTGCCAGTATAAATATGGGAAGAAACAAAATACTTTGATGGATATTTTAAGTAAAGTAATTTGTATCTTCTATCTGAAATCGTCTGAAATAATTTCACGGCCATTTTTGGCGGTAACTCTGTTTACGGAACGCTACAGTGAAAATATTTCCTTATTCAGAATTTCACGCTATTGATTGATTACTAACGAAAGATTAAAATTGTATTAAATTGTTTTTCTTTGTTGAGATAAAATTGGCTTAATCCAATATAAAACTTCGTTCTTTGCTGAAATGGGACCATAAGTGAATAGGTGTTTTTTCATCCCTTTCGCTTTACGCACAGCTTTTGGTGTTTTCCACTCCCAACTGTTGCACGTGTCTTCTGAGTTGGCAGTGTCCTGTTGATAGTCCTAGTAGCTCACTCAGGGAGTTTCTGTTAATATTGGGTAGTTGCTTGACTCACAAGTGGTCTTGATTTTGGTGAGATAAACATTCTTGAAGATGACTCAAAGAAGACTGGGAAACCATGTTGTGGAATCAGGAGTTAAACACCCGATGTCAACCCTGCTGAACTTTATTAAAGAAACTAGGCGCTATATAAATTCAATGCTATCATCATTATTATTATAGGCCCCTATCAAAGACGAGTAAAACTGCCGCAAAGACATGGACGCTTTTATGAGGTGACACATAAAAAAGTGTGTTCTTTTTATTATCTGACGGCCTGCGTGGTCGAGTGGTAAGTCGCTCGACTACGAATCCAGAGGTCGCGGGTTCAAACCGGGCATGCGCAATTAAATTTAATTTAATTAATACGTGTCATAACACATTTAATTCATATAAAATAACATACAGTATATTTTTGGCTTCACGTTCCAGAGCGGTAGATACTAGATAATTATCGGCCAGGTGAAAGTCCACCATTCAGAATCGAAACGTTGGTTAAAGTGGCATTAGCCGTGTTTGGTGATCAGACATGAATAGCCAAGTGTTTCCCAACCTTCCTCTTCTCCATATCATTTCCCTCCCCACTACTCAGCCTCACAACACACCCCAATTGGGGATACCATAGTCTCACTAGCTCCAGATGGTTGTTCATATCAGTTCAGAGACTTGTACCGTATTCACAATAAAAAATGTAAAACACCACTTTATTTGAGTTAATCACCAACCAGGTTTCGCTTTTCTCAAGCTTCGTCAGGGCTTTTACATCAACTGGCTTTTACATCATCGGTTGATGTAAAAGCCCTGACGAACCTTAAGAAAAGCGAAACCTGGTTGGCGGTTAACTCAAATAGAGTGGTGTTTTACAAAGTTTGTTGTTTTATTTAATATACAATGTCACACCCCCAAGTTTCTGTTTCCTTCGAAAAAAAAAAAGTAAATATTAAAAACGTTTTATTTTAAATTTCTGTGTATTACCTTGCGAGTACCTACCCGTGATAATTCGCCCATTCAAAGGCTGCATAGACTAGGTAATAAATACGGTTCAATAGATGTTTACCGCTACAACACTGTTTCCAAATTAAAATTTAGCTTATTTGAATGTTTTCAATAGAACAATAAAGTTATTGTAATTTATTTGCACCTTTTATTAGTTATAATTGCAATGCAAAAATAAAAATACTTCGCATTTCGCTGTAATTTACTATTTACACAATACCTACTTACTAATTTGATGGTTATACTATTGTTATTATCATTCATTTCTGTTGTTGTTTTCATGCCATGTACTATATTATTTCTTCAAATCTTCTATAATAATATAACTAATGGTAACTACATTAATTAAAGTAAAATAAAATAATTTTCTTTTCTGAAGTCAAATAATATATTTTATTTTTATTTTTATATGAATACCGCACAAGAGTCTCAACTGCTCCCAACCGTCTAGAGCCAGTGAGACTATGGCATCTCCAAATAGGGTATGTTGTGAGGCTGAAGGTAGTGGAGAGGGGAAGGAGATTGGGAAGAGGAAGGTTGGGAAATACCTGGCTATTCAAATCTGGTCACCAAACACGGCTAAAGCCATTTCAAGTAACGTTTCGATTCTGAATGGTGGTCTATCACCAGGGTGATACTTATAGTATCTACCACTCTGGAACGTGCTGCAAATTTACTTATTTTATTATTTTTTTATATTATGACACATATTAATTAAATAAAAGTTATTAGCGCACGCCGGGTTTGAACCCGCGACCTTTGGAAATAATGATAAGTTGTACGGAAAACATGCTGTACATTAGCAGTGCATTGGTCTTAGTCCTGTTCTAGAAACAACTCCCACTACGATAACCATAATAAAAACATTAAAATTAAGACACTGTGATTCCATTCTGAACAATTACACCGAGGATATCCATTCAGGAGTTAAGGTTCAATTGATGCATTTGCGTAAGGCGGCTTTGCACTATAATTAGGTGATTTTAGTATTAGATCAGGTATGTGAGTAAAGCGCTCACCGCACCCATTTCACGTGAAATTTGAATACCAGACCAGTCGGAATATTAACTCCAGTTTGTCCCAGTGAGGCGACTTTACGGCGTAGTTTAGTATTGAAAAAGGTCATCTGCAATACCTGCTTCAAATTAACGCCTAAAATATTAAGCCTTAATCAATATGAAATTATGCGCCTAAGCTGTATATTGATACTTTGGAAATTGGGTTCAGTAACGCAATTGGTAGTGGACAAAAACTTTTTTGTCTAAATCACATTGTTTGAATTTTATTGAAATTGTTTAAATAAAAACTGTAATAATATTAATAATATGTGAATTTTTTACAAATCCAATCCCATTTTGTGTTCGATTGACTGTAGCACTTTAAAGTAGAAGGAATTGAGTAATTAATATTTTAGATCAATAAAATCTGACCCTTGTCATTCATATTCTGATCGTAAAATGATTTTTGTAAGTAGTAAGGATCAGATTTTTTTAATGCGACGAATTAATTAGTTACTTTCCGAGAAATTCTACATATTATATCTTATAGTAATTACATGGCACTATCAAGTAAATCAAATACTTGAATCGGGTCATGTGAAGAGTCAGAATAACAGAAGAGTATGTATGAGACGATGTATGAATGTAAATGAAGCAAGGAGTGTGTGCAAAGACGGAGTTATATGGCGGTCCGTCCTCTCTGCCTACCCCTGCGGGGAAACGGCGTGATGGTTAGTTAGTAAGTATAGCATAGTAATAATTTTATGAGATTAAAATTCAAACCTTAAAATATTTGCTTTTCTGAACTATGATAGCAATCTCTATCATAGACGGCCTCCATGGTCGAGCGATAAGACGCTCGACTACGAATCTAAAGGTCGCGGGTTCAAACCCGGCGTGCGCCAATAACTTTTATTTAATTAATATGTGTCATAACACATTTAATTCATGTACAAAATAATAAAAGGTATATTTGCGGCACGTTCCAGAGTGGTAGATACTCGTATCGCCCCGGTGAAAGACCACCATTCAGAATCGAAACGTTGCTTGAAATGGCTTTAGCCGTGTTTGGTGACCAGATCTGAATAGCCAGGTACTTCCCAATCTTCCTCTTACCAATCTTCTTTCCCTCCCCACTACCTTCAGCCTCACAGCATACCCTATTTGGGGATGCCATAGTCTCACTGCCCCTAGACGGTTGGGAGCAGTTGAGACTCTTGTGCGGTATTCATATAAAAATATATATATATACCAATATATATATATATGTATACATATACCCTTTCTGCCGTTCGCAAAACAATTGTTTTTCTGTCCACGTCTTCTACTAATATGTCTCTCTTCTCGCGGCTCGAAAGTCGGCTGGTACAGACGTTAAAGCTGTGCCCAATGTTACGGTGAATTTATAATTTATTTTGACGATTTATTAAGTGAAACTTTATGAAGGGTTGTTGTATTTTAAAAGAACAATTTTAGAGAACATGAACAAATGCAAAGGAATTTTCCAAGAGTAGTCCACACCAGTTTATGAAACAACTCCCATTGAAAAATGATTCCGAATGCCAACGTTTACATACATCCACATTTAACGCACGTAAATTAGATTACAAGAACTATAAATACGTATACTGTGTTGTTTCAATACTGCCGATGACATTGGAGCTGCTGGTAATAACATGTCTACGTAATATCCAGCTCGAGGTAGTAAAATTCTACAAACACGAAAGAATATTAAACAACTTTGTAAAAAAAACTGTCTCATCTAAATAGGAATCTGCTGCAGGGAAGGTTAATGGAAAACTGTGAAAAAACATACTCAAAGAAAAGCACATAATTACAATACAAAATCGAAACACAGTCTAGATATGGTTATGACTTAAAACAATGCAATCATCTCCATGGATCATCTCCCGCAGGCTGCAGAGGCAAAAGCCCAGTAAAAAAGCTCGTGATACCAGTACGGATACTGCCTGCGGTGGATAGTTAAGATCTTCAGGTATGCCTATGACGAAGAAGGCTGTATTTGGAAAAGCAGACAATTTGGATTCTGATGTCATATTCTAAAATGAAGATTGAAATCCAATTAAATGTAAAAAAATTCCAACCTACATTGAAAACAATTAAATACTTCTATTTAAAATATATTTATATATATATATATACTTGACGGCCTCTATGGTCGAGTGGTAAGACGCTCGACTACTAATCCAAAGGTCGCGAGTTCAAACCCGGCGTGCGTTAATAACTTTTGTTTGATTAATATGTGTCATAACACATATAATTCATATAAAATAATATAAAGTATATTTGCAGCACGTTCCAGAGTGGTAGATACTCTATGTATCGCCCTGGTGAAATACCACCATTCAGAATTGAAACGTTGCTTGAAATGGCTTTAGTCTTGTTTGGTGACCAGATCTGAATAGCCAGGTACTTTCAAACCTTCCTCTTCCTCATTTCCTTCTCCTCCACATAAACTTCAGCCTCACAAAATTTCCCGATTGGGGATGCCATAGCCTCACTGGCTCTAGACGGTTGGGGGCAGCAAAAAAATATATACATGTAAATATGTACCTATATATAAATAATAATTGTAATTTATTGCATTATGTATATAATAACTTTGTGTTAAATGTTTGACCATCGCAATATACGGGCATGCGCTTAGTTCGGTAGGTCGCAATATATTATGTTCTAAAACTTGTCATACATAAACAATCTAATATACAAATAAATAAATACTTGTTGATACAGAACACATTAACACGGTAATACAATATACGCTATTGTTGAGTGTGGTTTGCCACCTTCGATCTGGAGCCCTTGAATAAAGATGCTAGATGGGAACGCTGTGTTTGTTCTATCGGTATTTCCATTTGTAGGTGCTCCGATGAACCAACACCATCGATCCCTTCAACGCCGGTAAACAAACGGAATATACGTTAAAACCTTCATCGCGTGATTGTATTGTTTATCTTTATTTGCTGTAGATACATTCGAAACATGTTACTTCTTATCGGAGTTAACTATCATCAGGTTCCTCTTCACCCTTAAGACATAATATAGCGGCAAGATATAATATTCAAACGGAACTGTGAGTGTACCAGCCACGAAAGCTTCGAATTCAAGTGGTTGGCGCAATTACACTACAGAATATATTCTAAATTGCCATTTTTTAAACGTAATAAGTAGGTTATGTTTTCAATTAACAGTGTTATTGGCTAGTGTTTATTATTACTTTATTACGCATGGAGGCCTTCTGTTTACATGCCCTGCTGTCAGGCAGTGACAACATAAAGCATAAGTAGTGCAATTTTAGACAAAAGCGCGTGGGTGGATTTTGGAATGGCCCATTGAAATATGAAGCAGATATTGCCATTAGAGGGAAACGTTAATTGCCGTAGAAGGATTTTAAAATTAAACGTCGACCCCGACGGAGTTATTTGAATAATAATATGCTAAAAAGATTCGAACTGAATTATTTATTGGATTCGTGATGTCTCAGAAAGGGAATGAAATGACGAAGTTTCTTTCAAAGTAATTTATTCAACTTCATACTAGACGTAGGAACATAATATTACAATGCCATTATGAAATTAAACGATTTTACGATCTCTATTAAATGATTTGCAATGTGTAAGGCTGAATCATAAATAATGATGGTTTTGAATTTGCAAAAAATGCATTTATGTATATTTCGAGATGTGGTTGGCATCGAACATTTGCAAATCAGGTGGCTTGGCCACGTACTCAAAATTCGAGAGGACCAATTTCAGTGCTGACGGCAGTATGACCAGAGGTAGTGTAGTTTTACAAGTACTGGTTTGAAATTATCAATTCCAGAAAAAAAAACTAAAAGTGTGTGACATTTATTTATATATTAACGGACTATTGTCCAATTACAAAAAAAACACAAAACACGAAATGGAAAAATAGAGCAACAAAGAAAGAACAGCACATAAATAATATTTTAATGAAGCAATGACAAAAATGTACATTTGAAATAACATTAAAATCAAGCCTGAAGAAGGTTTTGGGAGAGTCGTAAAGAATGACAATAATCATTTGGGTTGGTGTCAAATAATTCAAGAATATGGCTTGTGTTAATAAGTCTCGACATTCTAGAGAGTGAAGAATAAAAATAAATGCAAAGAAATTAGACTACCAGAAAATAATAAAGCCAACACACGAAATAGCTTACTATGTAAAGGAGATGAAATCTTATAATAAGCTGCCGGAAACCATCAAAATTATGCCAATCAATAAATTCAAAATAGCCTGAAAAAATTATTTAAAATGCATATAAATCCAAAATAATAAGTAAGTATATAAGTAAAAATATTTTAAAGTCAAAAATAAAATGAAATAATTAGCTACTTGTAAATTTGAATGTACAAAGTAACTAATATAAAATAAATAAATAATACCCATAATTAGCAAAGCAATGATTGAGAAACAGCAGTTTATTGCTAACAAAATATTTAGAAAATATGGAAAAAATACGTTTTGATCATAAATTTTCATATTTTTCCCGTGTCAATTGTCTTTTCATTTCTTTTTATGGCTCATTTTTCTTAATGTAAGCACAGCTTTTCAGATTTTATGAACTACATGCCACTGGCTGGCGGCAATTATAGAGGAAACTGATTGTGCGAGGAAAGAAGGAAACGAAACGAAGGTTGTGCGAGGAAAAGCTGGGCGTCTGGGGGCGCCTTGTGAAAGCGATGTGTCCCCAACCTGAATAGAACAAGAGGAAGGAGATGAGATTAGACGTTTATGTAACATAACCGCAATCACATGAAAACGCACACTTGTAGAGTTAATTTGGGTCATATTGGGAGGAAAAAAAACGTTCTGCGTCTTTTTTGGCCAGTGACAAAGGCTGTGGCAACAATTGCGACCGAAAGCGACAATTCTTTGAGTCCAATCTTGATTGAAAAAAGACGCCGGGAGTTTTATTACTCCCAACATTAACAAGACACCGCTAAATATGAATTCAAAAGGTCTGTCAAATAATAACATGAACTGCTGTGTACCTTTTCCTACTTTCAATTTTGTAAATTAAGGTACTAAACCCTTTGTTTGTCACAATGTAAATAGAGTAGTGATTTGTCGCAATGTATCTGACAAATACATTAAGTTTGAGGCATATTATGGGAAAGATGAGGCTTGCTTAGCATTTTTTCCACAAGGTCTCAACATAAATACCAGTTTTAAATAACAACACATCGGTATTTTGTATATTTTAATTATATTAGGAAGGGGAGCAGCTGATCCAGAATATTCCTTGTCAGTTACATTTAGGAATATACGCCCCTCTTGTATCTGACAAATAGATTGCGACAAGCGAAGGGTTAAAACACATTTGCAGGGTTCACGCTGAGTATTGGAACAATGCTAGCCAAATCAGCCTAATTTTATTGCCTTGATATAAAGAACTGTTCTATAAAAAATAACTAATGTTCACACAATTCTCAGATTTTTCTAAAAACTAAATTTCCTTAATTGTTGATTTTTATAATTCACACTCTTCACTCCCCGAATTATCGCCACTAGTTATAAGTCTTAGTGATTAAGCTGTAGGTTATGTTGATTGTGTTGTAAAGCACTCTTGAGGTGATATTTCTTTCACGAAAACGGCGCTATAGAAATGAGCCAGATTTTACTATTATTATTGTACTTATTGTAGTCTAGATATTTGTAAAGGAAGAATAAAATAATATCTGATTTGAACTACATAAAACATTTTCGTTATTTACCCTTCTGTAGCCGCTGCAGAATGAAAACCTCTCAAAGTATTTTTGCCACGGAGATTTCGGGCATATCACATACGGCCGATATTTGACAATATACAGACAGAAAAGAATTAAAACAACAAGGATGTCTACATAAATTTCTTGTGCTTTCTTGGGAGTCGCATCAGGAAACTCCAGCCCACGGTGCATAGGCGTTGCTTTGTCAACAGAAATAAACACCCAAACATACTTTAAGGCTACTGGCATGATGAAATATGATTTATGAGTCATCTGTGAGGAACCGGGAAAACCAAAATAACTTGTATTCATTTCCTGACGGCTGCTACTAAAGTCCCCCAACCTACATAAGCTATTTAGATCAGATATAATTGATGGTTGGAGATAGAGTATAATTTATGGGGCCATCCTTAACAGTCGACTGCGAAGGAGGTTTTATAGAAGTTTGATCCTGTTTATCTAAGTTTTAATCCTTGACTTTGGTTTTTTTTATTTTGATAGAAGACCGGTTTACTAACCGGCTACTGCCGAGTGGTTTAAAGCCTCAGGTTCTCACCCAGGCGTCGCGGGTTCAATATTCTGCTAACTAAAGTCCTCTACCATTGTACAAGCAACAATTATTAATAATAATAATAATATTTGGATAATTTGTATAGCGCCGTTTTTGTGAAAAATCACCTCAAAGGCGCTGTACAAATCTTAATTTCTACTTAATATTAATTCTTAGTTTATATAAATATACAGCAACATACTTACCTGGCAGGTCACTTATGGTAAGACACAATCACCATATTGTAATAACTTAAAATTTAGCTGATTCTTACTTATATTTTTTTATTTATTTTTTTATAATTATTTTTTTTAATTTTTAGGGCATGAGAGCAAATTTAAATTAAAGTTTATCGGAGGTATTTTTTGATTTTTCGTAGTGAGGAACAGATAATGATAATAATCTTCTAATGAATTTAAGGAATGAGAGTCTGAAAAGTTTTCTTGGTTTGAACAGAAATTCTATTGGGCTTGTTACATCTTGATTATGGATATGATTTTATGAAAAAATGGGTTTTGAGTTTGGCTTTGAACTTTGTCGAGTCTTTTATTACTTTCAAATCATGTGGTAGTCCACTCCAGGCTTTAGGACCTGACACTCCGAAGGCGCGCTCTCCGAACTTAGTGTCTGGTGTGCGCTTTGGTTCTTTCAACCTTCCGATAGCCGATGACATTGCCGATCTAAGGGTTGTATAATGATGATATTTTGAAGAATGCTCATATTCTTCACAAAAATGGTCATGGGAACAGATTAATAATTTGGAAGCACTATAAAAAAAGACATTTAAATTAATAGCTATATTCTTAATAATATATTTATCACGCTCTCAGTTGACGTTTTGCCTCTTTCAATTCGTATTATCTGTCTCTTTTTCTCTGTTCATTTGTTATAATTTTAAATGTTATTCTATTGTTTTCTCACGGTTCTCTTATTTTATTTTAAATTGTGTTCTCCCTCTGTATGTATATATAACCGCACACTTTGTATTTTTTGTTTGGTTTAATTTTGTATCCTGATTATGCTAAGGCTCAGCGAAATTGGTCGACTAAAATAAAATCTGTGGTCTTATACAAAGTTATTATTTCATTTCGTCAAATATGTAAAACCACAAAGTGATTTCTTTCTTCACGTTTAAAAAAAAAATGTGTAAGATTATGGGTATTAGCTCTTCGCTAAGGGTCTAAATGTTTCGATAGTTCAGTAGCTTAGAGCAGTCTCTCGGTTACCGGAAAATCTACATACATTCTATTGCAAAATAATTTATTCTATAAATAGTGATGAAAAGTATACGATTTAAAAATTATATCTTTTTAAAAAATAATTTCAATAATATTTTACAGTCTTAACTTGTATCTCAAACCGGCCGGTCGACATAATCCCAATAGGAAAATAAAGTAATATCTGGATCAATTTATTTCAAATAACAAAACAAGTTGCAGAAGATAATCGGACGAGACGAGTAAACCTTCAACTCGAGTCAAGGACGACACGTAATCTGCAGTTAAGTGGGCGGACAGGCTGAATGCAGGTGCTCAGGTACTCCAGTTAAATAAAGAAATTTAATATTATTATTTAAATAGTTGATTGACATACCACCATGAAAGCTATTGCTAGGGGCGAAATTTACCCGATGCATGTGTGTTATCTTGGATGAACATTCACTGTTTCTCTAAGTGTATATTTTTTTATGAAAAATAAAATTTATTTATTAGAGCTTTACGATTTATTATGATTTTAATTATTGAAACAGTATAATTTTTTTTCAACGAAATAGAAACAAAAGATGAGGTTGCAACCGAGACTTGAACTCGGAACCTCTAATTTATCTAGGAGTGACTTAATATATTTTTTATATTTCGTTGAAAATTATTGATATTTTTTCAATAATTAATGCATAATGTAAACAGTGATAACGAAGATAAGACTGAAAAACGAACCAGAATTCAGTTTTTGTAAGCACCCCTTAGATGATATTTCTCAAAAATGGCGCTTTATAAGTTAGCCAAGTAGTATTATTATTATGTTAACTGGGTTCTTGGAGAAGGTAAAAACTAGGATCATTTAAAAAAGGTAGTAGCGATCGTGATTTTAGCTAAAATATTATATTTTAGATCAATCGTTTTTCACGTCATCGGTAACACATGGTAAGAGTAGATAACCACCCATTCACATAGGTAGGTATATTTTAAAAATTATGTGTAGCAAAATTATTAATATAACATATTACGACCCTCCTAAACATGGTTAGGTTACGGTCGGTCAAACAGATTTTGCATATAAGAAACCAGTAGCGGTAGATTACAGCCTTTATTTAGTGAACGGTATAATGTTTACTTTAAAGAATCGGTTACATATAATGTACGCAAATCCAAAAATGTTTTTTTTTATTTATTTGGGCACTAACGAAAATATATTTTTTCTGAGATTTCCACGGTTAATCTCCCCCTGGATCGCGGTAATTTAGATTAAATAAGTGAATTCAATATTTAACAAACAGTAAACTTTAATACGACATGCATTAAATTCATAATTATAACATAGCAACAAGGATCTTCAGAGATAAATTTTAATGAATCTATAATTGAAACAACAAGGAAAAATATTATGGTAAATATTTTTTTTACAAATTATATAGCATTACAGGATTTTCTATATCCTTGTGCATATAATGGTAATACAAATACAAGGTTGACAAAACGTTAAAAAACAATTCTAAGAATAGGGAAGGAGTGGTGGAGAGAGATTTGCGATTTTTTCTGTCATACGTAAAACTATGGTCGTCAAAGTGAGAGAAAAAAAATGTTGGGGATGCACAAATTACAAAGATTTACCCGACCCGACACAATAATTGGATTCGCTTGATCTGCAATGTCTTCTGGGACGTTTCAACTCCTCTCATCCACTTGCACATAATAATGATTATATTATTCTTCCACATCTGTTGTATTTACTTGCCGAAACCACCATTGCGTTCCTTTTTAATCTCGCCCGACACGCCAACATCGGCCTTGCATTATAAATTACAAAGAATCAATATTTATTATTTAAAACATTTAACTTTATTAAGTGATGGAACTATTCAAAATAATGCTACAAAAAACAGCTTCTATTCCCAAAGGATTAGACATTATTAATATATATCTATCAAGTCGTGTCTGCCAAAGAAGTTTCTGCGAGAATATTTGAATAAATTATCTCGATCGAGAGATGTTGTATTCTTAAAAACTAAAAGTGATGTACTTATTCTAAAAACATGTTTGGACCAAACCATTAATAGGATTAATGGATTAAATCTATATTTAGATATACTCGTATGTATGCCTCATTTATAATGTAAACACAAGATTGTGTTAATAACCTTGTAATTATTGCCAATATACTGTAGTGGAAAATCACTTCAAGTTCACGTATGAATATATTTAGAGTGTCACACTATATAAAAAATATTATTACCACTTATTCTATCCACCCAGCTTACTCTAACTTACTATAAAAAAGAGTAAAGAAAGTGTGCACGTTTTGCAAATACATTCATAAAGTTTCAATTTTTCTAACATCTAAAGCGGGGAAGTGTGAAATGAAGCACAGATTAAAAATTAAAACATTTTCACATTAACGTGTCTTTAATGAATGCTATTTGGTTATATTAATCAAGGATACCCTACTGTCCATAGACACACACAAAAGGGAAAGGTATTTTGTGCGTGGTGCAAATAATGCAATTTGAGTTTGATAGTTTACATACGGTAACCAAATGTGGATGATGATCGAAAGATTAGGTACCTTCTAGGGTCCAAGCTGCTGAACATGAGATTTTAGAGAGTATCAGGAGTCACACAATAGGATCAAGTAAGAAACTGGCTTCGAATCCCTGCCACTCTTTGTAGAAAAGTCACAGAAGAAGTGGCTTGGACATGGACTCTAGAATGTCATAGAAACGACTTTAAAAAATACTGGCGGCAAATCCTGAGGGAAGACGTCCAGTGGACTACCCCAGACAAAGTCAGGGAAAGCAACTCCAGAGGCTGTGGTGAGGGGAGGCTGGGTCTGTCATGGACGAAGGCAGCTGAAGTAACCCAGGACAGGGACATCTGGAAGCTCCTTGTTGAAGTGATGAATCTCCTACCCGAAAAGAACAAGAGGAAGAATGCGATGATGATTAAAAGACACTTATACATTCAACACTAGTGAGATAAATAAATATCTCAATGCACGAGTATTGTGAAATGAACATGACTTACGAATCGCCAAATTAATGTAAAAGATCTAAGAAATTATCAAAACATAATTTAAAACTAATATAACATTATTCTGGTATTAAATTCTTAATTTTAGAACGAGTGTGCGCGAATAAAGCCCACTCAGTTATTATGCTTATTAATTTATTGATATGTTAATCCACTGTTTTGTTTGGATAAATATTTTCACAACGTCACGAGTATAGTGACCATAGCTCTTGACCGTTTGATTTATGCATGGGGAATATTTTTTCAATTGAGAACTTCTTTCAATCAATGGACCCCCATTGATTTAAAGGAGACAAATAATGTCTATGTTTGTGTGAACTTTGTTTAAGAATGTAAAAATAATACAGTCTGGTTCATTTAATTTTTGAACGCCGAGCTTGTAAAGCTAATGATGAAGGACACTTCAAAACCGCTATTCAAAAGTGAAACGTGTGTAGTTGCTTGCTTCCCGTGGGCATTCACTGTGCTATTTCCCATGGCTGGCCTTATTCCCCTGATAGTCACCAAGTCCTTTGAGTGAACAAGGGTTTTTATTTGGTGTTTTGTAATGTCTCCTGGTTAAACAACATGACTTTCAGGCAACGGCCTCTCGTGTCTTTTGCGATGGCAGTGTTCGGTTAATATCCTTTTAGCTTCATCAGTGAGTTTCTATCCAAATTGAGGTAGCTGGTTCATGGGGATAACAACCGTATGCGAGGCTTTGTATATATATTTTCCATTTATTCAGTGCTTGGATTCGAGTCACTGTTCAAGATTCATGTAAAAGAATTCTTTTAATAGCTCACTGCTCAATGTTTTTTTTTTCAATTTATTCAGATTTAAATTAGATGCAGAGTGCAGATAGCGTGACTGATCATTTGAAGATATCAGTATGGTGATAAGCTACAAATATTTATCACCAATTCTAGTAGACTTCATATGTCAATAATTTAGTAGTTTAAACAACAGAGTTGCATGGAAGTTAGGCGAAAAAAAGGAGATTATTTATGTGTCAAAATCGAACAAAGATAGGAAGATTTTGATACTTGGGGTTTTTTTATCCAGTAAATACCTTTTTCCTAAGAACTCACTAATGTAAACTTAAATTCAGTCAATTAAATACAAACATCAGATAGTGATAGTAATAAGGCCTAATGAGCCGCAGTACTAGTTACATAGACATTATGAGGGGTATTTGTATAAGCCCCAGCTAGTTGGCAGAGGATTACGAAAGAATCCATAAAATCAAAGACAGACTTTGATTTAATTTGCATTTTCAAAATTATTAATCTTCTTTGTTGCAACTTATCCAGTTCAACATTCCATGCCTCAGCTATCATGGAGAGCATTCATTTCTATGTTCCAGATGGTTATCTTCGCCATCGGCAGCATAGGTTGTTTTATCTCCCGGCCTGCAGGACCAACTTGCCAATGGTCATGCCAGTGGGGAGGGCAATCATGTTGTTGAATCGAATCGCTTCGGATGTCGATATATTTTGCATAAATGAAGCTTCGTTCAAACGACAAGCATTCCTGCTATTTGTATAATTATTCCTTGTTTTTATTTTTTTTTTTTATACATCATTTGGATGAAAAATTATGTTTAAATTGTCTAATTTTTTATTGTTTTATTTTTTACTGTCTTTACTTTGCATTCATTGCAATTTATATATTTTTTAGAATTAATTGTTTTATATTTATGAATATTGTATATTAATACACTTACTCGCTCTATTTAAAAACGCCTTAAAATAAAAATTTTGTAATGTTTTTAAATTAATAAATAACTGAATAACTGAATAACTGAATGCCGTAGGATTTAAAACATTGAATTGCTGTTCCTCAATCATCACTCTACTAATTATGGGTATCATTCTCCACTGTCCAGAATGTCGACTAGAATTGAATCAAATTAAATTGAATTGTCGAAATGACTTTTATCATTCTTTACGACTCAACCAAAACCTTGACTTGACCTTGGCTTTGACTTGAATGTTCATTCTAATGTATATTTTATCATTGCTTGTTGCTTTGTTGCTCTTTTGTATGTATGTATTTTTTTGTAATTCGACAATAGTCCGTTAGTTTATAAATAAATATGTAATCAAAATTAAAATAGCAATCAAATTATCAACTCGTCACGACATCAGTCTAAATCAAAGCTTTGTCCTTAGTAAGCAAGGCGTATCACTCAAGATCGATAAAAAAATGGTGTCTTTTAAAAATAAACAGTTGGTAAAAAAAAATTTCATGCTTCTCCATCTGCTGTTGTTTATTTTTCTTTCTGCGAGTGATTAATTTACACACATTTGTGTACGGGGTAGCATTTATCATTCAACACATTGGTCTAGTCATCGGGGTTCAACAAAGTTATGCAGTTGACTGTATCAAAAAACTGTAGCCTTCGTCTTGTTTTGAAAACATTTTCTAAACAACTCCTAATCTATATCAGGAGAGTGTGTAAGAATTTTCTATAAATCATCCATTTACATATTGAACAATTTTTGGTGCGCTGGCGTTGAGGTTGTTTATCATGTCTATTTAAAAAGCCGATGCATGTCAACAACTGGTTGACATTTAACAACTTGCAATTTTTAAATTTGAATAAAAACTAGATCTAGCGATAATTTTTCATTAGCCCATGTATTTCAACAGAATGCTCTATTTTTGGAAATTATATTTGTGTATCGCAAGGCTAGAGAAATAATTAAGTGGATCATTTATAGCATGCCTGGGCGCTATAAATTATTAATGCGATTAAATTAAATAGCTTTACCTGTTTTGGAAGTAATAACTTAGACTGGATTTTCTTTAAAGTGTTTTTTAATGCTTTTGTGTCACCCTGTTTCTTTGATGCCATTAAGTACTTACTTAATATGTTGTTATGTTTAAGTAAACAAATACACATAAGTATTTAATTCATAAACAACAAAACTCATCGATTAGCTTTACAGTTGGTACTCATCACGCAAATCTCTAGTCGGTTAAAAATAATGGTGTAAATAATGGTGGTATATATTCGCTAAATTAAGAATTAAAACGTTGTTTGAAATAGTTGTAATCACGTTTAATGAACAGATATTAACATTCAGGCACTTCTCAACCTTCCTCTTTATCATCTCATTTTTCTGAAAAAATTTTACAATTGTAAAATTTTGATTGCGCCATTTTTGTGAAATACCACCTTAATGGCGCTTAAAAAGCTATAAAAAACTAATTTACAAAAATGCTTTAACTTTTACTATGGGAATATTGTGTGTGACATCGATAATTTCGCATTTAGGTATATGTGTATGCTTAAATATACTTAGATAAGAAATTACCGATGTTATACACAATGTGCCCATAGTAAAAGTGGCTATGGACAGTTGGGCCGCTTGTGCGGTGATTACGTCAAATTTACATTGTAACACATCTTCCCTGCTAATGGACACTGCAATACTATTGACGGCCTCCATGGTCGAGTGGTAAGACGCTCGACTACGAATCCAAAGGTCGCGGGTTCAAACCCGGCGTGCGCCAATAACTTTTATTTAATTGATATGTGTCGTAACACATTTAATTCATATAAAAATAATAACAAGTATATTTTCGGCACGTTCCAGAGAGGTAGATACTCTAAGTATCGCCCTGGTGAAAGACCACCATTCAGAATCGAAACGTTGCTTGAAATGGCTTAAGCCGTGTTTGGTGACCAGATTTGAATATCCAGGTACTTCCCAACCTTCCTCTTCCCGATCTCCTTCCCCTCCCCACTACCTTCAGCCTCACAACATACCCAATTTGGGGATGCCATAGTCTCACTGGCTCTAGACGGTTGGGAGCAGTTGAGACTCTTGTGCGGTATTCATGTAAAAAAAAAAAAATCCGAAAAGCTGGTTTAAAATTAAGAAATTCATCGTATCACATCGAAACGAGACTCCATATCCAAAAGACAACCAAAACGAGAAAAAGTAATCTTTATTTGGTCATGAAAGAATCAAGTGTTCCTTGGTTGGAAACAGAATATTTTTGACAGAGTTTTGCAGTGTTCATCCTCTGGATGAACACTGCAAAACTCTGTCAAAAACGCTAAATAAAAATCAAGAAATACATGTAATATATTAAAACACTACTCCATATCCCATTAGAAAACATTGATTGGATAGCAAAAACGAGAAGAAGAAATTTTTATTTGATCACGAAAGTATCAAGGGTTCCATGGTTCGAAACAGTTTTTTTTGACACATTTCCCTGATTATGGACACTGAAAAACGGCTAGAAACACTGGCTAATTGATAATAAATACAAGATAGCACACCACACCAAATACCATAGGCAACCAATATGCAAAGAAGTAAGGAAATCAAAGAAATTGGAATCCCATAGTTTGAGTCAGGATCTTTTTCGCACATCTTCCTTGATGATGGACACTGAAAAGCCCTCCTAAACACTGGCTAGTAAACAATAAATACAAAATGGCACACCGCTAAGTACCACAACATTCAATAGGCAAATAACACATAAAGAAGATGTCTTTATTTTGTAATTGTAACGGTTACGCGGTACTTCACTCCCCCACCACTTCAATATTGTCTGAAACAACTAACCACTAACCAAACAGTCAATAAATGCACTAGCTCCGAAACAGACGGTTTTTGATATTACTCCCAATTCTGTTTGACTCCCACGCACCTCGATTAATATGTATACAACGCGTGTACACTAAATAATCAAAATTTGAAATGTCAAATTGAATACAACTCAACAGTGTGGGCACCAAGTTATGTTATTCATTCCCTTGCAATAGAAAGAGTTCAAAATAAATTCTTAAGATTTATTAACTTCAGAATGGGCATATTAAGGGAATGTATCAATTACGATTATCTTCTTTGTCACCTTAATTTATTGAGTTTGTCTAAACGGAGAATAATTACCGACTCGATTTGCTTATACAAAATTATAAATTCAATGATCGACAGCCCTGAACTATTAAACTTGATTTCATTTCATGTTCCAAACAAGACGGTTACAAGGCAGTACCTACCGTATTATTGTAGCAATTCTGCTTCAACCTCACAATTCAACACGCATATGCGACGAATGCAACATTTGGGAAACATATACTCCGATGTCGTTGATATATTTAACACGTCAATATCAAACTATAAGTTTAATTTAGTGCAGTTGTTGTCATTTGGTAGAGCTAAACTAATAGTTAGACCTGTTACTTAGTATTATTTTTTTTCTTTTCTTTTACAATATTCTTGAACCTGTTATTTATTGAATATTATTAGTTATTTTTGTATCTGCTAATCAATACTCTTTTTTATTTTATTTTACACAATTTTTTGCACTATTGAAGTTATTGTTTTAAAAAAAAATGTTAACATGTATGTAAATGCCTTTAACGGGCGTAAATAAATAAATAAATTGAGGAAATCTTGAAACATGATCTTTTTGACACATCTTCTCTAATGATGAACACCACAAAACTATCTAAAACACAAGCTAATTAAAAATAAATACAACACAGCATCCTGCAAAGTACCACAATATCCAACAGGCAACCAACACGCCAAGAAGGGATCTTTATTTGGTCATCCAAGAATCAAGGATACCGTGGTTTGAAACAGGATCTTTTTCTAGTTCCAGTGAATTGCATTTAATGATCCAATTACCCGTAAATATTCCCCTGTCTACAAGTGCACCATACACTACTGTAATTTAGTACGCGGTCCGCGTACTTTTCTTCGGCAATTAAATATCGTCGTGTAGTTTTATTATTATTTTTTTGATAATCTTATCGTCATTTCTCATATTAAAATATCGATAGTTGTAAATAGTTCCCTCGGCTGTTCATTACCGACCGTGAATTATGGATATTAATGTTAATCGAACACATGCGATAAACAAAGATAAAGCCTCTACCACATGGGAAAATAAACAGTTCAGAATCATTGTAACTTTTTCTGGAGAAAATATTAAATAACTGATGATAGTGTTCACTAATATTTAAGCTCTCAATCAGAGAGCTCTAGTATCATGAAATTTGTAGCTCCTTATCCGTATAAAATTTAAATGCCAATATGACTATTTTTAGCTCAAAACGTCATTTTCAAGAAACTCCATTAGTGGAGGACTGAACGCTGTTGGCGCAAATAAAATAATGTCCAAAGAAGCGAAGTTAGCAGTCCACAATGGAGTGCTTATACCGACCCTGATGTATGGGAGTGAGGCATCAAACTGGCAGAGGAAAGATAAAAGTAGACTGAATGCTGTGGAAATGAAGTCCCTGAAAAGTATGTGAGGTAAAATCATGTATGACCGTGCTAAAAATGTTTATATCCGGAAAGAATAGAAAGCTGATATAAGCGCAATGAATAGGATCAAGAAAGGGACGCTTAAATGGTTTGGGCATGCGGACAAAGAAAGGAGTGTGAAAGAAATATATGATGCGAAAGTGAATGGAAGAAGTCGGGGACACCTGAGGTAAACATGGCACGATCAAGTGAATCAAATACTTGAAACAGGCCATGTGAAAAGTCAGAACAACAGAAGAGTATGTATGAATGTGAATAAAGCAAGGAGTGTTGACAAGACAGAGCTTTATGGGAGTCCATTCTCTTTGCCTATCCCTGCGGGGAAACGGCGTGATTGTTAGTTAGTTAGATTTGAAGCTTTCTGTTGAATTTTAGAATTTAGACATGACGCCATGTTGTTTATTTCACAATTTCAACTGTTCGATAAAAAAAATGTTAAAGCTCAGGCGAAACCGGGTAGTAAATAAAGCAGGTTCCTGGCCCGACCGCACAGAATAAATGCACACACTTCTTGTCTTATACTTGATACGAGTTGATACTAATCTTTGTTCTAACGAAAAATTACCCGCGCCAAGCGCCGATTGACTCTGGGCCGAGCCTGGTGAAAGACCACCATTCAGAATAGAAACGTTGCTTGAAATGATGACCAGATCTGAATAGCCAGATACTTCCCGACCTTCCTCTTCGTCATCTCCTTCCCTTCCCTACTACCTTCAGCCTCACAACATACCCCAATTGGGGATGCCATAGTCCCACTGACTCTAGACGCTTAAGAGGGTTTGGGACTCTGGTAAGGTCACTGTAAAAACAAACAAACAAACAAATTGGGGATGCCATAGTCCTACTGACTTCGGGCGTTTGAAACCGTTGTGCTGTAGGAAAATAAAAAAAGAAAGGCCTATAAAACACATTATTGAGGAATTTGCAGCTACCAGGAGCACATGAGAGTGTAAGTAGAGTCATCAAAAATGTTTTTAGAACATTTTCTAATTTTTTTGTGGATCATCTTCGGGCGTTCCTTAGCTCCCGGTATCCGGAGCGCAGAAGTCGGCGGGGAAAAAATCGAAAAAATAACGTTTTAGTTCTAACTAAATCCGTAGCGGCGCTAATGTCACAATATAAATAATAATATTTCACGTAGTCAATAAGAACAAAATTCAAAATACCAGGAGCACAGAAAAGTGATCGGATGTTTTTGTTTGATTATTTTTTTGTTAAGCATTGTCATTGCCCATTCTATGGCTTGCTTTTGAATATCATGTTATCAGAAAACTTTAAAGTACAGTGTACAGCTTGCCACATATAACTTTGCATGCGGTCAAAAGAGGAATTAACGAACGAATTAAATATGTATTAAATTCAATGATTTTACGTATTTTAAATATCTAAGGTGGCAACGCCGCCGACTTCTTTGACCCTTTCGCACGCCTGTGCTCCTGGTAAGATATTCGAGTGTCTAGCACCTTCTTCATGAGTTTTAAAAGAAATGTCACTACCGCACTAGAATCCCAACTGCCTAGAGACCGTGGGGATTCCATAGACTGGCTCCAGACGGTTGGGAACAGTTGAGACGCTGGTGGCGGTGTGAAAAAAAATGGGGATGTCATAGTCCTACTGGCTCCGAGCGTTTGGAATATTGTGCGGTAAAAAAAAACACATAAAATTGAGGAAAGTGCTTGGAATTTATACCAGGAGCACAGGCGTGTGAGTAGGTGACTCATTAAAATTATTTTTCGAACGTTTTATCATTATCAATTTTTTTTGTGCAGTTAACTTCGGTCGTTTCTTAGCTCCCGGTATCCGGAGCGCAGAAATCGGCGGGGTAAAATATCGGGAAAATAGCGTTTTAGTTTGAACTAAATTCCGTAGTGGCGCTAATGTCACAATATAAATAAGAATATTTCACGTAGTCAACAAGCACAACATTCAAAATACCAGGAGCACAGAAGAAATATCGGGTGTTTTTGTTTGGTTATTTTTTTGTTAAACATCGTCTATTGCTCATTCATTAGTAAGTTGATTTTGAATATCATATTATCGGGAAACCTAAAAGTACAGCGTACAGTTTGACACATATAACTTTGCACGCGGTCAAAAGAAGGATTAACAAACGAACGGATTATTTATTAAATTCAATGATTTTATGTATTTAAAATATCTAAAGTGGCGACGCCGCCGACTTCTTCAAACCTTTCGCACGCCTGTGGTCCTGGTGTTATTTAAGTATCTTGTGGGCGGAGTCCCGCGGTGAACCAGGAGCTTAAGATCATTTCGACAGTATATAGAAGCGATCTAGAAAGTTTGTTGTCTCTTTCTCTCTCATGGTGTACGACGTAAAAACCCGGAGAAAGTGATTTATCGCAAGTTTGTGTAGGTTAGGTAAAAATCTTTAGCTCTCCCTCCATATATTGTTACTTTAAGCATAATTCCAAAGAATCACTTCATTCGGTCCCATAGGGCCTGATAAAACGGCATTTAATTTCCAACCCCAAAGCTAGCATTTCACCCGCAATTTTTTGACGAATATTGCTTTATGTGATTTTTTTTATTAAATCGTCTTTAGTCTGTTAAAATCTGACAAATACAAGTGGTTAACAGTGATTATTTTTTTTATAAAAATTATAATTTGTGTGTACAGTACTCATGGGTCCACATGGAAAATAGCAAAGGTGCGTACTATAATTACGCACAAGGTTATTTAAATTTGTGTTTTAACAAGGGGCGCCAAAAAAATTACTTGCGCCAGGCGCCGGTTGGCTCAGAGCCGGGCCTGCGTGTAAAGTGTCATAATTAATTCTCCTTCTTTTCTTTTATGTCATAAAAAGGTTGGGTACCACTGGCAAGATGCTTAGTTACCTGTGTTTAGAAAATTCACGAAGGTTTCCGAGAGATCTTTCTATCTTCGGTCTCCCAGTCCTTATTGCAGTGCGTAAAATTAAATGTCTAAAATTGATTAATATCTTGGAATTCAAGAAAATTTCATCCGTGAACCAGCCGCTCACGCGATGTAATGAATCACTCTACGAACACGCGAACACGGGTGCATCAATAAAGCTGGCGCTCACTTCAAAGACTAGGCTGAAAAAAACAAAGAGAGGAATGATGCTACTCGGGTGTTATTTGACCGTTTAAAATAGGTAAAGCCATTTCAGGCAAAGTTTCGCATTCAAATGGTAATCTTTCACCAGGGTGAGATTGAGAGCATCTTTCACCTAACAAATTGGGTATGTTGTGAGGCTGAACGAAGTGGGGAGAAGAAGAAGATGGGGAAGAGAAAGGTTGGGAAGTTTAGATTCTTAATAGCTGTACGTTATAATAAGTGTTTTTCATTCTTGAACGAGGTTAAAAATTAACTAACTAAATATCACGCCATTTCTCTGCAGAGGTAGGTAGACAGGGAGGACCGCCATACAACTCTGTCTTGGTATACACTCCTTGCTTCATTCACATTCATAAAACGTCCTATAAATACTCTTCTGTTCTCATGATCCGATTCAAGTATTTGATTCACTCGATCGTGCCATGTCTTCCTCGGGCGACATCGACTTCTTTTTCCATTCACTTTCGCATCGTATATTATTTTCACCCTCCTTTCTTCGTTCATTCGATGTACATACCCAAACCATCTAAGCATCCCTTTCTCGATCCTATTCACTACGCATTGTGAGGTTGTAATTTATTTTAATTTAAAATTATTTTTTTAAACATATTTAATTTGCCTACTTCGGGATAAGACTTGTTACATGTCGGTCCAGAGTCTAGGGTCTAACTGCTCTGATACGAAGGTTCTTGTTTTTCTTCTTGGCTTGCCATGTCAAACTGCGGTGAAATACCGAATCGTGGTAAAATAATTACACTTACCTGGTAACTGATACCTATGTGAGATACGCAATATGCGAGTGAGATACGCGGTATGCGAACTTGCCCACAGTGAAGTGTAAAGTAAGCAAGTTATCAAGTAAGCAAGCTGCAAGTTATTATGTGCATAGATGTAGAGCATAGGTTCTCAACCTTAGAGTATATAGAGTGGTATCTATCCAAGGCAGTGTAGTCAGTTTTTGATGATTTTTATCGGACTCGGCGGACCTGGGCGTGGCTAAGACTAAGAAAAGGGTATTTATAAATCCATTCATATCACATATCAACATAATGTTTTTTTTTATTCGTATAACCACTTTTTCACATTATTGCTATCAACAAAAATATAGCATATAACCTAAAAAACCGTTTAGTTGGTCAAGTTTAGTGGCATAATAAAAATGTGGGTGGAGTCCCGCGGTGACCCAGGAGCCCAAGATCATCGTGACAGTACAAAGAAGCGGTGTATCATATTTGTTGTCTCTTTCTCTCTCATGTTGTACGTCGTGAAAATCCGGAGAAAGTGATTTATGGCAAGTTTGTATAAGTTGGGTAAAAATAATCAGGTCTTTTTCCATACATTGTTACTCCAAGTTCTCAACCTTATTTTGCCCACCGCCCACTTTGAGAATATATATATATATATATATTATTTTTTTTATTTTTTTTTTTTTTCATTTCATCCAATTTAATGTATATCTAAATGTAATGGAATCTTCACTTCCCGAACTACTGAAATATGTGAATTTTCACACACGTTATAAAAATGATTACAATACATACAATAACAAAAATTAACCAATATTAAAGTTTACTTTGCTTAATTATTACGTAATTAGAGTTTTTTTTTTGTTTTTTTAGACTTTATTTTTTTTACCTGCCCACGCCCTCATTGTGCCAACTCAACGCCCCCTAATTTTCTCTGGGTCTTCTACTGCCCCTCTGAAAGTCTCAAACGCCCACTAGGGGGCGTTATCGCCCACGCTGAGAACCTAAGATGTAGAGCAACCATTTTAATATCGCGACTATTGATGGAAAATTCCTAGAAGATAGGTACTTCTCCCATTGAAACTGTAAATATAATAGACACATAAAGATATTATGAATATAAAACCATTTTAAATGCAACCAATACTCTATTTTAAAATTGAGATTTTAAAAAAAAGAAAGACAAATATTGCTGTGTTGAGAAAAAATTGATAATATTTTTAAACTCGGACTACCAAAATAAAAGGCGGTTTTTTGCTTGAGAAATGGGGGTGGACTTAGGTAGCCGAGGAATTGAACCCTGGACGCCTGGGTAGGAACCCAACGCATTTTTCCACTCAGCTACTAACTACTGAATCACACCACTCGTTCCAATCATTTGACAAACTCCGTGGTCGAGTGATTAAGACGCTCGACTACGAATCCAGAGGTTGCGAGTTTGTCGCCCGACGTGCAAAAATGAATAATATTAAATGCGTTATTTCACGTATTACATCAATAAAAAATATTTAGTGTTCTTATTTTTTATTGTTGATACCGCACAAAAGTCTCAATTGCTCTCAACCGTTTAGAGCCAGTGAGACTATGCCATCCCCAATCGAAGTATGTTGTGAGGCTGAAAGTAGTGGAAATGGAACGAGATGGGGAAGAGGAAGGTTGGGAAGTACCTGGCTATTCAGATCTGCTCACCAAACACGGATAAAGGCATTTTAAACGACGTCAGCACGGGCAACAACCATTAAATATTTTTGTTGATGTAAACATGTTAGTTTTAAGTCACTAGTTATAAGTATTAGGCGTAAGTAAATATTAAGTCTTTGTTTTAATATTATGTTAATTATGCTATGAAGCGCTCAATCAGCCAATTATTATTATTATATTATTTACAATTCTAAGTCTTTTTATTAAAAAATATAAATAAATATTCGTAGATATCATTTGGTTTGCAATACATGAAGGATTGGTTCTTTTTTTATCCATTTATGGCGAGATGAAAGAATTTCTGGTTATTTGCTTTTAATGTTTTACTATAACAAGTTCTTAAGCTCACGAACAAAGTAATTATCTGTGTTGTTGAAGCTTGGGATTGGCTTCGATTTAATATGCATCGATAATGATATATTAAAGTGTCTCGGACGTGAGAAGAGTGATGAGACATGATGGATTGCAGAGGTTGGCGAAGATGAAATGTGTGTTGAGATGCGAGAGAAACAGGTTGGACGTCGAGAAAATGAGGAGTTGATGTTCACAGATTAAGAGAAGAGACAAGGTATTCAAGGTTAGTTAATGGCTCAGAGCAATAATATACAAGAGAGAGCGCTGCTATAGTCAGTTTTAATGAGTTTTGCCGGACTTGGCTAGACCTGTGCGTGGCTAGGACTAGTGCTAGGGTATTTATACATCCATTCATGGTACATGTTGACATAATGTTTTTGTTTATTCGTATATCTAATTTTTCACAGTATTGTTATAAACAAAAATAAAGCACATTTTCTTATAACCAAAAAAACCGTTGACTAATGTCCATTTATTTATTTATTTATTTATCATAAGTTAGATGACATCATTGTATATTCTAATATAAAAGATTTATTGTAAATACACACATGATTTTTTCAAACATATTTTTCTGATGACATTTCATAAACTTTAAATTAAAAACATATATATTTATACATCGTATATCGAGTTACAACAAAATGAACATACAATATACCAACATTAATGGTTATGGAAAAAAAAATCTTAATTTTTGTTTAAATTGACAAATATTATCTATTGTAGTGATTTCTGATGGAATTTTATTATATAATTGGATATTTTATAATATTATTTATGTCCCATTTGAAAACGTGTGGGCGAAGTCAACGGAGACGCGGGACACGAAAAACATCCTTACAATGCTTCAAAGCGGTGTGATAATTTGGGAGATGTTGCTGTCATTTTCTTTCTCATGGTGTACGACGTAAAAACCGGGAGAAAGTGATTTATCCCAAATTTGTAAAGGCTGTGTAAAAAGAATTAGCTCTCTCTCCATATATTGTTACTCCAAGGTTAATGGTTTATTGATTGTAAATGGAAGGGGCGAATCAGACATCGTCAGATAGCTAAAATATGTTGGATTTATGATTTGATGACGATATGTTAAAAAAATAAATATATATATATTTATATACATATATATATATTTTTATTTATTTATATTTTATATGGACGCAACACAAAAATCCCAACTGCCCAGAGCCAGTGGGACTATCGCATTCCTATTTGTAGTATATTGTGAGATTGAAGAAAATTATCAATAAATATTCTAAAGTACCGTATTGTATTGACTCGTACACAGACAATGGCATCTTTTTTGTTAGTTACAGTTATGCAGGCTGAAATTGCAAGTGTTTTGAAGCACAACGAAAAGAATGCATTTTTTAAACGGTTTGGGAGTAAATGCTCGTAAACACATCTTTTTGATTTAGGTTTGACACGTTGGTAGGTACCTACCTAACTTTTTTTAAATTTCTTAAAAAAAAAAGACCAACGTTCCCGGGTTACGAATAATCTAACAATATTTAAAAAACTCCTACTGTCATCATAATAAGCGGAAGATGTTGCTTGTGCAATGATGGAGGACTTACCCAGCAGAGGAATTGAACGCACGACGCCTGGGTGGGAATCCGACGCGTTTTTCCACTCAGCTACCGATTTGAAAAAATGTGGTACATACATTTTAAATATTTCATATTATTACACTTTTCTAATATTGGGCTAGTGCGAAAAGGTCGATGAATTATGAAAAAAAACTGCTATTTTCACGACAGCTACCTGAAATTTTGGCAGTTTTTCGATTCCAAACTTGATGAAAGCCAGTTGTTTGGAGATGAAGAACTCGCCAAGCCTATTTAGAATGCAGTAGGTATCGTTAAAAAGAGGATTCCTATGAGATTGGTCATATAAAGAAATGAAAAATCTGATGAAGTTAAGACCCGGATAAAAGGATAGATGAGAAACAACCTTCCAATAGAGTTATTAAATAACCGCTTTTTAATATTGAATTCCAATAGAATTCTCCTCATGAAGAGCAAGCATAGTTCTAGCAAACTTTGATGCCTAAATACTTCGGATAAACCCAAAAAGATTCATGAGAATCGTAAGTTTTTTGTACTCATATGACAGTCAATTGACATTCAATAAACAATAGGTACGGTGGCATTAACAATGGAATTAAATAATAATAAAGACACTGATAAAAATGAATTATGATAAAAACTATGATTTCCTTCTAATCTATCCATGAAACAGAAGATTAGATCTATGAAGTAAATAGCATTTAACACAAATATCTGATACTCTTACGCAAAGATTTTTTAAGTACTGATTTACCACAAAGACACAGAGTGGTAGATACTTTAAGTATCGCCATGGTGGAAGACCACCATTCAGAATCGAAACGTCGCTTGAAATGGCTTTAGCCGCGTTTGGTGACCAGATCTGAATAGCCAGGTACTTCCCAACTTTCCTCTTCCCCATCTCCTTCTCCTCCCCACTACCTTCAGCCTCACAACATGCCTTATTTGGGGATGCCATAGTCTTACTGGCTCTAGACGGTTGGGAGCAGTTGAGACTCTTGTGCGGTATTCACGTAAAAAAAACCCACAAAGCTTTCTTAAACAAACTTGTAAAATAATTCTTCCATGATGCGAACATCAATAAATATTAATATTTATTTTCTGTTGTGTGACGGAAACACACATAAGAATTTCACAATAAATGCAATCAATAAAATTTATTTGAAATTGGAACAATGGAACGCTTTGAAAAGTATCTAGGCCTCCAGAAGCTGGCGGATGAAACGCAACTTTTTGCAGGCAGTGCACAGACAGCAGTGAAGCCTACAGTACTACAGGTAGGGGTGAAGGCATTATTGATGTGCATGGAGTTTGCCGGCTGCGAGATGCGTAAAGATTTACGCATGCGCTGTGGCCCACAAAGGGATAACCCGTTTGTAATGCGAGTTAATCAATCAGGCGACGCATCCTGGTGCTGAGGACGTTGCAACAGGGATGGGGAAAGTTCGCATTTACGATGTTGGGGCAGGTACCTTTCTGGTGCCCATTTAAAAAAGGCTATTCTGTTTCATACTTCAATTAATTTAATTATTGATATAGTCTCAATAATTGATTTTCAAATAATGCCTTAAAGTTAATTTAAATTTAAATTAAAAATAAACACTTAAAAGGTCTTATCTACTACTATCCAATACTATTTAGGTGAGTAAATTTGCTCGGGAAGATCTTTGTATACCAATACAAAGATGACTGCCGATATGGGAAAAAAATGAGAAAAATAGTAGTTTTTAAAGAAATATGGGTTTGATAAATATGATGGTATATAAAAAAGTTTCGGTCTTAAATTAATGAAATAATGTAGATACGTTACTGAGACAACGCGCGTGAATGTACTAAACTGAGTCTGTGAGACATGCCTGAGATTGACTGCGTTCAGTATCACACAAACAGTCGTTCGACAGACAAGCTGTCACGGGAAAACGGGAGCTCTTCAACCGAAATAATGTGAGATAGCGAATGCAGATATACATAGGTGTGTGGAAGACAACCGGTTCCGAACGTCGTACTCCACTTGCTAGTCGCTCAGTAAGTTCGTCGGGGAAAAGAGATTATAACAATAACGCGGGACGTTTATATAGCTATCTCATCCGTACACACACATTCTGTTTAGTATTGCTATGCTTTTCATAAGCGTTATGAGCCTTGAAACTTAAATCCAGACCGTGCCATATTAATCGTTCGATTTGTATGAATATGACGTGTCTTGTATTTTATGTCTATGGTTTCGGTAGGTCAATTGGCAGAGACGTTACCCTCAGACAGAGTAGATAGGGTTGGAAAAAACTTTTCGCTGTATTTTTCAAGGAGTATTTAAGGATTTTCCGATCGATTCTCAGGCACATACAAATATTTTTATCTATATCACATTGAACCTTCATTAAAATTGTTTAAATAATTACTGTTACAATATTAATAAAATGCAGCATTTGTACAAATACAACATGTTTGTCCAATTGGTCCCATAGAGGATGAGTAAACAAGTTTTTATTCCAGCATATTCTTTTATGGCTTGCATTTTGTCCATAGATTTGAGATTTTTTTCACGAATGTCACTTTGGAGAATTTTCTCATTGATTCATCTTCCGTACCATTAGTGCTAATCCAAAGTTTAACTCTCAGAATTTTTACAGTCAGATAAATACTTAAGAATTTATTTTATTTCTGTTTCCAAAGCTCGCATTTTGCCCATAAATTTGTGATTTTTTGACACTTTTTTAATTGAATCATATTCTTCATATCACCATTCTTAGTACTAACCCAAAATTTCAGTATAATCGGTCATATAGAGTCTGAGTAAACCAATGAGTTAGTTAAGTCAAATTATTTTATTTTTTTACAATATTCTCCGTCTAACTGAAACACCAGTATTTTTTTATTTTTTTTTTTAAAGAACGTCTTCAAAACATTTTTCTTCCTTTTTATCGTTTTTTATACTGACCGGTTAGTAGCCAAGTTGACAAATGCGTCAAATACCCACCCAGGCGTCGTGGGTTCAAATCCTCTGGTGATAAGATCTTTCATCAATGCACAAGCAAGATTTTCCGCTAATGATGATAGTAGGAGAATTTCAAATATTGCCAGGTTATTCGTAGTTTGGAATGTTTGTCTTTCTTAAAAAAAAACATCCGAATATAACACAAGTCAAAATATTTTTCACCGGAGTTCCTTATTAAGGTCAAAACTTGAAAGGGAATAGTTGAAGAAGCGGATAAGAGTGTGAAGGGAGATTAAAAAGTTAATCAAGGAATGGTTGGAATGGTTGCTGCTCCTATTAACAAGTTTCTTGCACCCTTGCATCATTTAAAAATATATGGTGTTTTTCAGTTATTTTAATTTTGTACCTACGTGGGAAACCAATAGCATTATTTTTGCACCTTGACAGGCTTTGAAGCCGCAGTTTATTGTTTTAGAGTTGAGGATTTTAACGACCAGTTTTTTTCTCATTTTTTGTCACCCCTAGAACCAAGGACGCTCGGGATCATATTTTTAAATGCAAGCGCCCAGCACTTGGGAGCCAACCTAACTAGCAACAATACAGACCTGTAGCTATCTTCCCATTATATATATACAGGGTGTTTCAAGATATTCCCGACAGACATCAACTTAAGCTTATTTGATTACATACAATATGCAGATTGCATTTTAGTTTCACAAAAAAACAGAAACAAAAAACAGAATTGAACTGTGAGAGTCGGTACTAGGGGTGGGCGGTTACTTGGCGGAGTGATTAGTGATGACATGTGACAGAAAAATATTAAAAAATGTAACCAAAAAAAAGTCACCGGAAACCAAAATGCCACTTATTTTTTTACTGCAAATAAGCTTAAGAATCGCCGCTCAAAGCTTGTTCCTTCAACACCTTTATATGTGTAAAGTATAATGTACTGAATACTTGTGAGTATACTTACAACAAACCTTGGTCATGACATTCGCGTCTCCAGTTCGGGCGAGAGTTTTGCCGCAAATGCCACTGGACGATCCAGTTTACAATTTACGCGTTCGGAATTTGAAATATTACTCCTTTTGTTGGCTGCAATGAAAAACGACGTGGAGCTTAGCAAACCAGTTTTTAAAAAGTTTTTGTTTAAGTACTTACTTATTGAAATATCGCCGTGGAGACAGTTGATCATTTAATTGTTCAATAAAAGGGTGCAAGCACACGATTTTATCAGTTTATATCTATTTCTAGGGAATTGCATTTGAAGGACTTCGTTGAAGAGTGGTAAACTCCTCGACTTCCGAGAGTGAACCTAGGGGTCAAGGGCTTAAACCCCACCAATTAATTTAGTGATGTTTCTCATTCTGAGTTGAAGATATATCTACCCTTAATACTACTTTGTTGGCGACCACCATTCAGAAACGAAACGTTATAAGAAATGACTTTTACTATGTTAACCGACTAGATCTGAATATCTAAATCCTCCCTCACCTTCTTCTTCTCATTTACTTTCACTCCTCATTATAAAAAAAAGTAAATACCGCACAAGTCCCAACTGCTCTCAACCGTCTAGAGCCAGTGGGACTATAGCATCCCCTATCAGGATGTGTTATTTATTTATTCATTTATTTACGCCCAGTGAGCTTTTAGAACAAATGTGTACATTATATTTATGTTGACAAAGGTAGAGCATTATATGATAGTACATGGTACGTTAAAAAATAAAACAAAAAATACATACTTCTTGAAAAAAATAAATATATGTATATACTCGTATATATAACCAGTGGTAAATATAAAATGCAATTCTATAAAAAAACAATAATGGTACATAATATATTACATTAATAAATAATAATAACTTAAAGCAATAATAGTAAGAATATATTATAAATTCCATATTGAGTGACTTGTATATTTCAGTGAAGTATTTATGAAATTTTAATGAAATATTAAAGAATTTGAATATTTATGTGAACTATTTTATAAGGCCGAAAGTAGTTTGCAAAGGAAGGAGATGAGAAAGAGGAAGGTTGAGAAGCACCTGGCTATACAGATGTGGTCACTGAAGGCAGCTAAAGCCATTTCAAACCACGTTTCGATTCTGAAAGTGACCTTTGAATGATACTTTGAGTATCTTCCACTCTGTATCTTTTAGCTTCAACATATTCCCTAAAAAAATTAGGATGTCGCTATAGATCCATTGGCTTTGCATATGAAGGTGTTGTGAAATGTAGGTATGTACATTTGAACAATATTGTTTTAGAGGTGAGTTATGCAAGCGGAAGATGCTGTCAGTAAATAGACAAACCTTAATTTAACGTAGGTCATGCCCTAGAGTAGAGTGATTTATTATTCTGAAAATGTATTTATAGGAATGTGGAGTATATTTCTTTCTACAAGTAAGGTTGAATGTTCATACTGATAATATTTATGGTTGTTTATGAATATGTACGGAATGTGGTGTTGCAATTAAAAAAAAAATATCTTAAAAATTGCCATATATGCGTAAGGCGTTGGTGAGTCTACGGAGATCCGAAAAGAATGCAAGGCTGATGTTAGCGTAGTGAACAAGATTAAGGCATGGACGTTTTGATAGCTTAGAGATGTAGATGGATGGATAGAGGAGTGTTAGGCAAATATGTTACGCGTAAGTGGATTGATGAAGAAGTCGGATATGTCTAGGAAGATAAGGCGTGATCAAATGAATGGAATGCTGGAGGACTGGTCGGAATAATAAAAGAGTAAATAAAGCAAGGTGTGCGTGTTACGTTTTATCCGTTCCGCCTACCGCTACGGAGAAAATGCGCGATGTTAAGTAATTTAAGAATAATTTTGATTATAGTGGAATATAAAAATGTTGAGAGATTTTCAAGTATCTAGTACTTGTAAAATTCTTCGTACATTCATTTATTTGTTGATTAACGCCTTAATATCTTACAGTAGCGACTATTAACGTTTTAGTATGCTAGAAATAATGAAAAATACGACGCTATTGATATTTTTGTAGCATAAAATGTTTTTTTTTTTCAAAATTTGAACTTTTTGTACGAAGATTTTCAGGATTTTTCAGCTTTAGTGGTGAACTGCACGGCTTGCTAAAAATCTTCATACAAAAAAAAAAATATATGAAAAAAAAAAACATTCTCGGCTACAACAACATCAATCATGACGTTTTTTTGCACTCTAGCACACTAAAAAGTCACGAGCCACCCTTGCATATCTACCAATCGATTTATTTGGATAGGTATAGATAAAGTCAAAATTAGGACCAATTGAAATGAAAAGTTAAATTATATTGACTACAACAAAACAAACGGGTACGGACAGTTTTTAATATAAGGTTCTTCAGAACAGTTTATAATTTAAGGTGTTCCAGCATTAAAAACAAATTTAAACTGTCCAGTTGTCTCCCCCCGGTGCACCGAATTGTGCATTTCCTAGTGCGCTTCAAAACGCAACTATCCTATCGTAATCTATCGCTTCTGATTCAGTAAGAGTCACCCATTAGCTAGTCGCTCGCTACTTCCTATTCACTACGCTAGTCGTATCCAGAGACTACACACTGCACTGCTCTCTGTACACCCATACGGATACCTGAAGAATTGTAAGGGCAAAACTAAAGGGACTAACTTCATTCATAACTCTTTAATCTTCGCTTAAAAGCTGAAATGTTTATTTTTAAGAGGATTGCTGAATGTAAAAACACTTTATTTGAATAATTTTTCCTCTAAAATGATAGTAAAATTTTCATAAAAAAAATTAACCGCAAAAACAGCAAGAAATTAAGTGACAATTCATAGCTTTTGAGTGCGTTTTAAAGGCACTATAGAAAAAAATGGCTATGGAGAAATCTGAAGAAAGGGATTTTTTTTACATGGAAAGAAGGTGGTTGAACATTTTTGAAGCATTTTTCGTGTAGACAAATTCACGAAGGCTTGAAATTGTGGTTTATTACGCATGACGTTAGAATTCAAATGCATCAAATGAAAAATAAAAGATATGTGACGTATATCTTCATAATATAAAATAGGTTTTAGGTAAATTATTCAGTTTTTTATGGTAACTCTTTTATCTATCACCCATCACAAAAATATCACATCAATTACTCTCAGTTTGATCTATTAAACTCTGCACCGCATTCTTTAAGATCACATCATGGGCGATCTTTTAAATATTCATTTTTCATAATTTTGTATTAAAAAAATACATTATTTCCTAATTTCAAAATCCACGATAATTTACCAAATTGAATGAGCAGGGAAGTTATGTTTTATATTATAATTATTTAAAATGCGGACCACCATGATACGGGCATATGCCTAGTTTGGGAGGTAGTCAAATATAATGTAATATTAAAAAACTGTATATTTAATAATTTTGTTAAAAAATAAATTAAATAAATACACACTGATAGTTAATTAGCCAGGTACTCTGTATACCAGTTCAGAAAAAAAAGCTAAAAAAGGCTTTGAAGGCTTTACGACAGAGAAGATGATATTGTGTTGCTGGGAAGCGTTTTGATAATGAGGACACGAATAAATTCGCAATTTAATTAACCACTGAAGAACTGCTGTATACATATTTTCCTTCTCCCTCTACATTTTTGTACTTTTCAATGGACAACGTAAAAAAGTGAGGTTTATTCCCTTCCGTCTCTTCAGAGCCTCTATTCATGGATGTTGTGTGGATGCGAATGGTAAGTACAGTCGTAGTCGACTGCGGATAGTTATGGATAGGTAGGTGCAGTATTCACCAGTGTGGGTAGGCATTAGCATATAGCTGGAGCGAAATTTAAAGCACATACTCGTAGTGACTTGGATGACAGCAAGAATCCTACAAATCTTAACACTTTAACTGTAAATATGAATGCATTATTTCAAATATCATGAGAAAATTACTTAGGCACGTAATTTTCTTTGAGCTTTAAGACAACCAGTTTTTTAAATGGAATTATTAAAAACAATTACATACTTTGCTTTGTGTTTCTGCTAGTGCTTCTTTGTTTTTCACTTCTCATCTACTATTGGTTTGAGCACATATAATTTTTCCACAAAAATTTTGTCAAAAGATGATCATAGAAGCTATGTCAATCCATCGATGAACACTTAAAACCAAATAGACGTCCTCAAAATGAAGTGCTGCAGAAAAACTCTAGCGGTCCACAATGGAGTGCTTATACCAACCCTGATGTATGGCAGTGAGGCATGTAACTGGCAGAGGAAGGATGAAACTAGACTGAATGCTGTGGAAATGAGATCTTTGAGACGTATGTGCGGTAAAACCATGTATGACCGTATTAAAAATGTGGATATCCGGAAAGAATGCAAGGCTGATGTGAGCGCAATGAATAGGATCAAGAAAGGGACGTTTAGATGATTTGGGCATGTAGAGCGAATGAACGAAGAAAAGAGTGTGAAAAGAATATATGATGCGAAAGTAAATGGAAGAAGAAGTCGAGGACGCCCGAGAAAGGCATGGCACCATCAAGTAAATCAAATACTTGAATCGGGTCACGTGAAGAGTCAGAATAACAGAAAAGTATGTATGAGACGATTTATGAATGTAAATGAAACAAGGAGTGTGTGCCAACACAGAGTTACATGGCGGTCTGTCCCCTCTGCCTACCCCTGCGGAGAAATGGCGTGATGGTTAGTTAGTTAGTTAGTTTTTTAATTTTTACCCATGGCCGTTTCTAACAGCGTTTATCTCGGGAATGCTGGGTATCTGCAGCCTTAGTTCGAGGAGGGATACAGCATTACTACTTTTTGCTTATAAACTTCTGAACGCTGTATTATTAATACCTGACATCCTGGCAAAAATTGGATTTTATGTCCCTGATAATATCACGCGAGGCCGCCAACACAGGCTTCTGTTTCTTCTCAGGTGCAGAACTAACTTACCAATGGTGATACACCTGGGAAGACTAACTAGGATAACGAACTGCCTCGCAGAAAATTTTGATATTTTTCACACGAGCTACAACAAGTTTAAGCAAGAACTAACTATTCAGTTTTATCTTTATTATTTACTTTTATAATTGTATAATTATGATTACCATTTTTGCGTTCTTTTTATTGTTTTTGCATTGTAATTGGCATAAAACTGTGTGTGCAAAATAAAAAATAAACAAAAAAAAATAATGTGTATATTTCCATTTGAATTATAGATTGTTCCAACGTGACTATTATTTGTGAAATAAAACTATTCTTAATTTATTGAAATGTATTATTTTCACAATATGGCCGATGTTTTACCTACTCAGTGCAGTAGATATGTAATCTATATCAAGATTATAACAAACTGCTCTAGGTAAAGTCAGTAGGCAAGTAACATTAGATCAAAACCGGTAGGCGGTAAATTAATCAACAAATTAGTGGTTCAAATACTATAATGTCAACGTGTTAATTCATAAATCAGGTACATGAAATTCATAGGTCATTTGTGATCAGATTTCTTTTATTTGTTACCATTCTGGCCCGAAAAAGCACCGTTGTGTCAGACACTAGTTAAGCTTTAAACTAAAACAAGGTAGTGTACAAATATATATATATATATATATATATATATATATATTTATATAAAATGACGGCCTCCGTGATCGAGTGGTTAAGACACTCGACTACGAATCCAGAATTCACGGGTTCAAACAAGGCGTGCGCAAATACATTTAACTTAATTAATGTGTGTCATAACTAACTAACTAACCATCATGCCGTTTCCCAGAAGGGGTAGACAGATAGGACGGACCGCCATATTACTCTGTCTTGGCACACACTCCTTGCTTCATTTACATTCATACATCGTCTCATACACACTCTTCTGTTATTCTGACTCTTCACATGACCCGATTCAAGTATTTGACTTACTAGATCGTGCCATGTCTTTCTCGGGCGTCCTCGACTTCTTCTTCCATTCACTTTCGCATCATATATTCTTTTCATATATATATTCTTTCTTCGTTCATTCACTCTACATGTCCAAACCATCTGAGCGTCCCTTTCTTGATCCTATTCATTACGCTCACATCAGCCTTGCATTCTTTCCGGATATCCACATTTTTAATACGGTCACATATGGTTTTACCGCACATACGTCTCAAAGATTTCATTTCCACAGCATTCAGTCTACTTTCATCCTTCCTCTGCCAGTTCCATGCCTCACTGCCATACATCAGGGTTGGTATAAGCACTCCATTGTGGACTGCTAGCTTCGCTTCTTTGGACAATTTGTTATTTGCGCCAACAGCGTTCAGTCCTCCGTTAATGAAGTTTCCTGCATTCACCCTTCATGTGTGTCATAACACATTTAATTCATATATAATAATTTATAGTATAGTGGCACGTTCCAGAGTGGTAGATATTCGAAGTATCGCCCTGGTGAAAGACCACCATTCACAATCGAAATGTTACTTAAAATGGCTTTAGTTGTGTTTGGTGACCAAATCTGAATAGCTAGATACTTCCTAATCTTCCTCTTCCCCATCTCCATCCTCTTCCCACTTACTTCAGCCTCACGACATACCCCGATCGGGAATGCCATAGTGCCGCTGTAAAAAATAATAGTAGTTTTTTTTACAAATATTTAGGATTACATCCGCCGAATTTAAATAGATTGTTTCGAAAAGTAAATGAATGTGTATAAAAGAAATGATCGCGGAAGATGAAGGGTTTTCTTGAATCATCTCAGCCTCCTCGGAGTGACGCCCCTCGGATAAGCGACAAACACACAAACTAGTAACGTCCCGCCCGACCTTGCCCGCCTTGCCAAGCGAGGGCCGCGGCCGACAATAATCACCAAAGTATGAAAAAAATATTACCGTTGGGAATTATTCATTTTTTTAACAAAACATTCCCGGATAGCCAGCTTTTATAAAATAACCAATATTACATTCCACTCCTCACAAAAAGTTGAACTTGAATCATTGGTGGACCAGTCAATAAATTAAATTTGAGGAAAATTTGACAGCCTCCGTGGTCGAGTGGTAAGACACGCTTCACTACGAATCCAGAGGTCGCAGGTTCAAACCCGGCGTGCGCAGATACATTTTATTCAATCAATATGTGTCATTACACATTTAATTAACATAAAATAACGCATGCTATATTTGCGACACGTTCCAGAGTGGTAGATACTCTTAGTATCGCCCTGATGAAAGACCGTCATTCAGAAACAAAACGTTGCTTGAAATGGCTTTTAGCCGTGTTTGATGACCCTTCCTCTTACTCATATCCTTCCCTTTCTCACTATCTTCAGCCTCACAACATACCCCATTTGGAGATGCCATAGTCTCACCGGGTCCAGACGTACTTACTTACTATAAAAAGATCTGCAAAGCCCTAAAGACATTGGTCCATTGTGCGAACTCCCAGGTTTCACCTTATTGCTTTTACAGTAGCCCAGCTTTTTGATAAAGTTCACCAGAGTCATTGAGTGCTTAGTGTTGTCTCATTGTTCCACAGGACTTCTCAGGTATAAAAGCCTTCTTTCCAGTGGGTGGGACATGGGCCAATATGAAAGAAATGCTGCTAGCTGAATACAGTAGATTTTCCGCTATATGCTCTGAGTTAATATCAAATTGAATGATAAAATATATCGAAAAGGATATTTTATCACATTAGCCGTAGGTTTCTATTTTATTGACAAGATGATTACTACACTGTACGAGTGCTCCAGTTTTCTTGAACATTGAACGTGAATCGAAGTAATAAATTCCAACTAACTTACCGTAGGTACCTTCTTGGAAAATGCTTGAGATTTAAATTCTAGGTTTCACAATAAAATATGTGATTTCAATCAGTACACAATATATATCAATGTGTCTTGATGTTGTATAGTGGGATGATGTATCAGACGATTTATCTCCTTTATTCATCATCTTAAACATCTCTTCCTTTTCCTAAGTATTGTATTCCGTGGGCTAGGGAGTGTTACTTTAACCCTCCACTTCTTTGAAGATTCAGCTTTATTTTTTAGTGTTTTTTGCTTAAACTTAAAATAACTTTTGATCTTCTGGTTGTAAGGAATAGCAACAACTCTCCAGTTTCCTAGCGGCCGAAGAATGTAAATTATTATAGTATATTGTTATGGTCTAGTAGAATTTCGCCTTCAAAATATCTTTTATAATATAATACTTTAACTACAAGCAGACATTTGTTAATCTATCAGCAAAAACTACCGAGCGGTGAACTTTGACGTGATGAATTTTTCATAGATTTTTATCGTTTAAGTTCATTAATTAACTTAGTCGACTCAACTGTTTTCAGAATTACATTTCCTTTTCATCATAAATTATACAGTTAACAACTATTTTGTTTTAAAAAAATATAACCTAAAGCATATTTTACATCTGTACCACTTTTACTGCAATAAAAAAATCTCACAAAAGAGTTGTGTTGAATTCTTAGGTAAAGCCGGTTACTAATTAATTGATGGCAATTAATAAAATTATAAATATTTAATGTATAGTATAATTCACGGTTTTTCAGAATTCGCCAATTGTTTTATTGAAAAAGATCATACCTTCAATAAAAACATCGATGCTCATATTCTTCATAAAATGGTCATGGCAACAGATTAAATAATTTAGAAACACTAGAAATAAAGAAAGCCATAAAAAATAATAGTCATATTCTAAATAATCAGTTGAATTTGTTCAGTAGTAGGTATATTTCCCGTAAACTCATAATATTTCTCATTATTTTTAATCACCTTCTCAGTTACGTTTTGCCTATTTCATTTCATATTATCCGCCTCTGTTCCTTTGTTATAATTCAAATGTTATTCTATTGTTTTCTCACTGTTCTTTTATTTTATTTTATATTGTATTCTCCCTCTGTAAGTATATTTAACCGCACACTTTGTATTTTTTGTTGAATTTAATTTTGAACCCTGATGATGCTAAGGCTAAGCGAAACCGGTCGGTCATAAAAATCAAAATAAAATATGTGGTCTTATACGAAGTTAAAATTTCATTTTCATAAAATAAATCATTGAGCTATGCGCAAACCAATACTCAATCGAACAAAGTATTTGCTCAAAGTGTGTGGAATTTTCGCATTGGTCTTCCCTGCTAGATCAAGTATTACTAAAAAACGAAGAAGTTGTGAAGATCATTGCCGCGTCCATCTGCCGATATAAAGCCTTCCTCCGCCCTCCATCCGCAGTCAGTCTTCAGCCGAGCTCATCCCGACAAGTTCTGAGAGCCTTCTCTAGAAGTGTCGCCGAATTCCTGAAACTTTTCAGTGCTGAAAGAGGACAGTGAAAGCTAAGAAGATGAAGTTCCTGGTAAGATTGTCATCAAACAGTTTTAAGTGTGTAATTTAAAAAAAAAGTGAATACATTTCTCGAATCGATGGCTTAAAGCCATCATATTTTATCCCCGTAAAACATTAGTTAGAGATAAACGATTTTAGACTTTTTTCTTTGGAATGGCGTGAATTCTCAATTCCATAAGAAAAGATACAATATCTCGGCTTTAAGCTATCGATATCAACGTAAAGTTTTTCAATTTTCTGATTTCTTGGTTTTTAAATCGACCTTCAATGTTGTTTTAATGCTCTGTGTAAAAAAAAAAACAAATTAATTCGAGGAACTTAATTAATTAATGCATTCTCATTATAAGGTGTATTTTTTACGCAGAAAAACTACGCATATTGAAAAATTAATTCAAATTTAATTGAGGTACTTAATTAATTAATGCCTTCTCATTAAAAGGTGTCGTTTTTTTACGCAGAAAAACTACACATATCCCCGTGGCAGTGGTGGTTGGTGTTTTGAAAAAAATGTAGTGATTAGATTGAATTAAAATATAAATTGTGAATTTCGATTGTCGTTGATTAAAAACAAATATTAAGTTATTTTTGTAAGTGGAGATTTTGTTCCTTCCGTTGAGAGCTCCATTGTACCCGTTTTTCTGATACACGAGAAATAGGAATGGGGTTTTTTAATCTTTAGTGTTACACCTTGCTTGTTATAAGGATTGGTTGTGGCAGATTACCTTTATATGGAATCTGATTTTGCCTCCCTAATAAATGCTTGGAAAAATAAAAAAAAGTTTTTTTCCAGTTTGTTGTTTTTTAGCATTAGCCTTCAGTTTTTATAGTAATTTGCTGTGACTGCTAGGTACTACGCACTTATTATTATTTGTGTTGCGGCAGGAATACCTCCGAAAGATTCTTAACACGTAGTAAATTGTAGATATTTCGGCGAGGCGTGATTTTTTATGGTTAAAACTAAAAAAATATACATTAGTCTTCTTTATGCCTATTTGTAATTTTTATCGCGTGATAAATACAGAATTTTGGATTTAATAAGACTATTATAAAATATGTACGCAAAACTTTGACTGAGTGAACATCCTTTTTGATACCAAAAAGGTGTCAAACTTCCACTAGTTATTTAAAATTAGGACTGTGTGTGCACAGATGTTGGATGGGAATGCTGTTCTTGTTATACCGGTATTTAAATGGAAGATGCTCCAAGGAACTTGCGTCATTGATCCCTTCGGCACTGGTGCATAGTCGGGAAACTTGCCAAACGCGCACCCAACATTTGTACACGGTTGACATTCAAAACATGAGAACGGGTCGATTTTACAATTAGTTCTTATTTTCAACAGCTCGGCTGCGGAACACTTTTCAGGCCTCTGTGTTTCCTCTCTCCTTTAACATGGGAGTTTTCAAGACCCAGGTTCACTCCTTTCTTTCCTCAAAAAGATCCTCCACCCAGCATCCCCAAGGATGACATAGGCCCTGAAGAAAATTATTTTCATCAAAGCCTCCTGTGTGGAGTGAATGTAAAAAAGTGTAATATCACAGTTAACTGGGATATAATGCCCCCGTTTTGATCAAGTTTCGAGTAATTTATCGAGAATGGAGTAATCTTGTCAAGAGTATTGTGCACCTCTCGTAATGTTATTTCAGCGCACTGGAATAACTGATGTAATAACTATATTTACATATTTGTACAACGATCAAATTAGTTCCTGCCAATCCGATACGCCCCCTTATAGCACCATCGTGTGACTAAGCGCTTACATTGAAATAATAAAGTCGTTTCGCAATATTGTCTTTTCAATGTTGGATTGTATCAATACGATGAATGTGATGTTTGAGTTAATTCATCAAATTAAGAAAATTGCTTTACTCAAAAAAGATTTTTGCGGTAGCTAAAAATGCCCAAGCGATCGAGTTAGTTTACATTATATGAAAAAAAACAATATTTGTTTTAAATAAAAAAATATTAACCAAAATATGTTTTACCTAAAAATAATAATCTGCATAGTTGTAGGTTATCGATTTCTCCTGGTAATATTTAAAATTATAGACCATACAAATATGAATACTTCACGAAAGTATCAATTAGCCAGTAGAACTAACTATGTTGTGGGGATGAAATGAGTGAGAAGGGAAAGAAGATAAGAAAGAGGAATAGTAAGATTGGGAAGTAACTGGGTATTCATTTAACACCATTTCAAGATTTCGAGAATAGTGGTCTTCGAAGATATTTTGATTCTACCAAATAAGGGAGAAATCGAATTAGATATATATTTTTTATTATTCTTCTCGTAAGAATTTTTATTTTTTATTTAATATAAGTTTTTTTTACAAAAATATTTCAGGTAATTGTTACAATTTTTACACAGTGTATTTACAAATAATCATAAAAGCTGTTCCTCCCCATAAAGAACAAAGTTCTTGTGTTTGGTGAGGGAATTTACGCTAAAATAATAAAATAGTGTTTAGTTAATACAGCAGAAAAAAATAAAAGTATTTGTGTAAAATTAGTTATAGTAATAAATATTAGTTCATAATGATGTCACGAATTTTGTGGAATAAGAAGAAAAAAATAATAACAAATCTAGTAAAAATAATAAAATAATAGAATCATCTAGTTTATTGTATTTCTATGGATTTAATAACTTTAACAATTATCCTGTAATTATTTGAAAATGAAAACGAGTTTAAAAGACGTTTATTAATATTTTGCAGTCAACATAATAATTACATGCATATACCTAGTCGGTTTTACTGATTTGATATTCAGGATTGCATAAAATTATACGATTTACACTCTAATAATGTACTAATATCGTTAAAACTGTATCGGATTTTACATAATTTCAAATAAAAAGAGGTATAATATGAAATACGCGAGGTGAATGGAAAAAAAAGTCGGGGACGCCCGAAAAAGGCATAGCACGATCTAAATCAAATACTTGAGTCATAATAACAGAAGAGTATGTGTGAGACGATGTGTGAATGTGAATGAAGCAAGGAGTGTGTGTCAAGGCAGAGTTGTATGACAGTGAGTCCTCTCTGCCTACCCGTGCGGAGAAACGGCGTGATGGTTAGTTAGTTATAATATGATAATTATAATGAAATGTATGGTAGTTGATTCTTTTAATACGCTACAATATCTTCTGATTCACGTTGAATCAAGTCTGTGAACCACAAAACTCAACTTGTAGTTTCTTTCAAAATATATTTTCAAGTGACAGAGAATAATTTTTGTTGGATCATAAAAAAACTCCAGCATTTTACTTAAGTAAAACTTCCAGTCATATATATTAATATCGTCTTCTAATTATATAGTACAAGATGTGAAAAATGTTCTTGTTAGTAACATTGTTAAACCTTAAAAATAATCATCAGTTCACTCTATTCGTACCCAGATATTGTCAAATAATAAAAAAAAAAACAATGAAATAATCGTCTCTACTATTGTGATGATGAGATCTTGAGTAAATCTTGACCCGAACACATAATATAGCCCGAAAGAGCTCTTCAAAGTCTATAAACGACCAAAAAACGTTTAATGTCTTTGTGATTGATTTAACGGTGTGATTCATTGTTTCTTTTTGTCGATGCCATATAATTCTGTTTAAAAAATCTAACCCCGTTTTATGAAGTAGGAGTAGAGATGGTCGATATTCCTGTCATGGTTAAAAGGAGCCGGTTCCTAGCCAATCACTGGAACCGTCGATATTATTTCTCCGAGGAACCAGTTCCAAATTTTCGCAAATAAAAATATCCTTTGTCCGTTCTTTTCGTGTTCCAATTTTGGGCGAGTTCCAACCAGTTCCAGTTCTTTTCGTTTTCAAATCTCAAATCTCTACCGACTAGTACTTTTTTTTGGCGAGGAACTTTTGTCGATTTGCTAGGACTTTTCGAAAAAATCTCCTTGTGGAACTTTTCTGGCACCAGGAACCGGTTCCAAAAAGAACTAAATAAATAACCGGTTCCTCGCCGGTCACCGGTAACTGGAACCGCAGGCACACCAAATTATGATATCAACCATCTCTAAGTAGGAGTAGCTACTTTTTGTAAAAAGTTTGTTCTCAGTTGGATGATAATTGGGGTCCTATGGTATTATCATAAAAAAAACTGTTCATTGAGTAGGTTTATGAGTCAATAATACATTATAATTAGTACAATGGTTAATTATTTTCATGGATTTTGTGAACATAGAAAGAAACACCTGTCAAATACGACAATTTAATATTTTATAAGTTAGTTAGTTTTTCATTTATTTTTAATATCGTACAAGCTTCCGAATTGCTTCCGACTGTTTGGAAACAGTGGGACTATGGCATCTCCAATTGAGGTATGTTGTGAGGCTGAAAGAAGTGCGAAAGTACCTGTCTATTCAAATCTGCTCACCAAAGACGGCCAAAGCCATTTCAAGCAACGTTTCGATTCTGAATGAGGATATTTCACCAGGGCGATACAAAGAGGATTTACCAGTCTGGAATATGCCGCAAATATTCTGTTTTCTATTTTTAATTAAAAACATGTGAAATAACATTATTTAGTAAATAAAATTTACATGTGGATGCCAGGATTCGAACCCGTGATCTCCGGACTTGTAGCCGAAGATCTTAACCACTCTATTACGGAGGAATCAGACAAATCCATTAATGTTTTTATCATTAAGTTTAATTTTAAGGTTTCGATTGTTGAAAAAAAAACTTTATTTGTTTGGTAACTTAGGAACTACTCTGCCATATTAGTGCGATACTCATTGAAATATGAAGGTACTAATTAATAAAGATTCATTCGTTTTGTTTGTTAGATCAAAAACGTATCTCTAAATATCTAGTAGACCGGTCGGTAGCTGAGTAAACAAACGCGTCGGATTCCCACCCTAGCATAGTACGTTCAATTCCTCTGCTGGCTAATTCCTCCATCATTGCACGAGCAACATATTTCGCTTCTTATGATGGTAGTAGGAGTTTTTCAAATATTGTCAGGTTATTCGTAACCCGGGAATGTTTGTCTTTCTTAAAAATAAATAATATATATTGGTAGTTTTTAATTCCAAAAAAGAGGAAACAATATTGTTATTACTCAATTTATAGATAATTTTAAAGTTGTATTTAAATTTTACTTTCCTTTATACCTACACGAAGATGTGTGATCGTACATGAAATTTAAAATTTGATCGAATAAAATAAACTATTTTTGATAGCAACACTTAAAACATAAACCGATAAACTTGTGGTCTACACCGTTTAAAGAAACGATGTTGTACTCATATAAAAAAAACCCATAAAATCCTAGATCCCTAACAGGCTAATGAAATATATTGTCCTTCCAAGAAAGAAATTCGAAATTTGAAAATGTTTGACCAAGTTTATCCATAAGTAAGATAACATTGACCTAACTGGTGCGCAGACACGCCCATAACTCACTTCTGTCGGTTTGTATCTTCAGTGGATACATGGTCGCAGAGAAGATTATTTCGAATAAATTACAGGAAATCAAATCAAAGGAAAGCAAGGGCATAAACCAATAAAATTATTGAACGTGTTTTTATTGAAAATATTATCATTTTTTACTGTTGCAGATTTTCGCACTCGCCGTGACCGGAGCCCTGGCGCGCCCGAGCGCCCACTACGGCCCCCTGCTAAAGTTCTCCGACGACGGGGGCTCATTCAGCTACAGCTACCAGACCCCCGCAGCCTACTCTCTGCATCAAGCCGCTGTGGTGCCTCTACAGCGCTTCGTGCAACCTCAAGTAAGTTCATTACGTCAGAGATATTAATTCACTAATCATATTTTGACATTACATTCATACATTAGCTATATTCGCCGGAGTGACAATCTCACCAAATGAGTTAAGTGACGTAGAGCAATTCCAATACTGAAAGCCGGATGTGACTATTTTTCACCGTCATCTGAAAACGATGAAATCGTTGTCAACGGGAAAATACCTCCCATGTCAACTACAAAAATGAGTTAAATATGACATTGCGTAGAGTTTCAATTTGTACTTCAAGTTTCAATGTTTTTAGTGGTGAAAATACATCATTGCATCTAAAACTACAAAGGGTATTTTTGTTGTCTCAAAAAACAATCTGTAACTTTCGAAAATCAGTTTTTAATTTCCTCCTGAACAACTACGTTTTTGACACAGTTTGAAGTTGACGACGAAATACTAATCGGTATCTACCATTGTCTAAGACAATTCGAATTCAAAGGCATAATATGCACGCAATAGTATGTAAATGAATTAATTAATACCTAGAAAAGATAGATTTTATTGAAATAAAGCAGATGAAAGATCTGCGTGGTATAGGTGAAAGGGGAAAAATAAATGATAGTTAAATTTTATTTTGGAAATTTATGGAATCAAAGAAATAATTGGACGGAGTACCTTTTTGTAGAATGTGATAAAAATAAAAATCTACTCACGTTGTTAGAGCTCTTACTACAAAATACACCAACTTATCCTGACTAACAATTTTCCAGAGTCAGGGGGACTTACATCCCTAATTAAAGTATGTTGTGAGGCTGACAAGAATGAGGGAAGAAATGAAAAGAGAAAAATGAGCGTTCGGGAAGTACCTGGGTATTCAGAACTTGCCACCAAACACGGCCAAAGCCATTTCAAGCAACGTTTCGTTTCGGAATGCTGGTTTTTTACCAGGGTGATAGTGAGGTAGATACCGTTCTATTAAATGAATCGTAAAAAAAACCAAAAAAAAAATTAAACTGGATGGGTTCAAATCATTCAAATAACTTCTCCGAACTATGTGCTAGTATTTTCTCCCTCTTTTTTTCCGAAATGTTTTACTGAAAAGTATTCCCTAGTGTTTGGACTACTAAAATTCGGGTAATCAGGATTCCCAGTGAATATTTATGAGTTAACATTATTTATTCTCACTACTCGTAATTTTTTCTCAGTAACGGCTTCATTTTACCATTTCCTTGAGTATGACAGCATTGCTTATATCACTATGTGAAAAATGATGATCATTCTAATCAATGCATTTGTGAGTTTTCTGTATCATTTAGAGCTAATTCCCAGATATGTCAGCTAGTAATAAGTGATGAAAATAATTGTTTCAAAGTAGTGAAAATTAAAATTTCTCTTTTTAACAATAAGTACATATTGGGATATTATCCGATTTTTTAAAGCATTACATGAACTATGTTTAGCTGGAAATTAACGCAGATTTGATCTATACACGGTATCCATTAAAATAAGCGTTTGGATGGCTTTAAGGGCAACAAAGTAGGTACAATACTATCCAACACCATAGTAAGTTCGAACTTACTTAATGCTGAAGCTTAAGATTTTGTAGCCCACGATAAAGATGATGTTACGAGATGAGAATAGATGATTTAACCCAGAAAACCCAGACAGAAAGCGCCGTAAAAACGACATTACGCCAAAGTTCACCATTTGCTTCATTTTTGTGTGATATTTAAAAAGATTCCTCTAAAATACGTTCTCATTAAACCTTTCAAACTCATTATGAAATAAAAATCACAATGTTTCGTAAACGGCAGAGATCTGTCTAAACGAGTATTTACTACAAAAAGTTATCAATTATTCCCGACAAGAGGAAAAATAATGATCTATTTTTCCTTCAGAGAGAAATATACACTGTCCTTGTACAAAATCATTCCAAGAATGACCGCTACTATGACTCTGTTGGTATTTATACCGTCAAAATACGGAAGTTAATTTGCTGAACACATCGTCATGTCTGCTTTGTGTTAATAATAACTGCGTATTGATACGTTAAAATCTCGCTTCAGTTGTTTGTAATATGTTATGTAAATTAGATTGGATCGTGTGGAGTAAATATATTATACTTCGTATTTGTCGTTTCTTGATTGACTAGTTTTAAAATATATCGGATAATATCACGTGCGACCTTGCTCGAGCTATGTAATTAATATGCCATCGGAATAGCAACATCTTTTCTAAAAATGAAACCTTATTGCTGATTTAGATAGATTCTTACGTAAAGCTGTTTGAATAAACCACTCTGATTTCTCAAGGACGAACTCTGACATCATGAAATTTACGCAGATTTTTAACTTTTAGAGCAATTCAACTATTTTAAGCTCGTAACCTCGTTTAAATCACAAGCTAGAGCTTTAAAAAATCACTTTAAATTAAAAAAAGGTAATTTTTTTCCAAATTTTCGATTTGACGGTCTCCGTGGTCGAGAGGTAAGACGCTCGACAGCGAATCCAGAGGACGCGGGTTCAAATCCCGGTTTGCGCAAATAACTTGTAATTTATTACTATGTGTCATAATACATTTAATTAATATAAAATAGTATTAAGTATATTATAGTTCCAGAGTGGTAGATACACTGAGTATCGCCCTGGTGAAAGACTACCATTCGGAATCGAAACGTTGCTTGAAATGGCTTTAGCCGTGTTTGATTACCAGATCTGAATAGCTAGGAACTCCCAAACTTCTTTTTTCCCATCTTTTTTCTCCTCCCCACTACCTTCAGCCTCACAACATACCCCGATAGGGAATGCCATAATCTCACTGGTTCTAGACGGCTGGGAGAAGTTGGGACTCTTGTGCGGTATTCACTATAAAAAAAGTTTAACAAGGAAAAAAAACGACAAACTCCATTTGAATACAGGAGAACAAACTATGATTAGCCTGTCATTAATACTAATAGAGAAAAAAAATGATTTGTCATTTTCTGATATCATCAAAATTCAATTTCATAAAAATTGCAAAAAAAATCGGAACGTTTCAAACGTAATAATTCGTGACTTAGATTATAATATATCGTGTACTTAAAAAAAATAGCACAAAACACCAAAAGCTGGGTGTGGTAAAAACACGCACCACAGTTTGGCTAATGGCAACGCCTTTAAATCTAGAATCATTATTTCAAAGCTGACACTTGCAGATCGGGTTGGAATAAATTTAACCATTTGGGTGCGAGCGTCTGGTTTTTTTAATGATTCATTTTTAGATTAACCGGTTTTAAGTTGTACTAAAATATATACCATTATGTGTTGCTATTCGTTTTCTATGAATAACAGAGAACAGGAGATCAAATATCTCAGTTTTGCAACTTTTTTCCATAATGTACCTAACCTCTTACGAAACTCGTTGAAACTTTTTTTTAACAAACGAAAAACAAGGAATGAACAGCAACATGGCTTCTTGTTTCATTTCAAACAAATCTTTTGCAATTAAGAAAAATTATCGTTTAAAAATAAATATTTTGCAATTATAAAATTAGTAATTAACGACTAAAAATGAGCGGTTGTAGCCCAAATCATACAAATAAGTAATTTTCATGTGGCATAACTACAGTTTTATAAAGGTCTTCATCACCGAAACAGCTCACTATCAATTAAAACTAAGAAGGAGCAGAGTTTAATAGTAAAAATGTTGAATTTGATTAATTAAAAAAAAAATGGAGTTCTACAAAACTTTACCCAAAAATTATAAATAAATTATATATTCATAAAAGGAATTTAATTTGTGGCTTTTTATATTTATAAATAAAACAGATACACTTTGTTTAAAACCACTTTTATTTTTTAATATTATGTCAACCGGTTTCGGAAGAACCCTTCCATCATCAGGGCAATATTAAAATTTTAATATTTTTTACAATCGACATAATATTGAAAAATAAAAAAAAGATTTAAATAAAGTTTTTCTGTTTTATTTATAAAAAATTAATGCTCTTTTGGTTATAGTTACATTGTGGAGCGAAGTGTTTAGTTTTATTTGAAATTTAAGAAAAATCAACCAAACACTTTGGTTCTTTCATCGTCTTACGAAGGACAAACACGTACTCTTATAACAAAGCATGTACATAAGAACTTGTATGAAGAAAAAAATTATGTTTCAATTTTATTCACCAACATCGTGGTAGATAATAATAATTTTTTTATCTCAATTAAACCTTTAATGAAAAGTAAATCAAAATAGATATGTTTAACGCCTTAGAATTGATTCCAAATGAGATGCAAAAGCATTCCGGATAATTAAGTTTAAAAATAAACAACACAAAGTATTATATATTATTTCGTCATTGAAAAGGTTAAGTAGATCACTAAACGGGTCTGACGAGATTTGGTCGTATTAAGGCGAACTCGTCGGCCTTGGTCGTTTCGATTACCATTTTTTTTCAACTCCACAAGGCTTTGAAAAATAACATAAAACAAAATAATGTGCCTTAAATAATAAATTTAATAAAAACAAAAAATATTGTTATTGGTCAAACTCGTTGCTTTAAATGTTGATGTGGTTTCATAATGTTTGCAGACTTTTATAGTTAAGTATAAAATCATGGTGATAAATCTGTATTTCGTCAGCAATTTCAGATATGAACAAATCTGTATAATTTCAGATTGACAACAACTATTTGTCGGCTTCTATGGTCGAGTCGCTTAATTCCTCGACTACGAATCAAGAGGTCGACGTGCGGAACTTTTTTTTTCACAAACAATTCATTAAAAATTATACATAGTGTCGAGAATGGAAGATATAGACAACAATTCAGAATCGAAACGTCGCTTTACATGGCTTTAGCCGTGTTTGGTGACCAGATCTGAATAGCCAGGTACTTCCCAACCTACCTCTTCAATGCATAAAAAAATACAGCCAAACATTTTCGACAATATTCAAATTTGTATTCTCTCTACTGTCACCATATCCTCTTTGCTGGATTTTCACTATGTTTTGTGTACTTACCTTTAAATAAATTATATGAATTTCATATCATTTTACGTACCTACTAACTTTCTCCCTTTGCTTTATCTTTTCACTATATTTATTGTGTTTATCTCTTTAAATTACATCAAATTTACACCCTTCAAAATTTTCATTGGTGGATTTATTAAAAAGTACCGATGATTATTTAAAATATGTAATGTAAATGTTCTAATTGCCATTGATAGTTAAAAACTATTTTTTCAGCGAAAAATGTAGAATTTTTCTAGCAAAGGATTGAATCTGCTATGCCTGAATACGAACCCGATGCTTTGGATCACTCAGCTACAAAACAGTCAAATTTTTAATTTCAAATATGAGAGATTTTCACAATACATAGTTCCAACTGCTCGAATCCAGTGAAATAATTGCATTTAAGCAGAAAGGGGTGGAGAAGAGGAAGGTTGAGAAGTACCAGGCTGTTCAGATCTGATCACTTAACATATTTTTATCTTTTTTTCATAAAAAAATCAATAACAGACCTCACTCGCGATAAAGCTTTGTTAACATTTTAAACCGGCCTGATGGTGCCATAGTAAATATTAATTTAATGAAATGATTAAAATCAGTAGTTTTGATAATGACCTGAATTGAGAAAAATACTGATTAATTATAAATTTAAATAAATAGTTCACGTTCAAACGGATTTTGGACTGTTAAAAATGAAAGTCGTGACAAACGTTTTGTTTTCTGTGAATAAATTAAATTATTTGTAGTGATTCAATTCTAAACACGGTTTGTTCGTTTTCTCCTAGATGGCGTTAGTTGTCTTATATTTTCAAAACATTCCAATTTTTTCCCAATGTTTCTGACTTTTACCAATGAATGGGGTTTTTTGCCATAGTTTCAAGATGTTAAGAGGTTTAAAAAAGTAAAGGCGAATTTTTTTATTAATATAATTTAAATAGACTGATATCATAAATAATATGGAAAATTCAAGTTGAGACTTTAAGGGGATGAAATGTTAAACGAAATTGAGGGAACAGGAATTTAGAGAAGGAAAAAAAACTGTTATCCGAAATTTCCACTTCTAGACATGGTACACCATAGAAAGTACAAAATAGTGAGAGAACAAAATCAATGTTCGATTCTTTTTTAGAAAAAAAAAAGGGAAATTGATGGAACCTCGATTTTGATTGGGTAGTACTTTGTACTGTAGGAAAGTGGCCTTTTTTGGACTGACTAACATTGTGCTAATACTCAACCCAAACATTGCGGGTTCAATCTTTTTTACATTCAATTATTATTTATTATAATATTAAAAAATCACATCAAACCAGGGAAAATTTAACGCAATTCAGGAAGGTACCTTCCTTTTGCGAATTGTAATAAATTTTTAAGGCATTTAAATTTAGAGCATTGTGGAATCGTGAATTTTTTTCCAAATATTGACTATTTTAGAAAAAATATATCGAATTGTATTTGACGAGTTGAAAAAGCTCATTACAGAATAACATTTCTGGATTCTGATTCCTTTTTTCTGTTTGTTCGATTCACAAGATGACAATTTTATTAAAGAAAGCTTTTTTCTGTCTTTAAAAATACTGATCGAAAACCTGGTGATAGTAATAAGGCCTAATGAGCCGCAGTACTAGTTAGATAGGCATTTTGAGGAATATTTGAATAAGCCCCAGATAGTTAGCAGAGGATTACGAAATCCATAAAATCAAATAAAAAAAACAAAACCATTTATTATAATAATGTATTTTTAACAATATTTACACTCATGTTGCGGTCAACTTAAAGAAATGTAATGTCTTTATACGTGTGTGCTTTTTGCAGGTATTCGTTGCACCCGCTGTAAACTACGTACACGGAGCTTCCTTCGGAGGCTACAGACATCTGGCCGATCCTGCCAACATTCAGGTAATTATTATCTCATACTAAGTACTTATAATTTTGAATTATAAAAGATTTTATCTGTCCGTACTTGGAGAATAATACATGTTTGCGTTATTAGTGTTTTTTTAATGTGAATTTGGCATAAATGTTTTAACCGCTACCAACTACCTGGGACCAGTAGGACTATGAAACTCCCGATTGGGGGATGTTGTGAAGCTGAATGAAGTGGAGAAGAAAATTAGGTTGAAACGAAGAAGGTTTAGGAAGTACCTGGCTATTCAGAACTGATCACCAAACACGGTAAAATCAATTCAAGCAACGTTTCAATTTTTGAATGTTTTTCGAAATTTGCTGTTCGTGTCCGGCCTGGCCCGGAATTAAATAAAAACAATGAGATTTTCAAGGAAAAACCGTGTTATAACTTACTAAACTTCATAACTGCGATTCGTAATTTATGAAATCTCGGACAAACGCGTCGGATTCCTATCCGGGCGTCGTGGGTTCAATTCCCTCTGCTGGCTAAGTCCTCCATAATTGCACAAGCAACATCTTGCGTTTATTAGAATGCTAGTAGGCGTTTTTCAAATATTGTTGGATTATTCGTAACCCAGGAATGTTTTTCTTTCTTAAAAAAAAATAAAATAACATTATGATTTATTTCATTTTTTGACAGATAGTAATAATCTGTGTTTACAGTGAAACCTCTATCTATCGTTTTTAAAGGGACCTATTGAAATAAACGATGAATGCGGGAAAACAATGCATGCGGGATCAAGAGGACAAAACACAAGGAGATACGATCCAGTAAAGATACCATCCTCCCAATCTGCATAACCATTGGTAGATTAAAATTATAAGAAGAGAATAAGTTTTAGATGTAAATAAATGTATTTATTTAAAAAAATACAAAGCTAAACAGAACCAAATTTTTTTCAAAGTTTATTGTTTTGTAAATACATAATCTTTCATCGATATTTGTTTTTTTACTGTTTTATTTCCGCAAATCAACAGTATATTTTCGTTATCGAAGGAAGCAAACACTTTGTAGCTTGACATTATAATTTTAAATAAAAAATAATTTTGTTTTAAGCCACTTTATTTATACACATAAAACAATTCGACCGGTTTCGGTTAGACTTAACCTTCATCAGGAACGTTTCAGTTTATACTTATACGTTCCTGATGAAGGTTTAACCGGTCGAATTGTTATATGTTATAAATAAAGTGGCTTAAATCAAAATTATTTTTTTATTTAAAATTAGTATATTTTCGGCTTTGCAAATGATATTCTTTTCGGCATCAGTTATTGAGTGTGCGTAGTAGAAAGTTTTCAATCTTTCAAAGAGTGTGCATGCTTCTGAAAATGAAGGTACAGGCAGCGGCTCCTCTTCATCGATATCGACCTCTTTTGTCGTCTCCGTCAATCTTGCGTCACACAAGCTTTCGATAAATTCTATCCCACACGTTGGAATATTGTCGTCGAAAGTAACAAAATTGTTAAAATTTGTGTGAGTATCTAATCTAAGTCAATCATTTTCAGAAACCTCAACGTGTTCTAGTTGTTCATCTAAAGATTCTGACACTCTATTGGAACCGCATTTGTTGAAACAGTTTACAACTGTTGTCTGTTTGACCTGACGCCAAGCAGTCAATGCGAAATGCAACGCTTGTAGAATGTCAATCTTTAAAATTGCCTTATTTACTGAAGTGCCCAAATCCATCAAACACACAGCCTTCCGCACAAGTTGTTTCCGATAAAATCCTTTGAAATATTTGATAATTCCCATATCATAGAGTTTCGCGCATCGTAACGAGTGGCGTCTGGCGCCGTTAAAACACAGACAAAATATATCAAATAGGCGACGTTATTCGAACGATGAATGCGGTAAAATGGTGGACATAGAAACGGTCGATGCGATGTATTTTTGTATGAAATGAATTTGGACTAGAAGAAACAAACGATACATCCGGGAAAACGATTATTCGAGGAACGATAGATAGAGGTTTCACTGTAATTCATATTTTTGAATAAAGTGAGAAACGCGAGTAGGTTTTCGGATCTACAGTAGTTAAGGTGTGTGGTTTTTAGAGGTCAACGTAAACACTTACCACGGATAAAACTCGCCTAATTTAAAACCGCTTGAGTAAACACAATGACTTGTGTCAGATTTATCACACATTAAAAGTGAAACTAATGACCAAATTGACGACATTAATACTCTTTAACATAGATAAATGATCCAGTTTTTAAGTCAGAGTTAGCCTTCAGGTAAGATTAAAGTTTGCCCCTAAGGTGTGCCACCAGTACTCATTATGTTTGCGTAAGTTTATTAACGCTATAAACGCAATTATAGGCTTATTAACTTTGATCGATTGAATAAATTAAATGCTAATTGTCTTCAACCACATTTTTTTTTCGAAGTGCAGTCAATAGATATCGTCCTTGTTGTTATAATGTGAGATATAATACATTTTAGTTTGCACAATTTGTTATGTTGATTAGACCGTTAAATACATTTAAGGCTGAGCTTTTCAGTTGATTTTATAGATTGGTGAAAACTTGCATGCTAAGAGCAATCTGTCAACAAGCTTAGTGTATTTCAGGTTGGTCTAAGTAATTAATATCTTACTTAAACCACGGTCGCAATGAATCATAGCCAAAAATCAGTGGCGTGAACAAAGTTTTTGCTCAGGGTAGGCAGTAGAAACAGGGGGATTAATTGATATTAGAGATAGGTACCAATAAATATCACTGTTTGCTGTTGGATTTGTTCGGTAAAAGCACTGCCTTAGACATTGACACTTGAACGGAGTAACAGCTCATAGCATTCATGTACACATATTTTGTGTAGTCAAGTGAACATGGAATAATCTACTTTGACGTTGGCGGCGTTTGAGCATATATAGTTACTGCTTTTGACACGTTATAGTAGGAAAATCGGCGGGACGCTTGCGGCGGTGCGATTAGGGAAGAAAAAACGTGAAAGATATGAGATTTATTAATTATTTAATTTTAAACTCTTTTTGAGAGATTCTCGTGAGTGTTATCAGAATAATTATAGATTTAAAGAACGCAAGCGAAGGTGGTTTTTCAAATGAGCTCAGTGATTGTCATAATATCGTCGCAGTTTCGATCAGTTTTTTTCTGCATCGAATGCTCTGACTCTCATTTGATTCTGAAGGCTTTTGTGGCCCTTCAGCCATTTAAAATATATTTATCATTTAGGAGAAGGCTTGACTCAAGCGACAAAAGTTTGGAATTATTTTTTTAGTTTTTTGTCGCTTCAGGTAACTCAGTAAAAACATTAAGTTACCTGAGTCAACTTTTTTTTCAGCCACTGAAAACTAACGAATTTTATTATAAAACAAACAAAAAACTTTAGAGTGCTCTAGTGTAAACTTCCCAAAATAATGCTTCGGCCTTTCCAGTGACGATATATTAGAGTTGGCGTTTAAATTACATATCTATTCTCGTGGTTCGTTATGTATTTGTGAAATTCCTCCAGCGTTTGTTCAATCTTGGTTCAATCAGTGTCATAATAAAACCCTTTGGAATGTAGGTATCAACACTGGTAAGTATATTGCCCCGGTCTTGTCAGTATTACATATTTCCGTATCGTGATCAGGTGATTACAATCAATTACGTTGTGAGCCTTACTCATTGAGTAATAACAACTGTCATATGTCTTATTCAAAAGGTGTCATATAAATAGTACGATTATAATGTGAGGTCATTCTGACATTAAAATGTCAATATTATTTACCCTGAGCTTGTCCTGTCTAGAAATGTGTCAGGTCGGTATGATTCGTCACGTTTCGGAAGTTTTCTTAGTACGACCTCGAATTAAAATGAAGCCGGAATGATAAACACATTACACGAAACAAGCACTTACATACTTTGTTTTAAGTCGCTTAGAAGTTTTGGAAGAACCCTTTTAAATTAAAGATGTGTGGACGAGCATTCAAGTTAACTACTAATTTTGACAGGCTCAGCAGAATTCCTATTTTGAAATATGAAATTAATACTTTCTTTGAATTTGCAGGTATCTTCCGATGGATTTGTCTTGGACACAGCTGAAGTAGCCAACGCCCGCGCTGAACATCTGCGTCTGGTGGCTGAGCAGACGGCTCGAGTGGGAGCCTCATCCGGAGAGGAATACAGGCAGGAGGTTCAAAACTCCGTCGACGAAGATACTGTCGAGGTAAAGGCAGCCCCCATCGCCACTTCCTTCGAGCCGCCAACATCCAACTGTCAGCTGACGGACAGCACGTCCTGGACACCCCCGAAGTGGCCCAAGCCAGAGCCGAACACTTCGCCAAGTTCAACGAAGCTGCCGCCATCGCCGCCGCTAACCCGGAACAACAAGAAGAAGCTGAGTACAATGTTAACCAAGTCGGATACAAATTTGTCCAGCCCTACCAGGTACTTGCCGCTGCCCCGATTGCCGTGCTGCACCCCAAGTCCCACGAAATTGCCAACATCCAGCTTTCCGCCGACGGACACGTTCTGGACACTCCCGAGGTCGCCCAAGCTAAGGCCGAACACTTCGCCAGATTTGCCGAAGAATCCTCGAGGACCGCTTACAATCAGCAATTCAGATTCGTCCAGCCGATCAATGTCGCGGAACCGGCACCCCTGGTCGCAGTCAAGGCTTTCGAGCCTGCCAACATCCAGGTCTCAGCTGATGGCCACGTTTTGGATACTCTGGAAGTAGCCCGAGCCAAGTCTGCTCACTTTGCTCAGTACGCCGCTGAAGCTGCGAGAGCCGCTGCCGCTGGAGGAGACCAGAGCGACTATTCCGACTCTTCGTTTGCCCAGGGAGACTCCGTGTCAGTATTTGCCGTGCGTTCTGGAATCCCCGCTGTTGCCAAAATTGAAGACGCTCCCGCCGACATCAAGGTCTCTGCTGACGGCTTCGTCTTGGATACTCCAGAAGTCGCTCAACTTAAGTCAGAACATTTGGCCAAGCTCGCTGTTGCCGGAGAGACATACGACGATGGTTCATCAAACGACGCAGTCTCCGTTGGAGATGCTAACCCCACACTTATCACCTATACGTCTCCTTCGATTGCACACATCGCCCCGGTCACTTACGCTGCACACTTCCAGCAGAAGTGGAACGGACCAGATGCTGATATTAAAATCGGAGCCGATGGATTTTTAGTCGATACCCCCGAAGTGCAGCAAGCCCGCGCCGAGCACTTGAGCACCCGCTCTGCCGCCCTCGCCAATGCCCAGTCGAGCTGGTCCGGCGCCGTTGCTCGCTACGCCCAAGTTCTTCCCACTGCCCAGTACATCCAGGATACTCCCGAAGTAGCCGCCGCGCGATCTGCCCACCTTGAAGCGTACGCCAAGGAGGCTTCGAGAGCTCACGTTCAGACTCACAACTACGGCCAGCTGGTGTACAGCGCTCCTTTCTTGAGGACTGCTGCCCCATTCGGATTCGCGTACTCCCACCCGGGGTACAACTACCTGAGCTACAGATACGCCCCTGCCGCCCCAGTGGCTCTGACTCCTGACGGCCAGTTCCTCCTGGACACCCCTGAGGTGGCTGCTGCCAAGGCAGACCACTTTGCCGCCCATGCCAAAGCCCTTCAACACCAATAAGCGAGAATACCTTTGAACCAATGCTACGAAAACTGCCATGAGATACGACGTGTATAATGTGATAAATATCGGAGGTATGAAATCGAACTTTCTTCAGTATTTCGTAATTTTAAAACTGTCTTTTTTACTAACAAACTTGTGTTTGTAACGAATGTAACGAACGAATTGTTTCCTCTTCTTTTCAATTAACAACGCATCGATTACTCATTGTGAATTTTCCCAGTGCTATAAGAAGTTTACCTGTTTGTTTAACTTCCTGCGTAGGATTTAGAGTAATTGAGGCTGATTTAATAGGAATTTCGTATTGAAATTCCGTTACCACTTAGTCACCGCAATGAATAAAATGTACATAATAATATTATTTTTTATGTGCACAAAAAAAAGAAAAGACAAGCGTGCAAGATTTATTCAAATGAATAAAAAAAACCCATAAAAAACAATAAAATTGTTCAAAATGTAATACCAACTGATATTTTATTTATTTTATATTAAATTTAACTTAAATGAATCATAATTCTCAACCCATAAACCTCCAGCCGCTGAACACATAATCCAATGAAGCTTAGTATGATACCTTTTGACTCCTAGGCCCCAGATAAAACAGTAAAATTGATTATTTGCTCAAAAAAGAATATCGGTATTTGAAAATGTTAATGTGACACATTTTTCAAAATCCATGCAAAAGCATGAAAAAAATCCGGTATTAAATACAATCAATGACTTGGTTCTAGCAAATAATGATAAGAAAACTTTCTATATTACGTTATGGTCTGATGGAATAAGGAGCCCACGATTTTGTAGATGACGAAGTTAGTAAAAAGGGTTTGTTATTTATATTAAGGTGGCTAATCCCTTATGAATGGGCGAGGTTTTCTTTGCCAGGAATCAGCTCAGCCATTCGCAGCATTCTATTATACACGCGCCAAACAGTTTAAAGTCCACACATTGAGTGTGTACAATACGCGAAGCCAAGCCCGGTCCTAAGTAAAATGACGTATGACGCAGGAAAAACTTTTGGCGCCTCTTGTCAATACCTAAATTTGAACACCAACATTTTCGAAAAACTTTTTTTTACGTCTAATAAAATAATGTGTTGTGTAATTATAATGTTGTTAACCATTTGTCTTTTTGCAGGTTTCCCTTCTGAAAATATCTAAACATAAACAAATAAAATAAAAAAGTCTTTAAAATGCTAATATTTTGTTGTTTATTTAGGAGAGAAACGCAATTCGCCTATTGTTAAAAATGAGCAAAAGACTAAAAAAAATAACCAAACAAAAACATCCGATCATTTTTCTGTGCTCCTGGTATTTGTTCTTGTAGACTACGTGAAACAATGTTTTAATTAGCGCCCTTATGGAATTTAGTTCAAATTAAAACTAACGCTATTTTCCCAACATTTACTCCGCCGTCTTATGTGCTCCGGATAGCGGGAGCTAAGAAACGCCCGAAGTGCAAATGAAAAATAATTTTAAGGAGTAATTCTCGAATGAGCTGTTTTTTTTCATTTTTTTTATTTCACTAGTGCAAAATAGTTCTAAACGCCCGGAGCCAGTAAGACTTTGCCATCCGCAATTTTTTTTACCGTGAATACCGCACCTGATTGTCCCTCCCAACTGCTCCCAACTGTCTCTGAGTCAATAAGATTATGGCAACCCCATTTGGGGTATGTTGTGAGGCTGAAAGTAAAGAAATGATGAAGAGGAAGGTCAAGAAGTACCTGGCTATTCAGATCTGGTCATCAAACACGACTAAAGCCATTTCAAGCAACGTTTCGATTACAAATGGTGGTCTTTCACCAGTCCCGGCTCTGAGTCAAACGACGCCTGGTGCGGGTAATTTTTGCTAAAAAAGAAGATTGGTATCAAATCGTATCAAGTATAAGACAAGAGGTGCGTGCTTTCATTCCGCACCGTCAGGCCAGGCACCTATGTGTTCAATTACTGTTCGCGAATGGTAATACAAATCGACTTTTATGCCTAGTGAATTACCACCATGCAAAATCGAAACGTTGCTTTAAATGTTTCATGTTTGATGACCAGATCTGAATAACCCGGCACTCTCCAACATCCCCCCTCTCCTTTGTAATTCTCTTCAAACACACAACATACCACAGTCGGGGTGCCATAGTCCTACTGGCTCCTAGGTAGATGGGATTCTAGTGCGATAATGACATGAAATAAAAAAAACCGACCCATAAGGAAGGTGCTAGATATGCGAATATTATACCAGAAGCACAGGCGTGCGAAAGGGTAAAAAAACTACTTCTTACGTTAAAGGAAACAGACAACAAATTATCAATGCCTAATCAATTTCCTCGTACTTACCTGAATGCCAGATCCGCTAAGACAATGCCGTCTCTTACTCAAGCGCAAAGCTATTAAAATAATCTCTTGATTACGCTCCCAGCTGCATTAGCAATGTAAATATCTCGAGATATATTAAGATGTAGAGTGGGAAGATGGAAGAATGATAAATCGAGTGAGCTAGGTGCGTCACCGTATTGCCACAGCGTCATAAATTCGCCTAAACCTACGAGAGACAAACGGTGTTTAGTTTCAAGGCAAGGAATTAACATAAGAATGGAACCTGTGATTAATTAAAAGCATATTCAATTAATCAATAATATTAATTATCTTTATCGCACCTTTGCATTAAATCCTTCATTGCTAAATTTAGTGAAATGATTAGAAGAAAGAACTATTAATGATTACGTTATCGTTGAAGGTTGTATCTCTCTGAAAATTGTATTAAATTAATACAATTTTCTATTAAATTAATAAGATATTTTCCACGGTAGATATTATTGTCAAAGTCAAAGTTTAACAACACAATTTTGCAAATACAAGCATCAATCTTAACACATTCTTTATTTCGACAATTGGCGTTAGTTAAATTGAAGATTCTACGTCGTTTTATAACGAAGTTATCACCATTTTATTTAGTTTATTGTAAAAAAATAAAAGGTCCGAAACCAATAATTGTGAAATGGTAAATGTAAAAAAATCTTGGTCATATCGTCGCTGGAAAGGCAAAAGGGCTTAAGCGACACTTGCATATGCAGTTTCGATCAAGTCTTTTTTATCATCCGAATGCTCTGACTCTCGTTTGATACTGAAGACTTTTGAGTCTCTTCAGCCATTTAAAATATATTTACCATTTGGGAGAAGGCTTGACTCAAGCGACACAAGTTTGAGACTTTTTTTAGCTTTTCTTTGCTTTAGATAACTCAGTGAGAGCATTGTGTTACCCAAGTGAACTTTTTTTTTCAAAATCCAACCAGGTACTGAGAGTTTTATTGAAAAACAAAAACTTTAAGGTGGTCTGGTGTAAACTTCTCAAAATGGCGCTTCAGCCCTTTTACAATAAAAAATTAAACGATTGGTGATCTAGGGGAAAATTGATGGAAGATGTAATGGAGGAAGACGCCCCACTTTATACCTTCGTAATCTACGTTACTGGTACGTATTTATTCCGGCTGCGTTTGAAACCACGACCTCTTGATTTGTAGTCGAGAATCTTCTAATAAGTTGAGAACAGTTAAGATGATGCATGTTGTTTCTATATGAGTCTTTGTCAAATATTAGTCAACTTCCATCACCTCCTGCGTAGGACTTGTTGATCGGAAGTAAGGGGAGTCGAAGTGCCATAAACCAAGTAAATAGTGGGCTTCTCAAAGCAATGATTAGGATTATCTTGTCACTCCAAGTGTCAATCAGAAGTATGACAAATCTTGAATTAACATTGCTGCATTCATCAATATTGGATCTAGGCACGTGGGCTGCATTGTGCAGTTGTCATTTATTGCAGTTGATGGATGCGTCTGTGGAATTTCTCGAACGCCGTTTGGGGAATGTAGAAGGTCGTGGTTGAATCGATAAAAGCGTGCTATGGTAGTGGCTGTCGTGTGCGAAGTAAGGTAAATTTTCTCTCACTTCGGGTGAAACTGTTTTAAATTTATAAACTAACGGACTGTCAATAACAACAACAAAAAAAATACATGAAACAAATTGTAAAAAAAAGAACAACAGAGAAAAACATCATATACACAATATTATAATAAAGCAATGACAAAAATGGAACAAAACATACATTAGAAAGAACATTCAAATCAAAGATAAGTTCAAGTCAATATTTTTGAGCCAATAAGGCTATGACATCCCCAATTGGGGTACGTTGTGAGGCGAAGGTAGTGGGAAAGGGAAGGAGATGAATAAAAGGAAGGTTGTGAAGATATTCAAATCTGGCCACCAAACACGGCTAAAGCCTTTTTAAGCAACTTTTAGATTCCGAATGGTGGTCTTTCCACCAGGCCAGGCCCTGAATCAAACGGTGCCTGGCGCGGGTAAATTTGTGGCGCGGGTATAAGACAAGAGGTGAGTGCTTTTATTCTGCGCCGTCGGGCCAGGTACCTACGGGTTCAATTACCATCTATAAATGATATGTATTTTTCATTTCATATCATATACTCGGATATAAAGCACTGTCATTATGTACCTACTATCAACGCCTTAGCGATTCGCCGCCTGGAGCGGACTGCCCCAATTGCGTCTGCACTGGACCGAATTCTACATTTTGTAAATAAGGTATATTGAGATAATCTTGTAAAAAAAATACTAATAGGTACCAGATTTTACTCAAATACAGTACTAACACAGATGCATTACTTGTATATACCACAGTTTAAACTGGTTATTTTTCAGAGTTTTTGAAAAAAATGATTGAAAACTTTTCCAAAAACAGCAAAAGGTGTACGTTGTGCCATTTTCGGTAAAAATAGTTATTGGGCGTAAACCAGGCAAAAGGCTGTTTGTCAGTAACGTTTCGACAATACATCACTATCGACGGGCTCCGTTGTCGAGTGGAAATACCCTAGACTACGAATCTAGAGGTTGCGGGTTCAAAATTTAATTTAATTAACATTTTCAAATGAACACATTTAATTTATATAAAATTATGATATTAAATTCACGTTCCAGAGTGGTAGATGCTCTTAGTATCGCCCTGGTGAAAGACCGCCGTACAAAATCGAAACGTTGCTTGAAATGTCTTTAGCTGTGTTTGGTGACCAGATTTGAATAGACAGGTACTTTCCAACCTTCCTCTTCCAAACAAGTCGCCTTCTCTTCCCCACTACTTTCAGCCTCACAACATTCCCTCATTGGGGATGCCATAGTCTCACTGGCTCTAGATGGTTCGGGAGCAGTTAGAACTCTTGTGCGGTAAAAACGGTACAAAAATAAATAAATCTGAATCAAATACGTATGCACTAATAAACACTGTTCTAAGCAATGACGTTACATGTATAGACACGTTATAGCCTTAGAATATTGACACAAAATGTGGCAAGCAAAACACACACGTTACCAGTAAATTCATCATTCAAATATCGGTCATGTATGGCAAAGATAGACATTCATAGAATATATGTGTATGAACGAAACAGATCCGAAGTTCGGACCGCGTTCCATACTTGCTTGAAACGACCTCAAGCGACGCGTGACCGTTTAGTACTAAATCGGCTTAAACCCCGATCACACCAACTAGCGTGATTATTGCTTGCCACTTTGAGAGCGCTACAACGTGTCCAATTATTTATATAACGTCATTGGTTCTAAGTGTGTGTTGTTTAGGTCAACTCTTAATTGTGCGATAACAAAATAATAATTGTATTTAAGCGGAATCATTATATACGTCACATATGTCATGTAAGAGAAAAGTGCTGTTAAATTTCAATTCAATCCGTTTTCGTTTTGACAGATAATTGCTCGATCAACAAAATAATTGGCTTGAAAAGAAATATCACAATAAAATTACCCTCAGGCGTTTTATTACAGAAATGACTACCCATAAGTAATAAGCAATGAAAATTAAATATTTGTGATTATTGACAAAAGTTGACTTCAATTTTAAAACTCACATAGCGCTTAATTTTTAATTTTATCTGTTTTATAAAAATATTTATTTATTGTTAGTAAACTTTGTTTGGAAAAGCGACACTGTTGAAATATTTTTAAAGCTCTTCAAACAAAGTAGCTTACCAATAATGTTAATAGATGTCGCCGTATTAACCGTTTCGAGCATTATTATATTGAATTAATACAGTCTCGCCGACTATAAAATTTATTTATTATTTCTGACTTCGGTTAAAATATTTGTAGTGGGAAAAGTTAACATACATAAAAAAGTTGATTAAATGGTGATTATTTGCTTGTCGAATAAAAAAATAAATTTTAATGGGTACAATTAAAATAATTACAACGATAAATTTGTATGGCGTGATTTAGAGATATTTCGTTGTAATAACTCCAATAGCATAGCCTAACCAATAAGTATTATGCATTTAGATAAAATCTACGCAAGACCTATTCTCACACATAATTACTCCTTGGGGTGTTTACATAATTTAAGCATTCTTATATATTTAAAGCCTACAACCATGTTATTACAAAAATCTAATAAAAGTTCATACGGTCGAAATTATAAGGTTTTCATTTACTTAAAAAAATAGCAAAAAATTATCATTGTTGCATTAAAAATGTATATATATTGTGAAGCCCTATATCTCTAAGATCTATTATAATAATTTCGAATTAACGTTTGAAATTATCGTCGCTGAAAAGACAAAAAGGATGAAGCGCCATTTTGAGAAGTTTACACCAGAGCACAATTTTTTGGTTTTTCTTCAAGTCTTCAGTACCTACCTGGTTGGATTTTTGAAAAAAAAAAGTTAACTCAGGTGCTCTCACTGAGTTACCCGAAGCGACAAAAAGTCAAAAAAGTCCCAAACTTGTGTCGCTCGAGTCAAGCCTTCTCCACAATGGAACATATATTTTAGATTGCTGAAGCGCCACAAAAGACTTCAGAATCAAACGAGAGTCAGAGCATCAGAAAAAAACTGATCAAAACTGCATATTTAACACATCTGTGACCTAAGGGTTGCTTAAACCCTTTTGCCTTTCCAGAAACGATAAATTGCATAATATTTAAAATTAAAAAATGTAAGCAGAGGCATGCTTTAAGAATCCAATTCCATAATTTTTTAAGGTTTTGTTGTTTCAAACTTTCGTTACAATTGACATCGTCACAATTCATCGATTAGCGCAGTTTTGTTTTTTTTTGACATTCGAACGGTTTAGCACCCAAAACACACACTCTTTCTGGCTTACTAATACAAGCAATACTACAAATGCTTTATCTGGAGCCCTGGCACGTCCGAGCGCCCACTACGGCCCCCTGCTGAAGTTCTCCGACGACGGGGGCTCCTTCAGCTACAGCTTCCCGCAGCCTAGTCTGTGCATCAAGCCGCTGTGGAGCCTCTTCAGCGCTTCGTGTAACCCCAAGTAAGTTCATTACGTGAGAGATATTAATACATTAATCATATTATGACGTTATATTCATACATTAGCTATATCTGCCAGGAGTGACAACCTCACCAAATGAATTAAGTGACGTAGAGCAATTCCAATACTTAAAGTCGGATATGACTTACATAATTTTCACCGACATCTGAAAAAGAGAAAATCATCGTCAACGTGAAAATACCTCCCATGTGGTCGACTTTACAAAAATGAGTTAAACATGACACTGCCTAGAGTTTCAATTTGTACTTTAAGTTTCAATGTTTTTATTGGTGAAAATACATTATTGCATCTAAAACTACAAAGCGTATTTTCGATGTCTCAAAAAACAATCTGTAACTCTCAAAAATCAGTTTTTATTTCCTCCTGAACAACTACGTTTTTGACACATGGGAGGTATTTTCGCGTTGACGACGATATGCGAGTAGTTAGAAAAATTTCTAAGATTTCCTGTTAAAACAATTTTTAAACAGTAATCTCTTAAATTCTGTAAGAAATGCGTACTGACATTTGAGTATGTTTTAATAGAATTCAAAAAATTTCAGTTAAAAAATAATATTTTTTGAAAACCTTATAAAAATAAATCTTTTTTTTTATATGAATACCGCACAAGAGTCTCAACTGCTCCCAACCGTCTAGAGCCAGTGAGACTATGGCATCCCCAAATAGGGTATGTTGTGAGACTGAAGGTAGTGGGGAGGGGAAGGAAATCTGGAAGAGGAAGGTTGGGAAGTACCTGGCTATTCAGATCTGGTCACCAAACACGGCTAAAGCCATTCCAATTCATTTGTAGTATTGCTTGTATTAAAATGCTACAAAGTGACGATTAACGTCATTTTTGGGTGATGTGGCTTAAGCGCCGTTTTTAGTCCTGTTTCAGCTTTTTATTAAATTATGTTACGTCATGTTGTTATGTTTGATATAATATATCATTATATCAAGCATACCGAGCTGAAATTACATATAGTCATCTCGGTAGTATCAAATTTTCACAAATATAATCACTTAATTATGCAATGACAAAAATGGTAATTTAATTATAGATAAATGGTAGGAAAGGATTTGCTGCCTCACCCAAAATATCAAAGCACGTTGATTGAGTAACTATTTATATAAAACAATAACATGTTGATTGGCATCTGGTGAGGTTGAATACTGCCTCAAACCTCGCTACCTAATCCCGAACACAACTAACTCCGACACGCTAATGGCAGTATGGTAATAGTCAATAAACACTTCACATTTCCTTGTGTCGATAATGTATTTAGGTAACCTTATTATTTATTGACTTCCGAAATATGTAAATTGTTCGATACATCAACGCCTGTTGTTAATAACATTACGTACTTGCTAGATACAGAGTATGAATTATTATAACAACATAAATAAAGGAGAGAATATCAAATACGAACGAATATTGATTTATTTATTTTATATTTGCAAAAACAGTTTTACACCAAAACATTGCAAAAAACACAAAAAATGGTATTCATAATAACACAACGATTAAAGTAAAAAGAAGTTTAAAAACAAAAAAAATAGTTTCAAGTAGATAATATAGTTAAAACTTAATAGCTCGTTCTTGCTTAAACTTGTTGTAGCTCGTGTGAAAAATATCCAAATTTCCTGCGAGGCAGTTAATTAACCTAGTTAGTCTTCCCAGGGGCATCACCATTGGTAAGTTAGTTCTGCACCTGGGAAGAAACAGAAGCCTGTGTTGGCGGCCACGCGTGAAATTATCAGGGACATAAAATCCAATTTCCGCCAGGATGTCAGGTATTAATAATACACCGTTCAGGAGTTTATGAGCAAAAAGCAGTAATGCTATATCCCTCCTCGAACTAAGGCTGCAGATACCCAACATTCCCGAGATAAACGCTGTTGGAAACAGCCATGGGTAAAAAACAAACTCTCTCATGTAGAGAAACCGTAAAAATTTCTTTTGAATTTTCTCGACCATTAGTACATAGGCGGTGTCCTGTGGCCCCCATAATATAGGTCTATTATCATTTGTTGTATGCTCAGAGCAATAATATACGAGAAAGAGCGCTGCTGTAGTCAGTTTTGATGAGTTTGCCGAACTCGGCTAGACCTGGACGTGGCTAGGACTAGGGCTAGGGTATTTATACATCCATTTATAGCACATGTCGACGTAATGTTTTTAACCACTTTTTCACAGTATTGTTATAAATAAAAATATATCATATTACCTAAAAACCGTTGACTTATGTCCATTTATGTCGCATATGGAAACGTGTGGGCGGAGTAAACGGAGACGCGGGACACGAAGAACATCCTTACAATACTTTAAAGCGTATGATAATTTGGGAAAATTTGCTGTCTAAAAACAAACAGTTTATAATAGCTTACTATAGTTGCCTGCTGTATGCTGGTGATGCTGTGCTGATTTCCTACTGTGTGGAAGATCTACAGTTTTTCGTGTCTAGGATGAACCAAGTATGTATGCAGAATGATTTAATAATTAATGCAAGTTATAAATTAGAAAACAAAAAAAATTGACCAAAGAAGCGAAGCCAGCAGCCCACAATAGAGTGCTTATACCAACCCCGATGTATGGCAGTAAGGCATCTAACTGGCTGAGGAAGGATGAAGTAGACTGAATGCTGTAGAAATAAGATCCCTGAGGCGTATGTGCGGTTTAATCATGTATGACCGTATTACAAAATATGGATATTCGGAAAGAATGCAAGACTGATGAAAGCGTAATGAATAGGATTAAGAAAAGTACACTTAGATGGTTTGGACGCGAAGAGAGGAGTGTGAACAAAATATATTTATTTATTTTTAATTATTTTACTGTAATATACATTTTTTTATTATTTGGTAAATTACCCATCCCACTAGGCATAAGCCTGTGTTGGGATAGCAATTTGCAAAAAGTGTTTTTTTAGCTACATAGTAACATTTTAATATCGAAAATACAGTACATACATAATAAAAATTAAAATAACATAAGTAAATGACAAATTTGAAGATATAGAATCAATGTAAATAAATAAAATGCGAAAATGAATGGAAGAAGAAGTCGAGGACGCCCGAGGAAAACATGGAATCAAGTGAATCAAATACTTGAGTCGGGCCATATGAAGAGTCAGAATAACAGAAGAGATGTATGAGACGATGTGTGAATGTGAATGAAGCAAGGAGTGTGTGTCAAGACAGAGTTTAATGGTGGTCCGTCCTCTCTGTCTACCCCTGCGGAGAAACGCTGTGATGGTTAGTTAGTTAATTTTACTACTGTTAAAAAAAATTAAAAGGGTGACGAAGAGTTTAATATGGTAGTGGATAAATTTCCTCAAACATTCTTTCCATTTTGAAAATAATTTCATATCTCTTTCTGATACTCCCTTCTATCGGAGATTGGCTATCACCAAAACAATCATCGTCCTGCAGGCTAAAACCCGGAACAAATCAGCGGAACCGCACTTGTGATATATATCTATATTAATACAATATTAACCTATGTAGATACACCTCATGTCACCTTGCTTAAAAAAATTGTCGTTTGAAAAAATCTATCTCGATGTCCTTGTATTAATTTAGGAACCTTAGTATATCTCATATCTAATCCATCAAATATAACATCGCCTCAAGATACTAAAGCTCTAGGTATTTTTTTTTTAAAACGCATGACTTGAATAATGTAGCATGCTTTCGATTCAGTTCCTCGGATTATTTTCGGAGTTGATTAAAATTAACGCCACAAGAATATGCACTTCAATGCTGTGGTGTAAAAAATGTTCTTGAAGCAATGTGTCGATATGAAAAGATCTAATTACAATGTGCATATAAGGTGGTTGATATTTTTAACACTACTCAACAGGTTGAAAGCAGTGGCGGCTCGTGACTTTTTAGTCTGCTAGAGTGGTTAGATTAAAAAACACGTCATTATTGATGTTGTTGTAGTCAAAAACAATTTTTTTCAAAATTTAAATTTTTTGTAAGAAGATTTTTCAGTAATCCGTGCAGTGCACCACCAAAACTGAAAAATCCTGAAAACCTTCATACAACAACAAAAAAATCTTGGAAAAAAATATAAATCGATAAATTTCGGCTACAACAACACTAACAATGACGTACTTTTCAATCTTGCAACTCTAGCACACCATAAACTCACGAGCCGCCACTGGTTGAAAGTAAAAGTAATCATTCCATTGAGATCAATGCTTTTTAAAGAAAGATTGAGGCAAGCGAATAGCAAATTCAAATCAGCAAAATAAAAATGACGTAGCATAAAATAAGTGCATTTGAACAGACATATGGAGTGAAACATAATTTTAAAGATGGAAAATGCGTTTGGAACAAGATCTCGTTTATGAATTAACGCTTTTTTTTTAAATTTACAAATTAATTATAGGTTTAGTGAATTGATCAATAATAGACAAGCTTGAAAAAAAAATAGAAGACCTGAACCGTCCCGAAAAAAGAACCTACGCAAGCGTAATAAATGACCATCCAAAATTACCATCTAAGCAACTTTACAGCATTAGGATCAACTCTAAAAAAAATGAAACTCCAGACCAAATTAAAATCAAAATTCAAGAACAAGTAAGAGTTGGTAAACTGGGAATAGAGGTTTGCGGAATAAAAAACAACTAATGAAATACTAATATGTAATCAAGGTGCCGCTAACATTAACGATCACTTAAGCCATTAAAACAATATGCAGTGCTCCCAATGGATTTTAAATGCAAATCAGATCATAATTAAAACTTTTACACTGTCCGCGTTGTTATTACTTAGGGTTCAATTATTATAATACATGTGTATAAGAATCCGCATAAATCAAGGAATGCATCCAAAAACCGAGTTGTTTTAATAATAATAATTTATTTGTTATGACAAACAAAAACTAACAGCAAACAACAAGTAAATATAATAATTGGCTGATTTTTTAATCATCATCTCAAGGGCGCTTCACAACTTAATTTTTATAATCTAAACTAATCACTAATACTAAATACAGATGGTTTAAAAATTATGACCTAAAACTATAAACTTATAAATTTTAAATAAAAGTAACTTAGTTTTAACACCACCTTATTGGATACATATATACATAAACCAACCGGTTTCGGCTCTACCTGAACCTTCTTCAGGGCTGAACAATACATATTTGTTATAAATATGTGGAAACAAGAACATACCCAGATCTGTATGACAACAAGGCATTGGAAATATTTATAGCTTGATCAATGATTTTCTTTAGTGTCGATTAAATTACTCTGAAATGTAAAGCGTTTCCAAACAGACCTAATAGTTGTTTCCATTATACTCGTATACCACTTATGTTAAAATGTGATATTTATAGCATTCGTTAAAAAGAAATGTATCAACTGATTGATCTTAATCCTTGTTGCCAATAACTATTCTGACACTCGTAACATTTCCTACTGCGCGAATGCATTCCTTGAAATCACAGTCATTGAATGACATTAAACCACGGAAGAGATTAATCAACAGAAATTTAACGTGCGCGTGACTGTATGCCCGAAATAAGGTAAATTTTACCTTGAAAATTTGAAACTGAAAATGAGATTATCTGTTCAGCGCATTAAAAAAAAATACATGTCAAGATTAATTTTAACACTTCATTTTTAAAGTCTGTTAAGATGTCTATCTGAGGCAAATTTTAATTATCTTATTGCGTTGATGAAAGAAATCAAAAGATGTCGTTCGGTTCGGTTAAATTGCATTTCCATGGCCAGATATTTCAAAGTAATTAGTTTGTCGAGGCTGTTCTTTGCCAGTTCATGGCATTATATTATGAAAACTGTCTGAAATGTACCCTTGGATAAGTGTTTGCAAATAATTACACCACGTCTTTTATTCCAGATATAATCGAGAAATTTTAAGTTGATAAAAAAAACTTTTTCTTCTGGGGCCTTTCTTATTGGAGGTTGGTAACCACCAAGGCAATCTTCACCACGCAAACTGCATCGTGGAACAACTGGACATGGAAAATAACAAACATTTTATTTTTATTATTAATAAAAATAAAAATAAAGGTTCAAAATTAAAGTAAAAAAAAAATACAAAGTGTGCGGTTATATATACATACAGAGGGAGAACAAAATATAAAATAAAATAACAGAACAATGAGAAGACAATAGAATCCTGATTGTGCTCAATATCCATGGCCTTATACAAAGTCACTTTTTCATTTCTTTAAATATGTCAAACCACAAAGTGATTGCTTTCTACGAAAAAAAAGTTTGACTACCGAATTTTCAACTTTATATGTGTTTTACAGCTCCTTAAGACCACTGGACTAAAAATATGCTTGTTTGATGGTGATCGAGCTAATTATTATTTAATTAAAAAAAAAAAACGATTTATCCAACAGTTTTCAAAGTAGTTACTTTTATACGTAGATAATTTTCAACAGGTTATTTTAAATTGTTTCTTCAAATAGCAGTGGTGGGTCATTATGGGCGCCCACGGAGTACAAAATAATGCAAATAATTAAATCTCTCAACAATGCACCAGGAAATGTTGCAATTAAATGATTTTAATTTGTCTACGTTATCTGTAACTCTTTGTTGTCGGGAGATTAAGCCAAGGAACATTGCGTTTTATCTTATAACCGACAAATGTAATTAAAAGTTAAATATTTATTTTACATGTCTACTTATTTAACTTTTTTTATAGTGTACAGAAGAGTACCTATTTGTTAATTATTGTTGAAGTTGAAAATAACTTTAAAGAATTGATGCTTATGTTTTTTTTAAATATCTTAAATAATATCAAAAATCCAAAACACAAATATGAAACAGAAAAAGCCAGAAAATAAAAAGACAATGATCACAACTGAAACTCGAACTCGGATCCTCTGCTACCAAAAATCGGAAGAAATTAAAAATAATATTAATAATTTTCAATGAAGTTCGATTAAAATGCCAGTTTCTTATAAGGTTTCAATGGCCAAATTAGTTAAAGCGTTACTCCCGGATAAAGTAGAGGATCCGAGTTCAAGTCTCGGTTGTGACCACTGTCTTTTTCTGTTTCATATTTGTGTTTTAGATTATTGATATTATTTAAAGTATTTATTAATTATTGATAATTAGTTGGCGGTAGCCTGACAATATTTGAATAACTCCTTCTACCATCATAATAAACGGAAAATATCACTCGTGTAATCATAGAGGGCTTAGCTAGCACATGAAGTGAATTTACGACACATGGGTGGGAATCCGACGCATTTTTCAATTCGGTTTCTAATTGGACAATATACAAGGATATGGTAAGAGGAAAAATACAAAATAAATGCCCGGATTGCTGCCAATGAAATAAAATCAATTCGGAAGTAATGGATGGAATAATATCTTTCCAGATATGCTTCCTATTGTTATCCCCATGGCAGAGTGGTAAGATCTTCGACTTTTGACTCAAAGGTCGCGGGTCGGAGTAATACAATTTTTTATCATGTCTTTTTGTCTCAAGTCACCTAAAAACAGAAAATTTGCATTTCGTTCGAGCTATTTGAGTAAATAAATAATAATAATAATAGCTTTTTATTTCAGCGGAACAGAGCGGTGGGTGCAATACTCTGTCTGCCATATAAGTAAAAATACATATCAGAAACTTAAAACAATGAAGATAACATAAAAAAACAAAATAAAAATAAAATAATGATAGTAATAAAAGTAAAATAAAAATAAAAATAAAAAACTCCCTTATATCCTAGTTAAGGCAGAAGGAATTAGATTTTCGATAGCATAGAGATTCATGGTAGCGAAGTTGAGGGAAGGGTTTTTTCACCGTATGTGTCCATGTTCAGATGAAAAATTTGCTTCGAAATGTTATTATCTATCCATCAGAACCAGTATCTCTTTTCTATTATTGTAATACTATTGATGATGACTGATACATTATTATTATTATGACATTTGCGGATCGAATGCCGCCACAATTTTAACAGCCGTAATTATAGCAATTTACCTCGAAGAAAGGTTGCGTACAGTTTACTTGGTACAAAGGTAGGCAGGCGGTAACTTGTACCAAAGTAATGCAGTAAAGCCTTAAAGGTAATGGTAAAATGTAATAAATGGAATGAAAGGATACGCACATTTGATTAGGTCTAACATTAATAAGAAGTTTATTTCTGTAATATTTTTTTTGAAAGTTAAAATTTTTATGATACATGCATTTAAGGAGTTATTATTTAGCACGGTTTAGAACGGTTTTCTTTATTTAAAAACTAACAAATCATTGTCCGATTACAAAAAAAAAACATAACACGAATTGGGAAAAAGAGCAACAGAGAAAGAACAGCACATACATAATATTGTTATGAAGCAATGACAAAAATAGGACAAAATATACTCAAGGAAGAACATTTAAATCAAAGCTAAGGTCAAGTCAAAGTTTTGGTAGAGTCGTAAAAAATACTGTTTTAAGTTGATTATGTCATGTTTTCCTGAAATATCCCCGACATTTTTTCTTTCATCCGCACCAAATATTTGTCTCAAACTACTTTCTCCGTTTGTATTTTTCTAAAACATTCGAGACTTTCTTTTAACAATTGTAGTTGTTTGTATTAATCTTGCTTATTATGTACGAGGCCTGTTCAAAAGAAAAGGTGAATTTTGAATTTTTGCGGGCTGTGTACATTCGATTATCGTTTTTTTTTGTTATGTTGGTACACATATGTTTATCATATATTAGTATTAAAGGCCATTTTGAATTAGTGGTTTGTTTTTGACAACTGGAAAGATTGGTCACGTTTTTGTGTGTTCTTCGATTTTTTGCTTTTAAAAAAAATGGATCAAAGAATATGTATTTAATTTTGCGTTAAAAATGGAATAAAGTGCTCCAACTCACTTAAAATGTTGACTGTGGCATTCGGCGAGTCTACTTTGTCTCAAAAAAGTGTTTATAAGTGGTACAAGCGCTTTACAGAAGGCCGAGAAGATGTTAATGACGATGAGCGTCCTGGAGTTGTGGAAAAACAAATCATGAATTTTATTCTTTGATCCATTTTTTTCAAAAGTAAAAAATCGAAGAACACACAAAAACGTGTCTAACCTTTCCAGTTGTCAAAAACAAACCACTAATCCAAAATGACTGATAATGCTAAAATATGATAAACATATGTGTACCAACATAACAACAAAAAAAAAATCGATATTCGAATGTACACAGTCCGCTAAAATTCAAAATTCACCTTTTATTTTGAACAAGCCATGTACAAGGCATTGTTTTAGACTGATGGGGTGACCAGCTGATATTTTTGATTGGCCTTAATTTTTTTACAATGTTGTAATTTAAAATGGGTGATAATTATTTTGTCTTCAGGATCTGGGGTCACAATCATTAGCAATGAGGCAACGACTCAAGAAGGAAACTACGCGATATTATTTTATCCTAATTTTAGTGCTCGTATGACAAAACAAAATGTATAACCATATGAAAAATAAATAAATAATTGTCTGTTTAACAGTGGTTTATGGCACAATAAAATGTCGTGCGTTTCCTTTGCAATTATAATACCAATCCATACAATGCTAAATGCAATCGTTTGATCGGTGGAATGCAAGTCTGTAGAAACTGAGTTTTATTACACCCTGAAATAGTTTCGGAAATTCGTTTTCGTAACGTGATAGTTAAACTATATTCGTACCTTGCACTGTCTGCGTTGTGAGATTTGTAGCTATTCGGAGATTGCATACGAAATATTTTCACCGTAAAGCATGCACGTGAAAGTACGTACATTGTTGGTAATTGAACCTTGAATCTTACATACATACAAGCAAACAAGTGGCCTCCGTGGCAGAGCGGTGAGCTCTTTGGCTCTGGGTAGAAAAAACGCACAATCAGAAACCAGAAAAAATATTACCAAAATTAAACACACAAAGAGAGAGAGAGAGAACAGGAATTTAAATGTCGATTGAAAAAGCTTTTTAATATTTTCTTATGGAAAGTCAATAACTTCTCAACCCTCCTGTTTTAATTTCGATTCTTATCTCTCAAAAATTTCACCACTCATTGAAGATGTCATGTTCCTCAAAAGATTCCTAACTCCCCAAAACCAGTGGGACTATAGAATACCCAATTGAGGTATGTTTTACAGCTGAAATAATTGAAATGGATAGGAGATGCGAAGAGAAAGGTTAAAAAGTACCTGAATATTCAGATCTGGTCACGAAACAAAGGTAAAGCCGTTTCAAGCAACGTTTCGATTCTAAATGATGGTCTTTCACCAGGGCAATACTTAGAGTATTTAATATTCTGGAACTTACCGCAAATGTACTATATCGTCGTTGGAAAGGCGAAAAGGCTTAAACGACACTTTGGTAAAAAGTGAGTTGAACATGTAGTTTTTATCAGCTTTTTTTCTGCATCGGATGTTCTGACTCTCGTTTGATTCTGAAGACTTTTGTGGCCCTTCAGCCATATAAAATATGTTTACCATTTGATATAAGACATGACTCAATCAACACAAATTTGGGACAATTTTGAGCTTTTTTTCACTTCAGGTAACTCAGTGAAAGCATTGTGTAAACTTTTAAAAATAAAAATCTAACCAGGTAGGTATTGAAAACTTTTATTGTAAAACAAAAAAAAAACTTTAAAGTACTCTAGTGTAAGCTTCCTAAAATGGCGCTTCAGCCGTTTTGCCATTCCGACGACGATATTATTTATCTGGGATACAATACAAACTAAATTACATTTATTTGCGTACACCGGGATTCGAACTCGCCACCTTTGGAATCATAGCTCAGGATCTTAACAGCGTAATAAAGTTTAAATAGTTCTTAAAAAAAGAATCTTAAATAAAATCAGTACGTTTAAGTAGTTATTATAAATATATGTGTGCGATTCATTGCGGTTAATATTTTAAAAGAAAATATCGACCAATCGGGCAAAGAGCAATGGACCATTCAAAGCTAATAAATGCTTGAAATAATAGATATTAATAGAACTTTACTATGTTGCGGTGATTATACGCAATACGAAATGTGCTTAGGTATATAATAAGAGGGTTGTTAGAAAAGTTAGGCCGAAATATGTTTATTTGATTTAATTAGAAAAAGTTCATTGACAGATAATTATTTATTTATAAACCAACGGACTATTGTCCAATAACAAACAAAAAATACATAACACGAAATGGAAAAAAAAAACAACAGAAAAAACAGCACAGACATAATATTATAATGAAGCTATGAAAAAAATATAACAAAATAAACACTATAAAGAACATTCAAGTAGAAGTTTTAATAGAGTCATTACGAACGACAAAAATCATTTAGACTGGTACCAAAAATTTCAAGACCATAGCTTGAGTTAACAAGTCTTGACATTCTGGACCGTGAAAAATGATAATCATAATAAGTAGAGTGATGATTGAGGAACGGAAATTCATTGTTTCTAAATCTACGGCAAGAATTGTTGAACTGGATGAGTTTGCAAAAAAGAAAGTGAGTCAATAGTTTACTTAATAATTTAGAAAATGCAACTTAAATCAAAGCCTTTCCTACGCTATCCTAATGAAGAAATTTTTAATGTTTGTTCGATTTCATTATATGAATAACATGTGACAATAATAATAATATTTGACATTGTCGACATTATATAGGATAACCGAAAGGCAGTTATTTATCATGGTGAATTCAGGTACTCCAGTAGACTTAAAAATATATTTTGTAGCAATGTCAACTGTTCAACATATTTCTGGTATTTTTTTAGGCATGTTTTCATCGTGAAATAAATGTTTGATGAAGAATTCGCAATTCAATATGAATACATACAGTTGTAAGGTTATAATCAGCGCCCTTGAGGTGATTTTTTTGACAAAAACGGCGCTATACAAATTATCCAAATATTATTATTATAATATTTTTCACTTGAGTTTCTTATTAAAAAAAAATTCATTTTATGCAATGACGTTATATATAAAGACACGTTATAGCCTTAGAATATTAACACAAAATGTGGCAAGCAAAACACACATGTTACCAGTAAATTCATCATTCAAATATCGGTCATGTATGACAAAGATAGACATTCATAGAATATATGTGTATGAACGAAACAGATCCGAAGTTCGGACCGCGTTCCATACTCGCTTGAAACGACCTCAAGGGACGCGTGACCGTTTAGTACTAAATCGGCTTAAACACCGAACACACCAACAAGCGTGATTATTGCTGGCAAGCAATACTCACGCTAGTTGGTGTGATCACAACTTTGAGAGCGCTACAACGTGTCTATAATATATGCAACGTTATTGATTTTATGAAAATGCTTACAGAATGAACAACCACCACAAAGCGCCATACCGATATGGTTTTCAATTAAAACTATGGTACGAGTACCTGCAATGATTTTATTTTTTTATTATCGCTTTTAAATATCTGATGATTCATCAAATAGTCTGATTGAGGCCTCCAGTGAAAGAGTGCTCAAAATCCAAATTAACACAATAAAGATAAGTGCTGTTGAAAATTTATCGTTTTTTTAAGCTACACAACACTATTTTAAAAAGAGATCTGGGTATTACTAGGCGGTTAACCTTGGCTTACAAAAAAAAGTATTTAGATTAGTTTTTTTTTTGTATTACAGACTGTCCATTTACATACATTTGAACAGTAACATAAAAAGCAAATTAAGAGATTTTTTTAACACGTCTCTTGAAATCTTTAAGGCTTATGTTGAAGATATTAAGAGACATGTTATATAGAATAACCATACCCTGTGTCATGCTGTGCTGAGCCAACACGTCTGTTCTGCCATGTGGAATACAAAGCAGATCGTGGTGTCGCCCCTGGCAGTAGTTGTTTGGCACAAACAAATTATAGCATTCCAGGAGGTATGGATTTTCAATCAAATTATGTAATATTTTGTACGCTGTTACTACAAAGGCCCCACTCCTCGACTGGACACTTTGGTAATGCGTCTCAGAGAGCAAATCTTTATGATGCATAAATTTCGGGTACTTACTGTGGATTTTTTAAAAAATTTATTTTTATTTACTTAACTTCATTTTTATTTACTATTTTTTATAAACATTGTCCTCCACGCTAGGAGTTCACCTGTGATGTGGAGGACATTTTTCGAATTACATGATAAAACAATAGATAAAAAAATTAAAATTGAAATTGAAAATAAAAGAAAACATAGAAGAAAATACACAAGAAGATATATAAAAGAAAGGAAAATATTAAAGAAAAGAAAATATAAAAAAAATATAATAAAAACAAAATTGAGCCACTTTAAAACAAACAAAAAATTATACAAAAATAAAAAAATTATTCTCATATAAAAATAATATCTGAGAAGTTTTATTGGATCTGTTCCAATAATTTTATATATTCATTTCATATAGTTCTTTGAAATATGTGAAAATATCAAGTTTTAATTTCTTTTATAGCTTGACCACTATTGCGGTAAAAGTGTTAAGCGCCATCCCTTTTTCTTGGCAGATATTAAGGTCGATGATTTTTTTGGCTATTCAAAAAGTGAAGGTTAGTTATTGACCTCGATAATACTGGCGGCCACTTTAACTAGTGGTGAACCCTATTTGACACCAGTTTGTCCGACGCCAGCTGTAAAAGATTAATAACGTCATATGTTTTAAATATTCTTTAGCCGTAATAAATAATTAAACTATTTAAATTACCCTCGCAGTTAATGGGCGAAAAAGCTGCAACCACTGATCAAGTCACGCCGCTGTGGCAACGTGTAGGAAGATTTAATAACATTACTGCGGCTGTCCGTATTACATGTAACACAATACAGTTTATGGTCAATATATTCCGCGAGTGTTGCACTGCACGCACTGAGGTGGGTCAACACCTGACTATATAAATAGGAGGAAGGAAGTACTGAAAATACGTTCTGCACAAACGAACGGGAGATAATTTCAGCATCGCTCTGGAGAGAGACTACCAATACTAGTCGAAACGTTACAAGAAAGAGCGTTACTCCCCGTTATATCAATAAAACTGGTATTTTATTTACTTATAGAATAATTTTAAGCCATGTTTAGTGACTAGATATGAATAGTCTGATATTTTTTGATAATTTCCTCTTCTTCTACTGTCCTTCCCCTATATTCACTTTATATCTACCGGCTTCGGGCAGTTTCATAAATAAGAGTCCCAACTTCTCCCAACCGTCTAGAGCCATTGAAACCAATTGAGGTGTGTTATGAGGCTGTGAATTGTAGAGATGGGAAGAAGATGAGAAAGAGGGAGAATGGGAAGTAGCTGGCTATTCAGATCTGGTCACCAAAAACGTTTAAAGCCATTTCAAGCCACACATATCGTGCCGCAAATATAAGTTTATATGAAATTAATGTGTTATGATACATATAGGATACATATTAATTAAATAAAAAATATTTGTCCACGCCGGGTTTGAACCCGCGACCTCTGGATTGGAAGTTTTATCACTCGACTACGGAGGCCGTCTCTTGTGCGGCATCAAATAAAAAAAAGTCTTATCAATGGATGTTGCTTATTTTTTGTTGATGTATAATTGATCAATATATAAGCTGTAAAGACATTTTTAAATCCCTAGTAAGTAATGATATATTTTTCTTCAAAGTGACCTATTTTTCAAAAAATTTGGTGTCCATCAGCTTCATGCCAACCTAACAACTCCTCCACACCTTGAAAACCTGTATACAAAGAAAATCTAAGCGTCCGGCACCCCTTTGGCAAGGTCGTTATTATTTAGTTATTAAGCAGTACCACTGAATCTACATACACGTGAAACCAGCCGCTTGACCGATGTAACTATACTCTTCAGAATCACGCGGACGTAGCAATAAAGCGTTCATCCATTTCAACTAGTGCAAGAAATTGCTTTAAACACAAAAAAATTACGCAATCTCAAGCTGAAACATTTTCATTAACAGAATGTACGAGTACATCGCGAAACACTGAAAGTGAATCTGCAATTTAATTACGATTCGTATCGCTATGGATTTCAGGAGCAATGTCGAAACGGATGGGTTTGACGCTCTACCGCGCGTTCAAGAATTCTCGGAACAAAGTTTATTGCCTGGGGGTATTCCGTATCTATTCGTTCTAGAATGAATTTCTCGGGCTCGGTGCAAACGGCCCACGCAGGTTATCGTGTGCAATGAATGAGTCTATAAGTTGGATTGCAAGTATGTAAATGAATGCAATTGAATTCGTGCTTGTGCTTTCGGGTTGTGCAGTAGATGGCGTTAGTCGTATATATAAATGACAATTAAATTTGTTTTTGGCGATACTTTTTAAACATTTGTGTCGTCGATAAAGATTTGTTATTAAGCCTTTTTAACTGATAATGGTGATGATGTTGCTGATCTTAGGGTTGATTATCTCAAATTGGTATCTTTAAAAAAATCACAGTTTGGATACAAACAAGGCGGAGTTGTTTCATTAATTGATCCTAATACCATATAGCAAACCCCATATACCTACCATTAGTAAGTGGAAATGGTTATAATTTGAGGAAAATAAAGATAAAATTTTATTATAATAATAACAAAACAAACAGTCAAAAGCAAATACAAAATTATATTACAAAGCAAAAAGGTGAGTTAAAATACACTTAAAATTAATGATTTATTCATGCTATGGGTATTAGGAAAAGATTCTTAAATCTCAGTTTACAGATAATATGAAATATTATATTCATTTGATTCTATCAAGTTACGGCTTTTGAATTATTACGTTCTCGTTGCATTGAATTGCCTTTTAAATAATATCCCCCAAGGCAACTTTGACAGTTGATATGATAAGTACACTTGAGGAATTCGAAGGGTCTTAATTATTGCTGACTTGAGATATTTTAAATTATTGCTGGCAAAATCGTTGAAAAGAGATTGCTTTATCGAATTTGTATTCACTTGCGGTTTAAAAGATATTAATCTTAATCAAATCATTGAAAATGATTTGTTGATGTATGAAATAAGGATCCGAGATGCATTTAAAGATATTGTTTTAGTCACCCTTTAAAATATAACACATTTAAAAAAATATAAAAACAAGTCCAACAAAAATAAGATAAACAAATCATTAAGAAAAAGGGATTCCACACAGTAATCCCAACTGTTCAGAGCCAGTGGGACTATGGCATTTCTAAATTATGTTATGTTGTTGTTGTTTTTTTTTAGTAAATATCGTACAAGACTCCCAACTGTCTAGAGCCAGTGAGACTATGGTATCCTCAATCAAGATATGTTGTGAGGCTGAGGGTAGTGGAGAGGAAAAAGAAATAGGGTAGAAGAAGGTTGGGAAGTACCTGGCAATTCGATTCTAGTCACCAAACACGGTTAAAGCCATTTCAAGCAAAGTTTCGATTCTGAATGGAGGTCTTTCACCAGGGGATACTATGAGTATCTACTACTCCATGTTGTAAGGATAAACAAATTGAGGAAGGAAGAAATTATAAATAAGAAAATTGTGAAGACTATTCAGATGTGGTCACTAAATTATGCTAATGCTATTTCACGTAACGTCTCGATTCTGATCGGTGGTATTTTTTCAGAGAGTCACTAAAAATAACTACCAATATTGGACTTAAACGTAAACATACAATATATTATTTTATTACAATAAAAAAAATAAATTATATCACATATTATAAAAATATTTTTTTTTATTTATGGTCGCAGGTTTTCAAACCCGTGACCTCTAGATTAACAGTCGAATATTTTAAGCATTCCACCACGGAGGCCGTTATTCGTAAAGCACCACGAAAGAAATCTGATACGAGTTATCTTAAGTTGCACGAATAGATTAACAATAATACGTTGTATTTTTATTTGTAGAATATATTTAATTATTAAATCAGTTGATGTTGGTTTCTTTCCGGAATATAATACGGAATAATTTAACACGTACGTATACGGCATGTCGGGCACGTCCGTTTAACTTGATACATTTATTTCATAACAATTAATCAATAATCTTATTAATGAATCTGATTGAAGCGGATTATATTTGCTTGTGAAGTTATCAGTTGCCGTTGATCTGGGGTCCGTGAAATGATTTAGTCAAACATAGATATATTGGGGAATGGAAAATGGAAAATTGTGTTGGTAAATTAACTTGTACAATCGAATGAAAAGGTTTATATTCACAGACATAGCTTTAGGCATGTACAAATTTGTTTGAAAAAATAGGGGAAAGGTATTTTTAATTTTATATTAGAATTTACTTTAAAGCTTTTACGCCTATTATTTTTGATATTAATTATAGAAATAATATCAATAATCTCCAAATAAATATGAAAAAGAAAAAGCCATCAAAAGATAAAATAATAATAATGTTTCGGTCACGACCGTAATTCTTTTATTTTCTGGCTTCTTCTGAGATTATTAATTTATTTTTATTTAATATTTTTTTTATTTAAAATAAGTTTTTTTTACAAGAAGATTTAATAAAATTGTTACAAAATGAAAATATAAACTGTTTCACACCATAATTAATGTTTTTTATAATTTATTTGTTCAAAAAAAATTTAAATTTGAGCATATTCACAATCTCATTCTGGCAAGCTTTTGTGTTGTGAAATTGTGGTTTCATTAGTTTTTTTGAGCTTATGAAATTTTTTGTTAAAATATTCTAATCATAAATATGTTGTACGCTTTTGACTGCAACATATCAGTTTTTTTTAGCTGTTATTTGTTTAATGCTGTTTTTAATATTATCCTGAAAATGGTGAGGTACTTTGGGCGATTAGTAGACAGTTTTATTAAATTAAGCATTTTAAAACAAATTAATGTGTAATATATTATAAATATCTTTTTACAAACAAGAAAATAAATATTATTACATTTTTTTTATTTAGAAGACATATCCTTATGCACTTAAAATAAACTTAAAAAATGGTTTAGGCTTATTAGAAACTTTGATCGAAGTAGCATGACAACTTACAATTTGAGAAGCCTTAAGAGTTATTAAGACACGCTTGTAATTCATTATTCAAGTCAAATAATAATTTAATGCGAATAATAAAAAACGTAAGCGCTACACCGCGCAGTGTGTTTAAAATTCTGTTTTACGACCGACATTATTTTATTTATCTGCTCTGTGTGGGCATTAAAAGCTCACCTTGAAACTTTCACTTGACATTTAAAATTAAACAATATCCAATTGGTCTCGAATTACAGATTATAATTGTTCTGATTAACGCCGGTAAAGATTGAAGTTCAAAGTATTTATACTGTGGCAATAAATACCTTGTATTCTGTTATATATTGTTTGCCTTATACTTATATTACTATAAGCTAACCATGACTAATTTCCTTTGTGAAAACGTACGAGTGTGAACCTACTTAAAATGTATTATAGCAGAAATTATTATATATTTGAAATGGATAAATTAAAGCAAATCATAGTTTTTCTTGACCAGTTAAGTAACATTTCGTAAATTTTCGCGGGTATGATTAAAACATAAAATTTATAATTTTTGCCATATAAATAATAAAACAAAGTGATTTAATATTTCTTAATAAATTTAATGCCAATGTAGGCAACATCATATCTGTGTGTGAATAGAAGAAAGAAATGAGTAAAAAAAATCAAGTATCCAGAATTATTCCATAGATACATATCTAGCAAAGAAAAAAAGAGATAAGTCAGAAAATAAAATAATGTTTTATTACTTTTTGAAAAAAAAAGAACATATGACATGATTACATACAAAAAACCAAATTCCTAAATTTTGTTTTGGTTTTCCTGAACATCTGGGTTTATTGACTTATTCCGTTTCTCCTTGCGCACACAAATGTTATCATGCTAACATAACGTTTGTTCTGTTTTATTTAAACTTACAAGTAAAATATTACTGCCGAAGTGCTGATCAAATTAGTTTATTTATTGCTGTTTTTAATTTATTCTTATCTGATTTTTAAATTAGTTTTCTGCTCTACAATTATTAAATATTATTTTTGTACAATTTTTTTTTTTTAAATACCCTTAGAGAAATTTTCGGTATTGGGTCGTTTTACACGAGTTTTGTAAGACAATTCTACTTCAACCTCACAATATTTTACTCCTATGCGACGAATTCAACATCTGGGAAACAAATACTCCGAAGTATATTGATATTTTTAGTACGTCAATATCACAATATAAGGATATTTTAGTACAGTTTTTTTTTATCCAGTAGAGCTGATTTATTTGATGAATCTATTCAACTTTGGATGTACTTGGTTTTCAATATTATTTTTTATAAGGATATTCTTTTTGAAAAAATGTTAACATTTGTCTAAAAACTTTAATGGGCGTAAATAAACAAAATTTTAACATTATGGTATGCACGATATTTTCACTAGCGGAAAAAAATTGCGCTCTAAAATTGATAATTTCGTTACGCCAGATCTCACAGTGCGAGAGTTTTATTGTTTCTTAAACGTAGATTAAAAAAATATCAATATTAATATATTTAGCTAAGGCGTCACCTAGTTCTTTCCATGTCAACATATTCAATTACAAACGATGTGAAATTCAATGAAATAAAGGACATATTTTAAATTAATTGCTAACCTACATAATATCATTGAAATATAAATTGACCCGAGAAAACATGATTTTCCCACGTAACGTTCAATATCAGATTATTTTATGGTTTTGCGGCGAAGTCTGTCATAAGATACCAAGTGTATTGTGACAGAAATATATTATTTGCATTAATTAAATGCAAAATAGTTATATCAAATTGATTCCTTCTATGCATAAATTAATATTAAATGTTAATGGCCGCAAAAAATACCCTATACACAAATAAGCAAGAAGAACGAAATACTTTTCGAACATTGTATTGAATGAAGAATGTTTAAAGATAAAGTATTTTTAGTAAAGTCCAGTTTCTAGTACATAAATAGTTATCGAGGAAAACTAGTTCGTAACTTATTGATGCATTCACAAAACACATCAAATTTTATCAATCAGTTAATCAGAAAATTTCAAAATGTAATTATGTCTATTAATTATGATATTTACATTGCATATCCGCATGCTTATTGAATGGTATCACTAAGGCAAATACCCTCATCGTTTTGAAGAAACTTTATAGTAATTGATCTCAAAGAGTCCTCGTGATGCTAAATAAAGTTTTAGAGGGGCAAGATATGTGGAAAAGAAAGGTTGGGAAGTAGGTACCATACTATTCAGATCTAGTAAAAAAACAGAGTTAAGGCCGTTTCAAGTAACATTTCAGTTTTTCGTAAGGTGGAAAAAATCTTCCATTCAGGAATGAGGCGAAAACACATTATTTTTCCTTTTCTTGGTTATTTTCTTTGTAGTATAGCTCATTTTAATTAAATTATAAATTATTTTTAGGCTTTTATTGTAAAATCAAATAATTTGGAATTTATTTCTTTTAATAATAATCATTATTTAATTTATTTTAATTTTTTAACTTTTTGTTTCAAACATTTTTTTTATTACCTACCTAACTAGGTTATTAGAACTTGTTCTAAGGTGGGTGACAGTGAGCGCATATAAATATAGATCATGTAAAAGCAAAACTTGTGTACATATAAATATGTGCATATACACATACATTTACGGATTGAAGAATTTTTTTTAGCTCTGAGAAACATTATAACAATGTATGTGTATGAATAGATTATCAATCAGCATTATCAACAACAATTTTAATGGTTCCGCTGGTTTTATCTAACATATTTTCCTGCAGTGAATTCATAACAGTTTGACAATGCCTTCGGAATGTGAAACATTTTTCACACGTAAAAAAATATTTACTTAACAGAATCGTTTACAAAAAAAAAAATCTTTTAACGTCGGGTGTCAAACTTGTAGCCCCTAAAATCCAGAGCAAAGAGGCTTAGCGTTTTACCATGGGGGTCGTCATGTCGATGTGCCAAAAGTTATAAGCACACACCAAGAGTTGTATATACTACAACCATTTTTTTGTACATAGGAAAAAAATCTAATCGCTACAACAACGTCTAACATTGAAACACTTCTACTAAGGCCATCAGGTCACATAAACAACGCTTTACAAACATTCAGAATAACAAATTTTACTTCATGTCTACGCAAACAATAATTACACCAGGGCTGTCGAAAAGAACACCGATTAAAAATGAATAAATATGTTAATAAATTAATATTTATTTCAATCTCCGTTACTAATGAACCGAACGTTTCATCGATGGGTTATTTATAGCGCGTTTCATTTAATCGATTCATTGAAAACCAGATCGACAAATTTTTAGACAGGGTATTGAGAGAAACAAATCTAATGATTATTTCTCATTGAAAACTTGAATGTACTCAGAGCAATAAGTCACGTCTAGTTCAGTTCAATCCTGGTATTTAATAAATAATCTAAGTATTTAATTTTATTCTGTAAAATTAAGTTGTTTTGAAACGAAAAAACTTTTTTTGTTTTATTCTTTGATATAAAGAACCTATCTACAACGCAGTAAGACTCTCCGCCGCCGGGAGATCTCTTGATCTTCGACCACTCATATTATGGGTTTTTCTTTGTGTTATTTCACATTTAGTTAATATAAAATGATATATAGTACATTTGCGGTATCTCTCAATGTGGTGAATACTCTAAATATCGCCATGGTGAAATACCTACATCATAATCAAAACGTTGCTGGAAATGGCTTTGGCCGTGTTTAGTGACCAGTTCTGAATAGCCAGGTACTTTCCAAACTTTTTCTTCTCCATTGCCATTTTCTCCCCACGCCCTTAAGTCTCATAACATGGCCCCGGACAGTCAAGAGCAATTGGAACTCTTATTTGGTATTCACATAAAACAAATTACCCCTTAGAATATAAAAAAATGAGTAATTTTTGGAAGGTCTCAAAATGTTGCCATTTCACTTCTTGCTTTTTATGTGTATTTTTTCTTTTTAAATTAGCACACATATTTGCAAAACCCATGCTTTCATAAATTTATTTTTAAAAACAAATTCAAACAATTTATTTTAATGTTCTCTCTCTATTCCATTATTATAAGCGAAAAATGTTTCATGTTTAATAATGGAGGACTTGAGAATACTCGCAGAGGAATAAACATACGACACCTATGGAATCCGACGCTTTGGACCTCTCGGCTACTAGCCAGTCGAAAAACTATTTAGACTTTTTTCCGCTATGTCGTATGAAGATATAAATAAATAAATAGTTTCTTTTTCTCTGTTTCTTTGTTTTAATTTAAATTTTATTCCATTGTTTTGTTATTTTATTTTATATTTTTTTCTACCTCTGTATGTATATATTATAACCGCACACTCTGTACTTTTTGTTTAGTTTCATTTTGTACCCTGATGATGCTTAGGCTAAGAGAAACCAGTCGGTTATAAAAAAATAATATCCGTGGTCTTATACAAAGTAATTTTTTCATTTTATTAAAATAACATACTTCTGTTTTTAAATTCTTAATTTTAGAACGAATGTGCGTGAATCAAAACAATTCAAAGTTATTTTTTCTTTTCTTTAAAAAATCTAGTGTTTAAATCGCAATGTTAACATTTTCTCAAGAAAGTACAAATAAAAACAACGATTTTCAAAGTTTTAATAACTTGGCCATCAACCTTGTATTAAATCTGAGTTAAAAGCCAAGTGAATGCTACGCTTGTGTTAACGCCCTCCATTAGCCATAAGTCTTCCGGCAGCTCCGGGATACGAACCCGCATTTGTTATCTCTGACTTGTAAATCAGCGCAAATACCCCATAACTCAACGTTAACCGAAACGCAGCCTTCTTTTAACGTCAGCCGCTGTTGTTGCCAATGGAGTTGCAATATGATAATATTATCCGTAATTGAGGTAAGCCTGCGTGTCGCAATTCGCTCGTAAGTGGAATTACAACGGCGTTTAAATAAATGTAATGTATTCCTGTTTTAGGTTAGAATGTTTATTGTTGATCGATATAGAGGTTGACACTTGGAGTAAGAATATACACTGAGTTTGTAAAACAGTGTAGTCAGTATTGTTGACTTTATACTGACTCGATCGAAAGAGACAAAGATATATTAAAGGATGTCGAATCGCCTATTAGTTACCGCCCACATGGAATTTGGACATTTAGAATAAACATATTTGAACACATTAAACAAAACAATATCAATACACCATTAAAATGATGTATAAAGTCAAAATATCACACAAACACTAGTAAAATAAGGTTTGCCTAAATAATGATGGAAGCATTTTGTTGATTTTATGTCTTTGTATCATGAAAATGTGAGAATTCTAAAGTTCGATCAAAAATATTTGAAAGCTGTTGAAATACCTCTGAAAAGTGATGTTTGATAATCATTGTTTGGTCTTATTTGAACATTCACGCATAACACATCATGTTTGATTTATTTGTATGACCACTGCAAGTTTTTCAACCAACACAAATATAGGAAATAACCTTAAAAATCCGTTGACGTAAGTAATGCGACTTGATGATGTGAATTTATTACGGACGGAGAACATGAAATAACACACTTAAAAGTGCTGCGATATTATGTGACGGCTTTTCTGGTCTCTTTTTCTCTCATGGTATACGACGTTAAAACCGGGAGAAAGTGATTCATCGCAAAGTTTATATTGATTAGGTAAAAATATTTAGCTCGCTCTACATGTTCATTCTTACTCCAAGGGTTGACACTTATTTTCGGGATGATATTTTAGTCGTACAACTATTATGATTCTATATATACATCTGGTAGAGCGAATTGCTTTTATGCTACAATGAGGCATAAGTGGAAAACTCTCGATACAAGGTTTTAATTCGAGAAATTCTTTAATTAAAGTCTCTTTGGGTTGGATGAACGCTCCAATATAAAAAAGTGTAAGCGCTAAAAACCACTATAATGTGATCTAACGACAAAATATGATAAGATTATTAATTTTATTTATTGAGTCTCAACTGCTCCCAACCGTTTAGAGCCAGTGGGACCATGGCATCCCCAATCGAAGTTTTTTGTGAGGCTGAAGGTTGTGGGGAATTGAAGGAAATGGGGAAGAAGAAGGTTGTGAAGTACCTGGATATTCAGATCTGGTCACCAAACATGGCTAAAACCATTTCTGATCTTTTACCATCGTGATACTTAGAATATCTACCACTCTGGAACGTGCCGCAAATATACTATGCATTATTTATAATTAATTAAATGTGTATGGCACATAAATCATTTACAATTTATTTGCGCACGCCGGGTTCAAACCCGTGACCTCTGGATTCGTAGTCGAGCGTCTTACGACTCGACTACAGAGGCCGTGAAAAGAAAATGTCTTTTTAATATCGTTTTTTTGATTACTATTTTTTCTCACTTTTTATGTTTATTTTTACCCTGTACCCTTCTTTTTAGATGTGCCAATTTGCATAAGACCTTTTGACTCCTTTTTTTTTTTTTTTATATGAATACCGCACAAGAGTCTCAGCTGTTCCCAACCGTCTAGAGCCAGTGAGACTATGGCATCCCCAAATAGGGTATGTTGTGAGGCTGAGAGTAGTGGGGAGGGGAAGGAGATTGGGAAGAGGAAGGTTGGCAAGTACCTGGCTATTCAGATCTGGTCACCAAACACGGCTCAAGCCATTTCAAGCAACGTTTCAATTCTGAATGGTGGTCTTTCACCAGGTCGACACTTAAGAGTATCTACCACTCTGGAACGTGCGCAAATGTACTTTTTATTATATTTATATTAATTAACTGTGTTGTGACACATATTAATTAAATACAAATTATTGGCGCACGCCGGGTTTGAACCCGCGACCTTTGGATTCGTAGTCGAGCGTCTTACCACTCGACCATGGAGGCCGTCCTAGGCCCCAGACAGGCTTTTAAAAATGATTATATGCTCAAGAAAGAATATAAAAGTATGAAAATGTTTTAATCAACTTCACCAGAAGAAGTAAGGAAAAAGTGAGCCTACTTTGGGCATCCGGACATGCCCACAGCACACTTCTGTCGGTTTAGTTTTCCAGTGCAGGCAACGATGTCAGAATACATTCTAAAGATAAATGCATTATTAGGTCCGGTTTTTATCCCGAGAAATGAGGCGAATCGTAGGTGGAAACGCGATGCAGTGACTTGTTAGCGGAGTGGGTGCCAATTAGCTCACATTCAAAGGCCACGGGTTTAATCCCGACGCCGGCAACGGCCACTATTATGTTACGGATGTGGATTGTATGTCACAAGGTGCTGTCAAAGTTAATTATTTTGTAATCTGTTCATTCGATTGGGTGTAAAATTATAATAATAAAATGAGGGAGGTGTGTTAGATACACACGTTTTATAATTTATTTTGATTAATTGTTAAGGTTATTTGTGTTTTTAAAGAATGGTACAAAGTTTACTACCATAATTGTTAACCAACAAACTAACCATCACGCCGTTTCCCCGCAGGACGGACCGCCATATAACTCTGTCTTGGCACACACTCCTTGCTTCATCTACATCGTCTCATACATACTCTTCTGTTATTCTGACTCTTTACATGACCCGATTCAAGTATTTGATTTACTTGATCGCGCCATGTCTTTCTCGGGCGTCATCGACTTCTTCTTACATTAATTGAATTCTTTCCATAATTGTTAAATTTTTAATTTAAAAAAAATCTTTGACTATTTGTTCCACAGTAGAAGATACTCTCAGTATCGCTCTGGTGGGAGACCGCCATTCAGAATCAAAATGGCTTTAGCTATTATTCAATACGATCAAATATTTTTTCAAAACCAAAAAGGTAATGATTTATAATTCGCACGTAATCTAAAACCAACTGAAGCTCCACCACGCCATTTTCTTGCAGAAGTAGACAGAGTGGATGAAACGTAACACAACATTGTTTTGGCATAAACGTCTAAATGCCTTCACATTCATTCTTAACCATTTCACTGACTCAAGTATTTGAATCACTTGATAGTACGTAGTAGTACATGTATTCCTGACGCGTCCCCGCTTTCTTCTTCCATGAACTTGCGCATCATGTATAATCCTGACGCTCTTAACTACATCCATGCGCTGCTGTAGTCAGTTTTGATGAGTTTTGCCGGACTCGGCAAGACTTGGGCGTGGCTAGGACTAGGGCTAGGGTATTTATACAACTATTCATAGCACGTGCCGACGTATAGTTTTTGTTAATTCGTATAACCACTTTTTCACAGTATTGTTTTAACAAAAATACAGCATATCACCTAAAAAACCGTTGACTTATGTTCATTTATGTCACGTATCAAAACGTGTGGGTGGAGTCAACGGAGACGCGGGACACGAAGAACATCCTTACAATACTTTAAAGCGGTGTGATAATTTGGGAAAATTTGCTGTCTCTTTCTTTCTCATGGTGTACGATGTAAATACTTGGAAAGTGATTTATCCCAAATTTGTATAGGTTGGGTAAAAAGAATTAGCTCTCTCTCCATATATTGTTACTCCAAGGTTTACACGCTCTCAATTTGGTCCATTGCTGTTATGTTCTTGTAAGATCACATAATTTGTAATACGATCGTGCATGGTTTTAACACACATCCGTCTCAGGTATCTTTTTTTAGTGCATTCAGTCTAATAACTCTGTGAAATTTAGGTGAAGTGGTATATATGTCACGAAATATCCGAAAATTAATTCAGTATTATAATTAATTAATTTAGTATTAGTTCTACTGTAAAAGGTCTAAGGAAGGTTAGGTAAAGATAAAAAACCCAGGCATAATATTATGTGCATTTATTATTTATATATACAAAGTACGTCAAGTTTTATTTTGGGAAATAAAGGTGGTGAAAAATTAACTGCACCTCTCCTGAACAATTAGAGAATTGTGACATACGATTATACCTCTTTATTGAAGTGGCATTTAGGTGAAGTCGCATGTTCCTCAAGTTCCAAGCTTCGTATGAGACTATGTATGAATGTGAATGAAGCAAGGAATGTGTGTCAAGAGAGAGGTTTATAGCAGTCCATCCTCTTTGCCTACCCATTCGGGGAAATGGCGTGATGATGGTTAGTCAAGTTTCAGGCTTTAATATCACACACAAGCGTTGAAAAAAAAACATTAACCTTGAACCAATTTCTGAATAGTGTGTGTATTTTTTAGAAATGCATATAATTTATTATAAAAAAAACATAGGTATACAACTTCATTATCATATGTAGCATGTTGTTGTTTAAGCTTCATGTATATTCATTAAAGCAAAATGAATTAATTGAACTTAATTTTATTCATTTAGCAAATTCCGCGTTCAATAATAATTATGATTTTTTTTTAATAGCCGCTTTCAAGATAATATTTTAGATCGACCGATAATGTTTTTTCATTATGATAAGCAACAGCAATTACTATAGTGATTGTTAATAATTTATGGAAAAGAGATATTCGTAAGATTATACAAATGATATATTTGACAGGCTTTGTTGTAGAGAGATAAGAGTTTACATATTGGTTTGGCAAAAAAAGCATCTTTATTTCGGGCTACAGAGATAAGGATTGAGGTACCATGGATGCTGGTATAACCTTCGATAAATGTAGGATTGAGGGGCTTAGAAGCAAAGGCAGCAATATCCTTCATTTTAAATTATTTCTTGGAAAGTTGACTTAACGTTTAATGCACTTTTCTTTTGTGAATATGTTGATAAATTTAGAGATAATTGTTTCAAAGTGTTCCTAGTTTAATGTGCACTAACATTTTTGTACACTTCATTCTTCATTTCTTTATAATATTCATTCAAAAGTTGACAATGCTACAGAACCGTTTTTGGAGATTGCTGCCTTTACTTCTAAGCCCCCCAATTAAAGTAAATTAGAAAAAAAAAACATTAACACAAATAAGATGACGGTATAGACATTCTCTACATAAACCCTACAAGAAGAGGTGTGTTTTGGTTCGATAAAAAAAAACAATAATTTTTGAAACTTTACTATTTTTTGATACGCTTTCTCAACCTCTTCTTTCCCGATTTATTTTCAGAGAAGTCGATACTGTCAATATCGTCCTGGTGAAGTTCACTATTCAGAATCGAAAAGTTCCTTGAAATGGCTTAAGCTTGGCTTGGTGACCAGATTTGAATAGCCAGGTAAACAGAAATTTAACGATTTATTTTCAGAACTTTTATTTAAAGAATTTAAAGTCAGAAAATTAAACTCCTTTTATTTGTACCACGCCACATTACAAATATGTAAAGAAGACATTTTAAATAAAACCGAACCATTCAATAATACAAAAAATCTTAGACAAAAATGCACATTACCAATCCCGATATGTAAAAAAACAATAGGCCAGCAAAGTTATAAATATCTAGGAATAAAATTCTTTAATAGTTTACCAGAAAAAATAAGATTAATTAACAAACTACAAAAACACAATTAAAAAACTACACTGAAAACTTAAAATAAATATCTTTGAAAAATCATTACGGCAAATTATAAGTAACTAAATAAATAACACCCCCTCATACACACAAGCATTGCTTTTTTATGAGGGTAATTTATAATTTATAATGAAATGTTGAGATTTAAATATATATATAATGATATAACACTTGTATAACACTACTATGTATTATGTTTGATAATAAAAAAAAATAAATAAAAAAAAGGTACACCATACCTTCCTCTTTACTATCTCATTTCTATCCCAACTTTCTTCAGCCTCACAACATACCACACTTTGGAATGCCATAGTCTCACCGGCTTCGGGTAGTTAAGATTCTTGTGCGGTGTTGACATTAAATTAAACCCACTTCTTAGATAATAGTGGCATCGATATAAATATCGATAAACGAGTCGTTTTTTAAATCTGAATACCGCACAAAAGTCACAACTGTCTGGAGTCAGTGGGTCTTAGGCAAAGAGATGGAGAAGATGAAGGTTTGGAAGTAAGTAGCTGGCTATTCAGATCTGGTCACTAAACACGGTTATTACAATTTTGAGTAACGTTTCGAGCCACGTTTCGATTCCGAATGGTGGTCTTTCACCAGGGCGATACTGAAAGTATCTACCACTATACCAAGTTTACAAAAGCTCTAATGCTAAAAGTTTTGTTGCGCATTAAACCAGGATTATTTTAAACAAAACAACTTTTTAGTTACCTACATTATCCAATGGAAAGATATTAAAAATATATATTATTCAAATATCAATAAGACCGAATTAATTCATTAAAAAACAAAAAATTCCTGGTTCCATTTGCTCGCAGACTCAATAATAATTGAGTAATTTAAATTAATATGATACCTGCTGATGTATAGAATGGAATGCGTTCTATAAAATAAAGCAGTAAATGATAAATCATGCAGTTTTTTTGTATTTTTAACGAAACTGTTTATGGTGTTTCTGCATTCTTCACGCCATTGCCAATTGCCAATCCCCTTGTCTGCAAAAATAGCACAATTTTAAACAGTCGTGGATTGGAAACCAATGACTTAATAATATATTATTCAGTTGGTGGATTTTAAAGTGATAATTTGTTACGTTCTTACCTTCATGTTTTTCACCCAAGTCCCTACCTATCCAATATTTCACCGTATCAACAACACCGTGTTCAAAACAATTGAAAATCAAACAGAAGAGTTTTGGAGTGAAAAAACGTGGTTGCTCGTTCGTTTCGCTTGTTGGTCGGCTTGCTGTTTGATCTACAAAAAATACAAAATAAATGTGTGGTGTTTTGTTGATAAGAATACTAAAATAAGTGTGGTGTTTTTGTGATTCGTTTCTTTAGTATGCTTGTTTAAGAATAATTCAAGAACTTCAACTACATCGGTGAGTGAATGGTTTCCCATTTTTCCTTCTTTCCATAATCTTTTCACAAGATATAATCAGACACTTCCCTCAAGAAGTATAATTTATAGTTTTTCATCTGAAGCTGGGAACGTACCATCGCAGCAATACCCATTCTTAGACTCTGGCGCAATGTCTCGTACAAGAGCAGATGATTTTTCGAAATTTAATAATATTTTTTGGAATTATTGAAGGAAGCAAACACTTTGTAGCTTGACATTATAATTTAAATAAAAAATAATTTTGTTTTAAGCCACTTTATTTATACACATATAACAATTCGAAATTATAATTATAATCGTTTATACTTATACGTTCCTGATGAAGGTTAAGTCTAACCGAAACCGGTCGAATTGTTATATGTGTATAAATAAAGTGGCTTTAAACAAAATTATTTTTTATTTAAATAAAAAAAAAAAAATATTTTTTGGATTTAAAAAAATAAAAAATAAGGTCATGTGTAGTTCTAGTCCGGCTACGCCTTCAAAGTGATTATTCTTAATAACGTCGATTGTCTAAAGCTATTATTGCCTTTGATCAGGAATGTTGCAAGTTGCAAGGTTTACTACCTTCAGGCGGGGAGACCCTAATATTAGAGGGGCGTAACGATACATACCTCGTCCCTGGGCAATCAATGTATATTTTTGTATTAAATTATAAAGATTTTACTTTTTATTAATTTCACCAAAAAAAGGTTTTGATTTTTGAAAAAGTAACCGTTTTGTTGAACGTATACCCTAAAAGTCATTCTTTTATATTTTATATTATGTACACATCTTACGGTAATGTTTAATGGATTTTACAAAAAGTACATTTTAAGTGTAGTTAGAAGTGTTGAATAATAAATTAAAGTATACAATATTTTGTCTGTCAAAGAGACATATTATTATTTGCTATGCTTAATTATGTGAGTGGATCCCATAGCGAGCGATATCACACTTGTCGGATCTCTGAAGTGATCTAGATCTAGAAGGCTGTGGTAGCCTTGGGGTTACAAGAGTGTGCGGAAGGGTAGAAATAAAATGGCGAGGACAATAAGAAAACATGGAAAAAATATGAAAAATAATTATCAACGTTTTTTCTTTCTCTGGACTACACAGATTTTTGTCATGCATGTCCTAAGAATAATACCTATGGACTGTTTATATTTGTTTCAAAGTGCAAAACATGCAAAATGCAAGAAAAAACTAATCAATTTTTAATACAACAGGTGTAACACATGTTAAATGTACTTTAGACTTATGCGGGATCTTCAAATCTATATTATTATTAACCTTAAGAGCGATATGACCGATTAGTAGCTGAATGAACAAACGCGTCGGATTCCCATCCGGGCGTCATGGGTTCGATTCCTCTGCTAGCCAAGTCCTTCATCATTGCACAAGCAACATCTTTCGCTTATAATGGTGGTGGTAGGAGTTTATCAAATATTGTCAGGTTATTCGTAACACGGAAAGTTTGTCTTTCTTAAAAAAACAAGATATCTACCCCACCTTTTTCCCAAAGTTCTTAGGTTATTTATTTGATTATCCAATAAGGTTCAACCCGGTTGACTGACCACTCAGGCCGGAAATATTTACGCCACTGTCGAGACACAAATAACCCATTACAAGCCAAAGGTAAGAATAATTATTTCACAATATCGGGGTTACGTGCTCTCAGACCTGCGGTTAGCGCTCGTGCTGTGAGACAAAGGTATAGAGAGACTTGCCAGAGTCTTGACAAGGGATATAATCATTAATTCTAATTAGTCCTTTCCGAGAACTGTCATTATCGATTTCAAGGTTGCATATTTGGTATTGGGCACTATTACCTGATGGTATGTTGATTAAGATGGCGGATGATGGTGGACTTTTACTTTTTTTAAGAATATAAAGACATAATATAAACAATAAGCATTCACGATTATTAAAGCTGACCTCATGCTTTTAGTATTTGTGTGATATTATGACTTAATAATTCTCGTAGAAAGCAATCACTTTGTTGTTTGACATATTATATGAAATAAAAAAAATAGCTTTGTACAAGACCACAAATTTAATTTAAATTTGTATGCCTCTTTAATTTCATATTAACTTTATCTTTTTCTCTGTTCCTTTAATTTTAGTTTTATTTATTTTATATGAGTTACTGTGTACATTCAAGTTTACAAGGAGTTAATTATTTAATTTTATTTTTGACTTTATAATGTAATAACTTAAATACCAATTATTATTTTGATTTATATGCAATTTAAATAATTTTTACAGGATATTTTAAATTTATTGATAGGCATAATTTGATGGTTTTCGGCAGCGCATGTAAGATAACATCCCTTTATATAGTGAGCTTTATTCATTAAGGCTTTGATAGTCTAATTTCTTTGCATGCCTTTGTATTATATTTGTGAATATCAATAGTGTAGATAATTCTGTCAGAAAAATATTTTGGTAACAAGTTGTTCTTCATTTTATATATACAATATATATCAATGTGTTTAATGTTATCATCTGTTTTACTATTAACCAATTTAGTTCCCCTGACATTTTAGCTACTTTTGAGTATCTATAAGTTTAATTCTCATTGCTCTATTTTGGGGAATTTGAAACCTGTTATAATTTAAATGTTATTCTTTTGTTTTCTCACTGTTGTCTTATTTTATTTTTATATTGTGTTCTCCCTCTGCATGTATTATATATATATAACCGCACACTATGTATTTTTTGTTAGGTTTAATTTTGTACCCTGATAATGTTTAGGCTAAGCGAAACCGGTCAGTCATAAAACAAACTATAATCTTATACAAAGCCATTTTTTCATTTAACTTAATAATTATTTTAGTAAAAACGATACAACATAGGCAATCTTACAAATAATTGCGTTCATAAACACATTCTTGTCTCTTTTTTTTATTATTATTATTTTTTTAATAAAATTGAATTAAATTTAATATTATTATTGAGTTGTGCTATTTTCAGTTTTTTATTTTTGACAGTTAGTTTTGACAGTTAATCAGTTTGACAATGGCCTTAAACGCCGAAACAGCTGTCACTAAAAACAAAAAAAACTAAAAGTAGCAGAACTCAATAATAATAATATTAAATTTAATTCAATTAAATTATATAAAAATTAAAATGGAGTTCTACAAATTGAACACAAAAACTATAAATAAATTCTTGTCTCTCTCTATTTACATAAACGGGTGGGAATACGTTTATGTTAGAAAGAGACGTGCACTATTGCATTTAACCGAAAATCTTAGTTAGGTAGTCACACCAATGTCAACAACTGTTCGTTAAAATATACTTCCAAATATTGTTCTTTCAAAGATGGAATGCAAGCAGATTTTTATAAAATTAAAAAAAACGCACAAAATAAGAATTTCATAATACCTCAGAAAAAAAAATGATTAAAGTGTATAAATAGTTGGGGTCATTCTATTCGAAGTAAATATGCAATAATAGTAATTGCATTCCTCCGTTGCAAATTCTTGCAATGAATTCGATCATTATCCAAACGAGGAAGTGGACCATATTTTCAACACAGTTACAGTAATATTATATTATTGTCTTTTATTATTGTCGAAACGATTTAAATCGATCCATTGCAGCGCTGAATTCCACCTGCTTATGCCAAAGCACGTTCCTTTGTCTAAATGACAGAAGGTACGCCTTACTTGGAATAAAAGCCTACGAACTAACGGTGCGTACGATAATAATTCGATACTCAACAAAGTTTATTTTAAGAATAAATCAGGGGGTACTTTGTCACTTGACTGGAAGTGAAACGTAGCATGGCAAGAAAGTAGGTGGACAAGAACGGACCTCCCTGTTCACAGTTGATGTCGGCGGCATTAGAACGAGTTGTTTCTCCAATTCATAACAAACTAATTCTCACGTTTTTTACATTTTTTTTTATATGAATACCGCACAAGAGTCTCAACTGCTGCCAACCGTCTCGAGCCAGTGAGACTATGGCATCCCCAAATAGGGTATGTTGTGAGGCTGAAGGTAGTGAGGAGAGAGGAAGTAGATGGGGAAGAGGAAGGTCGGGAAGTACCTGGCTATTCAGATCTGGTCACCAAACACGGCTAAAGTCATTCATTCCGCACTCCACTGTGGACTGTTAGCTTTGCGCTTTTGGCCAATGTCTTCATACCGACAACAGCGCTCAGTCCTCCATAATTGGCGTTTCCAACATTCAATCGTCTTTCAATATTCCTATCAGACTTTCCATCTCCCGTAAACGTAATAATAATTATATTTGGATAATTTATATAGCACCGTATTTGTAAAAATTCATCTCAAAGGCGATGTACAAATCTTAATTTCTACCTTATATTAATTCCTAATTTATGTAAATATAAAGCATACTAAAAAGAACAATGGCCATGACCAAGACTCGAACTCGCAACCTCTATTCTATCCGGGAGTAGCACTGTGCCAATTAAACCATTAAGACCTCATTATAATGCGGCATTTTTTATCGATCTCGTACTTATATTGAAAATTTTTGACATTTGAATTTTATTCCGATTTTAGGCTGCCATAAAGAAATACATTTAGTTAATACAGTGATATAAAAGTCAATATCTTGTTATTTAAATCAATGACACATATCATGAAAGACACATTCAAAGTCCGGTCTGAGTCAGCTTTAATAAAATCAATAAAGATCTGCACTTTATTACGTTTGTGATACCCAATTATCTTAATAGACTGTTACCTTCGTTTTTAAATGCATCGATTTGTCCTGCTAATTCTTTTCACATAAAATAACTCTAAGCGACTTTAAGATAATTATTATTTGCATGCGATGCCATTTTCAAAATAGAGCAGCCGTTTTATAGTGGGCGATGGAGTTTTTTATAACGGTTTACTATGGGGAAGCCAAAAGTGGAGCATGTATTTTTGGACACAGAGTACGAAGATTGAAATGTGTATTTAATAGCTAATACATTATGTATTTTTAGATTTTTCCTTTTTGGCAGGTTAAGTGTAAGATAAAACAAAAATTACAGGAGGTAATAAAAGTAAAAAAACAATTAAAAAAATACCGGTTGAATTATTGTAATGTTTCATAAAAACACAAAACATTGGAATAACTATGTATTTAAAATTAGTGGCTCGATATGAAATTGTATCTTCAATGAATTATTCTCAAAAGTGTATATTTATACAGAGTGGTATTAAAAGATTATTGATGGCCTCCGTGGTCGAGTGGTAAGACGCTCGACTACGAATCCTTTTCCGACTTTGGCATTCCCAATTGAAGTATGTTGTGAGGCTTAAGCTAGTGGAGAGGGGAAGACGATGGGAAAGAGGAAGGTTAAAAAGTACCTGGCTATTCAGATCTGGTCACCAAACTCGGCTAAAGCCATTACAAGCAACGTTTCAATTCTGAATGGTGGTCTTTCACCAGGGCGATACTTAGAGTATCTGCCACTCTGGAAGGTGCCGCAAATATACTGCAAATTATTTTCTGTGAATTAAATATGTTATGACACATATTAATTAAATTAAATTTATTTGCACACGCCGGGTTTGAACCTGAAAACTCTAGTGGAGCGTCTTACCATTCGACCACGGAGGCCGTCAATAATCTTTTTCTTATCTAACAATTGATTATGTTGAAGCAAAGACATGGCGTCTTGACGTAGTTTTGACAAGGTAATTGACATTTTAAAGCGCGAAAACTAATAGATGAAAACTGCCGGGAGTTGAAGATAATTATGTTGACCTTGAAGTTTCATAATCTGTCCGAATTTCATGATACCGTAGCTCATCGACAAAACATTCTGGCATACTCAGATTCCGCTAATGACATCTGGTAGGTGTCTGTCATTTTGAACAGATTGCAATTATGACTGTGGAATGGATATAGCTAGTAAAGGGCGAAGCTTTTTTAACGAGTGAACTGTAAATGCAAGGTCGTCAACATTTAAAGCATTTATCTCTATAAACAACAACCTCCATGGCGTAATGGGTCTGGGTCCACGTATTGAACATCGATTCAGGAAATTCCGGGTTTGATTCCCACTGCAGCATATTGACATTGGGTTGCATTATTTTATATATTTGTTTGTTTTTGTATTTTTATTTAGAAGAATGCAAATTATTTTTTTACACATCTAGTAAGAAAATAAATAAATACATTTTACAATAGTAGAACGAAGGACATAAGGTTATTATACTGAAAGCTTAGTGTGAATGTGAATGAAGCAAGGAGTGTGCACCAAGACAGAGTTGTATGGCGGTCCGTCCTCTCTGCCTACACCTGCGGAGAAACGGCGTGATGGTTAGTTAGTGTGTTTAAAAATCATTAGGTTTTTTTTACATATCACGCACAAATCCTAGAAAAAGTGCCAAGACTTGAGGCTTCTTTTAGGGCTTTTGAAAGGCTACTAATAGTTTTTGACCTTTGTAAAACATGCTGTTTTCGTAGGATAATTGTGAAATTTACATTACTTATAATCTTATTTAGCAGACATTTAGCGAGAATGTTATTTTTAAGCTGGTAAATCATCGTTAAAGTATTAAATGTTGCTTAGTTGTCATCGTCTTTACATTTCGTAACATAATTTTAATTCTAGTAAAAGTATTGCATAGGGGCTTTGTTGTTCCAGGTTGCCTACTGGGCGGATATTCTCATGATGATTGGCCACCTCCGATAGAAAAGGGCTCCAGAAGAAGAAGAATATTTAGGCGCTACCTGTGATGTTGACTATTCAGTTTGATTGTCCTTACAAAAACGGGTTTGGAGTAGTCGTGAAGAACTGTGATCGATATGTTTTTGATTTTTTTTTAAAGTGGCGCTTTCTCATATCGGAGGTTAGGGAAAACTTCATCCTGCAAGCTGCAGCCGGGAACAACTCTCCAGAACTGGACTCGTACTAGTCACGTAGATTTAGAAGACATTAGTATAGTGCGGCGTCTTCTAGCAACCTTCCCCTTGATCATAAATGAGGTAATTTGATCATTTGCTTGGATAGCAACTACGATGACCATTACACCATCAGCAGTTATGAGAACGGAGGCATAAATTGAATATATGTCCGCCGAATTCATATTCGACGGCTTACGTGGTCGAGTGGTAAGACGCTCGATTACGAATCCAAAGGTCGCGGGTTCGAACCCGGCGTGCGCAAATATAAAAAAAAAATAATATGTGTGGAAACACGTTTAATTCATCAAAAATCCAATTCAATCAAAAACTAATGTGTATTTTCGGCACGTTCCAGAGTGGTAGATACTCTAAGTATCGCCCTGGTGAAAACCACCATTCAGAATATAAACGTTGCTTAAAATGGCTTTAGCTGTGTTTGGTGACCAGATCTGAATGGCCAGGTACTTCCCCACATTCTTTTTCCCCATCTCCTTCCACATCTCACTACCTTCAACCTCACAACATACCCCGATTGGGGACGCCACAGTCTCACTGGCTCTAGACGGTTGGGAGCAGTTGAGACACTTTCGCGGTATTCTCTATAAAAAAATGCGTTGGGAATCTAACTCAACACATTCAAGCAAATACAATTTTCTAACACCAATCTGAATATTGCGTTAGTAAATTAATTTTTCAGGGTAGCAGGAATGAGGGGACAACTCTGGACATTACCTTATCATGGTCATCCCGTCAGATCCAGAATTGTGGTATAGAAGCTCATTGGAGTTTGGATCATGTTATTGGCCTTATCAATCTTAACTCTGCCAAGATGGACTCCCTCTTGATGGCCTTGAGGCACATGTACGGAAAAAAAGATAAAATTCACATTGTTACAGTACAAAAAAAATAAAAATATGTACGCAACTTTGTATTGTACTAGCGAATCACTAAATTTATGGAATAATTCACAGATTAAAAAAAAACAGTTTTGTTACATTCCAATCGTTACAATACTGCTCGGTTGCCATCAGGAAGATTAAAAAATAAATCTAATGCTGCCATCGTTAAACTAAGAGTTATTGATTTACTTATCCTCGCGGTTAATTACGCCCGCGTTCAGCCATTTCTTCACACTCCACTGGCCGACAAAAGTGACTGGCAGGCGGTAATACAGAGCGCGGGTAGACTCAAGCGGATAACGATTAGCTCTGCCGCCCGATGCCTGTCCCAAGGTCACCTTGAAAAATGGACTGATTTGCCAACGGACTTTTTCTCGCTTCGGCCGCGACGTTTTGCGTAAAAACTCCGCTAGAAAACGACGATTACCAAGTATTATTGTTGCAAGAATTTGCCTACACAATTTTAATGCACGTCCACTGAAGGAATAGGTTGATAGAAGCGTGTTGTGGGCGTGTTTGTGTGCCCAAAGTAAGCTGATTTTTCCTTACTTCTGCTTCAAAAAATTTTTTTTTGTGAATAACGCACAAGAGGCCCAACTGTCTGGAGTCAGTGGGACCATGGCATCCCCAATCGAGGTATGTTGTGATGCTGAAGGTGGTAGTAGGGAGGGAATGGAGATGGAAAAGAAGAAGGTTGGTAAGTACCTGGCTATCCAGGTCTGGTCACCAAACACGGCTAAAGCCATTTCAAACAGCGTTCTGATTCTGAATGATGGTATTACACCAGGGCGATAGTTAGTATCTATTACTAGAGAAATTTAAAGGTATTTTGTTTTGCAATAAAATTCATTAGCCTTCAGCACCTGGTTAAATTTTGAAATAAAATGTTAATAATTAAAACTCAATGCTCTCACTGAGTTACCCGAAGCGTCAAAAAGCTAAACAAGTCCCAAACCTGTGTCGCTTGAGTCAAGCCTTTTCCCAAACAGTAAATATATTTTAGATAGCTGAAAGGCCACTCAAGTCTTTAGACTCAAATGAAAATCAGAGCATTTGTTTCAGAAAAAGAACCGACCAAAACTACATATTAAACTAATTTTTGACCAAAGTGTCGCTTTAGCCCTTTTGCCTTTCCAGCGACGATACGTTATTTTCATATGAATTAAAATGTGCCATAACACATATTAATTAAATACAAATTATTTGCGCACGCCGGGTTTCAACCCACAACCTCTGAATTCGTAGTTGAGCGCCTCACCACTCGACCACGAAGGTCTATGAGTCAGTTGGCGATATCAGTATTCTTTCAAATCGGCGTTGATAACATTTCTAGGGATATGCTGTTCAGTGTGTACGCCTGACTTTGAAGTATCGAAGTGCGTTCTGGACGAAGAAGTGTTCTAAGTGGGCGCTTTGCTAAATAGTTTTCTCATGGCGCTGTTGAAATGAGAAAATTACTTTGTTTGTGAAACGAGGGACGCACTGTCGACAAATACGTATCTACCATTCCACTATTTAACTTTGTTATGATACAAATTGATTGAAAAAAAAAAAATGTTTGCGCACGCTGGGATTTGAGCCCGCAACCCCTGAATTCGTAGTCGAGAATCTTATACGCTCCACCACGGAGGTCGTTTCATGTGACGAAAGTATTGGTAGAGTAGAGATTAAATTTTAAAATAGATTTATTAATTTATTTTATTTTGCATAAACAGTTTTATGCCAATTACAGAGTGGTAGATACTCTAAGTATCGCCCTGGTGAAAGACCACCATTCAGAATCGAAAAGTTGCTTGAAATGGCTTTAGCCGTGTTTGGTGACCAGATCTGAATAGCCAGGTACTTCCCAACCTTCCCCCTCCCAATCTCCTTCCCCTTCCCACTACCTTCAGCCTCACAACATATCCTATTTGGGAATGCCATAGTCTCACTGGATCTAGACGGTTGGGAGCAGTTGAGACTCTTGTGCGGTATTCACGTAAAAAAAAAATGCAAAAGTGATAAAAATAGCACAAAAAAGGTAATCATAATTATACAATTATAAAAGTACATAATAAAGTTAAAACTGAATAGTTCTTGGTTAAACTTAGCTCGTGTGAAAAATATTAAAATTTCCTGCGATGCAGTTAATTAGCCTAGTTAATCTTCCCAGGGGCATCACCATTGGCTATTTAGTTCTGCTATAATAAATAGATACTAGTCGATTCTTATATTAATGTATTTCGTTAACTACTTGATTTATAAGTAAATAAAGCAAAAATATTTTTTCATAACTAACAAAATAACCATCACGCAATTTCCACGCAGGGGTGGGCAGAGAGGATGGACCGCCTCACAACCCTATCTCGGCATACACTACTTGCCTCATTCGAACATTCTCACAACTTCTTACTCTTCTGTTATTCTCACTCTTGACATGTCCCTGACATCTTTTACTATTTACTTTCGCGTCATATATAATCTCATTACACTCCTTACTTAGTTTCGCTTTAAATTCCCCAAAAAATTAAAGCGCTCCTTTCTTACTCTCATTCGTTACGCTTACATAAGCCTTGCATTCTTAATAATTATTATCATTTGAAACATTTAATAATAAAACTTAAAATAGCTTTGTATAAGACTACGGATACTATTTTAATTTTTATGAGCGACCGGTTACGCTTAGCCTAAGCATCATTAGGGCACAAAATTAATTTTAATTTTAATAAATATAGCAACAACAAAGATATTACTTTCTACGAAAATTAAAAAATAAATAAATTAAAATACTACACATTTATATGAATTTCTGATTTAATTGTTTTTCAGCGAACCGATTTCACCTTACGACGGGCATCTTTAGACTGGTTTGAACAGGTTTAGTCTGAAGATGCCCGTTGCTAGATGAAATCGGTCCGATCAAAAATAAATAAATGGAAATAAGTTTCAAGGAGGTCCAAAATTTATATTAAAATCTTACCACCAATTTCACTGAATACCCCGAGGTGAAATTAAAAAAAAGTGGCGCAATAAAATTCAACACAGCTTTATTATTTTGAGAATCGTGCTATTCGTACAAAAAATTTGATTCTATCGAATCCAATATCCGTGTCAAAAAAATATTCATTGTTAATGTTCTATATTTACTCCAAGTCAATTCTAAGGCGGATCTACGAAGTGTCTAATTCGGCTTTATCACCTGGTCATTATATCTCCGAAGTAATTGACAACAGATTAATTTCTTTATAAGGGATACGGACATGACCTGCAAAGCCAGAAAATCTGGTCGTAACAATGTCTTATGTTATATAAATATTTGTATACTCCATTAAAACTCGCGAACAGATTACTCTAGCGATATTAGTACGTAATAATAATTATTTATAATAAATTGATACCTACACAACGTTCTTAGAGGATTTTTTGACTTGCTGTTATACTGCCTAAATAAGGCATGGATTCATTTGACTTTAAACATATTAATACTATGCAAATGTTTAATTAAGGTTATTTTTTCTGTTATTTATTTATTTTATTAAAAAAAACAGTTATTAAACCAATCCACTGCAAAAACAAAAACAAAAAATTACATATCTTCGCCGGAAAGGCAAAAGAAACTTTTTTTGTTTGTTTGTTTCACAACAAAATTCATAAGTCTTCACTACCTGGTTGTATTTTGAAAATAAGTTAACTAAAGTAACTCAATGCTCTCATTCGAGTTACCTGAAGCGATAAAAAGTTTAAAAAGTCCCAAACTTGTGTCGCTTGAGTCAAGTCTTCTCCCAAATAGTAAATATATTTTAGATGGCTGAAGGGCAACAAAAGTCTACAGAATCAAATGAGAGTCAGAGAAATCGATTAAAAAAAAAACTGATAATGACTGCACATTTAACTCATTTTCGACCAAAGTTTCGCTTAAGCCCTTTTTCCATCGATGAAATGTAATGTTTTATTTTTTTTTGTATAATTTGAGATTAAAATTATAAAAGGTCACGCGGAAAATATCTACATTTTTTCAATCAGCTTAAAAAATATTAAGAAATAAAAAAACTCGACTTGCGTCACAAATTCAAAAATGATTTGTAAGTAGCTAGGTATTTTTAATTATTTTTTTTAATAGAAAAACAAACCTTCCCTGGTTACAAACAACTTCTTAATATTTGAAAAACTCCTACTGCCATCATAAAAAGCGGGTAATGTTGCTTGTGCAATGATGGAGGACTTAGCTAGCAGAGGAATTGAACCCACGACGCCCGGGTAGGAGTCCGACGCTTTTGTCCACTCAGCTACCAATATTTATATTGCATTGTTTATATATCCCAACATAACAAGTATATCATCAAGCATAAATAATATTTACGCTGCTTTAAATACGTTCCCAATTCATGTGCATTCATTTTTCGAAAAAAAATCTTATACATGGCTGTTTTTGCTAAAAGAATGCAACAGCACTATGAATTTGTATATACTATTTTTATATATTTGGCACCTTAAATTAAATCCATTTAATCGAGCGAGCCGAAAAAGCAAATAATTATACAATTTAACTTGGGAAACTAGTTTAAATTCCTAGAAAACATTATTTAAAGAAAGCAAGTATTTTGCCAGTTAGCATCATACAAATGCGGCTGAAAAATTGCTGTCATGAAAATTAAGTTTGCTACGATATTATTCTTTCGGATTTAAGAGGTATTTTGCTCTTAATGCCATTATTAAACTGCAAAAACTTTCTTCCAGTAACCCTGTATTGTTTTGTCTCTGGATCACGTCAATAGATGGCACTAGCGTGTCCGAAAACGCAGCCAAAAACGAATTCGCTGGCGATTTTAAACAATAACCGTTCTGTATATTTTTTTCATAACGTCTAAATTATCCTAATATTAGTCGAGGGTAAGCTGCAATACGAGTGTGAATACATTATGATCCAGTTCCATTCGTTTCTAACTAGGCAAATACCTGTTCCAAAAAATTAATTATGCCGTGACATGTTATCCATAAATGAAGTTAAATATGTACCTTTTATCTTCAGTTAAAACACTCAAATAAAATATAATAAACAATAGGAAATAAAATAAAAAAAAGGAATTGATAAATATACAAGGGATGTTAATACATTTTAAAAAATTTTACAAAAAATATTTTTAAAGATGTAAAGTTGATCAATTAGTAGGTTGTGGCATTGAAGTTGTGTGTTTGCATTTTACTCGTAATAGATATCAGAAGATAGTTTTTCACATATTTTCTGAATCAATCTTACTTAAATCTAGTATAAAACAAAATAGATATGAAGGAACTTAAAAATAATAATAAAGTTTAAAAAGATTATGTAATCAAATTTCATACACTTATTATTAGGTTCTGCTAGTTTAAGTTTATTTTTATTTTTAATGATATCTGTTCCAACGTTCAGGTCCATAATACAGTGGTTAGTTCTCATATATACGACTTATTGATTTGATTTAAGTTTACTGTTTAATTAATAATTTCGATAAAAACCGAATTCTCTTGAAATTATTATTCTGTGAGGTTCATAATTTTTGAATGAGAGTGAACAAAATTACATTCAGAATCGCTATTAATTGTTTAATTACATTAAATACAATCATATATAATTAAAATAGAGTTCTGATCTTGCTTCTAATTTGATGTTTATAGATATACGTTATTTTCTTTTTTTAAAAACTCCTTGAAAATAACGTTTTTCAAATACCCGAAAGGTTTCTAAATACGTAATGCTAATTTATATTCAATTAAATATTTCAGGAATTCGCAAAAATTCGATGCTTCAACCGACGATTTCCTTTTAATCAATAAACATGCAGTTATCAAAAATGTTAAATTTATTCATGCATCATAATTGCGTTACATTTTAAGCGCATTTTGTTCATACTTTGTTGAACATTCGTGAGAATGCATTATTAGCATTTTATTATGCCGCCGCCGTTTTTATTGTTGAAACAGTAAGTTTAAATAAACACCTCCTTATCTGAGTAATTAGCGGTACATTGAATTAAAGATGAAGCGATATGCCAGGTGAGAACTGCACATTTAACACGTTTTGTTTTGAGTATTTTATTTTTATAGAATGCACCATATTGTGCAGTAAATACACCATTTGCAGGAAGTGAGAAATGATTAATGATAAATTTTAATCTAATGTAATAAATTATTTTTAAGTCTTTAAACCCGAAATATTTCCAGAAGCAGTGATAGCAGCAAAACAGAAATTAATTTTCTTTTTTGTTTTAAGGTTATGGTCAAGCGATTTTCTTTATAACCAATTGATTTTATTATCATGCGAATTTAAAAGGAAATGCAATATTATACAAGATAAACCAGCTGAACTATGATGCCCCTAATTGGGGGATGATATGAGGCTGAAAGAAGCAAAATAAGGGAGGAAAATGGTTAGGAATAAGGTTGGAAAGTCTCTACCTGTTCAAGTCTAGTCACTAAATAAAGCTCAAGCTATTTAAAGCAATGCGCCGATTCTGAAAAGTCGTCTCTTACCAGGGCAATTCTAAGACTATATTCTATTCTGGAACAAACACTGTTCTCATTTAAAAAATACGTAAAATAACCTATATATAGTTTCGAACCCATGACTTCTTGGTTTGAAGCCGAGAAACTTACCGTTGAGCCAAGGGGGTTGTCGTTAACTACAGGTTGGAAGAAAAAAACTAACTAACTAACCATCACGAAGTTTCCCGACTCAATTATTTGATTCACTTGACTGTGCCATGTCTTCCTCGGGCGTCCCCGACTTCTTCTTCCATTTGCTTTCACGTCCTTCATTCTTTTAACACTTATTTTTTCGTTCATTTGCTCTACATGCCTTAACCATCAAAGTTCCCCTTTCTTGTTCCTATTCATTACGCTTCCACCAGCTTCCATTCTTTCCGGTCAACCACATTTTTAACACGGTCATGCATGGTTTTACCCTTAGAGTATATAGAGTGGTATCTATCCTAGGCAGTGTAGTCGGTTTTTGATGATTTTTACCGGACTCAGCAGACCTGGTCGTGGCTAAGACTAAGGCTAGGGTATTTTACATCCATTCATAGCACATATCGACATAATGTTTTGTTTATTCGTATAACCACTTTTTCACAGTATTGTTTTCAACAAAAATATAGCATATAATTTAAAAAACCGTTTAGTTGTGTCAAGTTTAGTGGCATAATAAAAAATGTGGGCGGAGTCCCGCGGTGACCCAGGAGACCAAGATCACCGTTACAGTACATAGAAGCGGTGTATTATATTTGTTGTCTCTTTTTCTCTCATGGTATACGACGTGAAAACCCGGAGAAAGTGATTTATCGCAAGTTTGTATAGGTTGGGTAAAAATAATTAGCTCTCCCTCCATATATTGTTACCTCAAGGTTTTACCGCACATACGCCTCAGTGCTCTCATTTACATCTTAAATCTCACCAACATTATTATAAATTATACGTCATTTAAAAAATAATATTTTTAACACAACACATATTGACCTCCGTAACCAAAGCGGCCATTAAAATGCCACTTATACGAATTTACGGAAGCATGGTTTTTTTAAACAAGTTATTTTATTTAAATAAACTTCGATTAAGAAAACAATCTTCTTTAAGACCAGGACTTTTTAAACGTTAACGATATATCATTTAAATACTTTTTAAAACAAATCATTATGCAGTAGATATGACATAAAAAGTAAATGTTTTGAGTGTTAGATGAAGTGCCTACTTAAAAAATTACCTACTTATAAATACAAATTGAATCTCTGATGAAAATCAAATCATTAATCATAATATTTGGATACTTCCACTGTAACCTATCACAATGCAGTAAAGCCATCTAAAAAATCATTAATAACAGAGTGGTACAAATATTTAACCGATTAAATTATAATTAATGAGAGGTGTGTTAGAAATTGAAATATTTATTGGTGATACTTAAAAATTAAAAAAAAAAGTTGTGGCTGCACTGAAATGTTTGATGAAATATATTGAGTTATAATATTGAAATGAGTTTTTTTTCAGTAGTGAATAATTGTACACTGTGTCTATTAATTTAATTACGATCAACATACACGTGCTCTACATTTTTGCAAATATTTAAATTAATAATCAAGAAAGTAGTAAAAAGCACAAATCAAAAATGTATAAATACGAGTATGTACCAAAGCTTAAAATTGTCAAAAAATAATCTCAAACTTCATGGCTGACTGGTTAAGGTTAAGTTGATCCGCGACTATGGGCTACGAATCTGCAGGTCACAAGTTCGAATCCCAGCGCGGAAAGAAAGATTTTATTTGATTAATATGTGTTACTTCAAATTTAATTATTAAAATCCATATGTAGTGCATTTGCGACACGTTCTAGAGTGGTAAATTCTATTTAAATCGCCCTGGTGAAATACCACCATTCAGAATCGAAATGTTACTTGAAATAGGTTTTTTCGTGTTTGGTGCCCAATCTGAATTGCCACGTACTTCTCCACCTTACTCTTCTCTTTGTTCTTTCTCTCCCTATTCCTTCAGCCTCACAACATACCCCAATTGGGGATGCCGTAGTCCCACAGGCTTCAGGCAGTCGGGAGCAGTTGGAACTCTTGTGCGGTATTCACATAAAAAAGGGATATCGAATGATAAATTTGGGATATTAAAATTTGTTTTTTTTTTTTTAAATTTATTTAGATAACGTCAAACCTAAATTGCAAGAAATTCCGATGAATCAGTTTGAAATTAAAAGGAGATCTTTTTATTTGAGCCAGTGAGACTATGGCATCCCCAATTGGGGTATGTTGTGAAACTGAAAGTATTGTGGAGGGGAAGGAAATGGGGAAAAGGAAGGTTGAAAGGTACCTGGCTATTCAGATCTGGTCAATAAACACGGTATAATAATACATACAAAAATAAAATTGACATCTGGTCAATAATAACGGTCAAATAACACAAGCATCGTTTCGATTCTGAATGGTAGTCTCTCACCAGGGATATACGAGTATCTACCACTTGCCGCAAATAAACTGTATGTTATTTATTATGAATTAAATGTGTTATGACACATATTAGTGGAATAAAAGCTATTCGCGCACCTTTTGATTAGTAGTCGAGCCTCTTACCACTCATTCCTAATATGTGGATTTAAAGTAAAATGTCTTAAATCTGCCAAAATAAATCACACCGAATACCATTTTGTTTCCTGTATCTATGAAATATATTGATTAATATTGTCACGATTCTCAGACCTACATTGGTTTTAAAAAAATGCGAATAACAAATTTACACAGAAAATATAATATAATTTAATCAATTTATCATTTGAAAGAATGCCTTTTTAAGGCCCGTCAATAAATAATCTGAGCCTTAGAATAAATGATACATGATTTTTATTACAAAGCCAAGGCTTTTTCGATACGTTCCTTGTTATGTGCAGCAAATACCAACTATGTGGGCGTGTACATCTGTCAAACAAAAGATTTGTAGAGGAAAGTTATAAATTGCATAAAAAACAAGGCTTTGACTCTAAGGCTATCCTAAAAAAACGCACCCAAGTGCAAGTGTACAAACATATATAAAACAATTCTGTTTTATGGCTTCTTATTCTTTTGTTAAGTATTTTCAAAGTAAGTTTTTTTTTAGTTTTAAAAATTTTATATTAGTTACTTGTACATTAAGGTTTACAAAGTAGCTAATTATTTCATTTTCTTTTTGACTTTATAATATTTTAACTTATATTTTAATTATTATTTTGATGCATTTAAAATAGTTCTTACAGGCTATTTTGAATTTATTGATTGACATAATATTGATGGCTTCGGGCAGCGTATTATAAGATTTCATCCCTTTATAAAATAAGTTAACTTGTGTGTTGGCTTTATTCTTATCTGGTAGTCTAATTTATTTGCATGGCCTTGTATTATATTTGTGAATATCAACATTGTAGATAATTATGTTAGAAAAATATTTTGGTAATACATCACATAGGAGGTCCTGAAGTTTCTCCCACGGCTTGCCATCTTTAGGAATGCTGAGTGGAGGGTATTTTTAAGAAAAATAAAGAGTGAACCTGCGAATATTCCTTTGTTATTGTTCCAAATAACCGAGTCGTAGAACGAACAGTTCCTTTGCGGAAAATATGCACCAGGTACGTTTTAAGGCTAAAATTAAGGAGGAGTGAGTGAAGATGGAGTAGAAGAAGGTTTGAAAGTAACTGGTCATTCAGATTTGGTCACTAAATAGAGCCAAAGTCATTTCAAGTAACGTTACAATTTTCGATGACGGTCTTTCACCAGCGAAAATGAGAGTCTTTTCCAGGTGTTACGTTATTATTTCGCGATTTATGACCCAGAGCCATTGATCTTGTTTCTATATTACAACTAATTTTAACAGTTATTGAAAGATATCTTTTTTTGGAAAAGCTACCTTCAGTAACTAATGTTAGGCGCCCTCGAGGTCATCAAATCACTAAACTGCGCTATAAATATAAAATTGACCATTTTTTTTAGTAAAATTATTTTTTCTTAAAATTGACGGGCTATCCAAAGGGAATCATACTTTATATTATCAGAGAAAAAATAAATATTGTACATTTTTCACTTATTTAGCGCAAAGTTTATAACACATATTAGTTGTTACCCGTAAAAAATAAATGGATGTATTATAACTTGACCCATTTCAAATATAGATTAATTTTATTTAACATTAGTTCTAAATTTTCATACATACGTACGCACAAATTTAATTATTTATAAATATTTAAATAATATCAATAATCAACAACACATATATGATACAGAAAGTAAAGAGACAATGGTTACAACAATGTCTCGGTTGTGACCATTGTCTTTTTTTATTTTCTGGAGTAAAAAGAATTAGCTCTATCCTCTATGGAGATAGAGCTAATTCTTTTTACCCAACCTATACAAATTTGGGATAAATCACTTACTCCGAGCTTTTAAGTTGTACACCATGAGAAAGAAAACAAATTTTCCCAAATTATCACACCGCTTTAAAGTATTATAAGGATGTTCTTCGTGTCCCGCGTCTCCGTTGACTCCGCCCACAAGTTTTCATATGCGACATAAATGTTTGTTTATAACATAGAATATTGTGAAAAAGTGGTTATACGAATAAACAAAAACTTTATGTCGACATGTGATTTGAATGTATTTGTAAATACCCTAGCCCTAGTCATAGCCACACCCAGATCTAGCCGAGTCCGGCAAAACTCATCAAAGTTGTTTATAAGAATAGTAAATGTATACCACTGAAAAGGCGCTCTTAAGAGATTTTTCACAAAAACCGTCCCAACAAATCAACTTTTAAAAATAATTCAAATACGAACATCATCCTTGAAACAAGCCGTGAATAAAGTGTTTAAATCGGTTAGATAGAGTTCTAAATAAATCAATCAATCTGGTATTTGGTATGGCATTGCCATTCGAGATTCATTATTACAGGCTTTACCTCAGTGCGATAACAATTACTGGCTGGCGGCCGGCGGCTGGTCTAGATCTAATAGACGTAGACATAACAATTTCGTTGGCAAAAAGCAGAAGGTGGAATGCAGTAATCACGATGTATCACGATGTGGTACTGAGTATGTCTTTAAAAACAGATTTAAACAAATTAAACTATAACTTTTAACTAATTATTTCCCTTAACCTCTGGAATGCCGGATTTCCGCAAGGTATAAGTTCCGACGTACCTTGCTGACTGTGATTTTGTAAAAAATAATTTTTTGTCATTTATCTTATCTTTTCAGATAATGTCTTTATCTATGTGTTTTATCAAATTGTATGTTAATAAAATTTATTTTATGTTAATGGTATAAGTGGCTTTTATGGATTATATTATATTATAAGGCTACTTACATTCGGAGAATTGTGTTATTCTCTCGCATGTAACTAAAAAAAGTTTATCGAAGGAAGCAATCACTTTGTAGCTTGACATTATAATTTAAATAAAAAATATTTTTGTTTTATGCCACTTTATTTATACACATATAACAATTCGACCGGTTTCGGTTAAACTTAACCTTCTTCAGGAACGTATATATATAAACTAAGATTAAAATATAGAGTTATACAGTAGACAAAGAAATTAGTGAAAGAGACAAAACAATAGTATAAACAGGACAAAGCATCAGAGAGGGGGTGGTAATGGAGTAGGTAGAGAGGTAGGGGGATGGGAAGAGGAGAAGGGGAACATTCATAAAATCGCACTTTTAGTTAATTCTAATTGTTTGTTTAAAATTTGGCAATTATTATTATTATTTGATTTTGATATTTCTAATGCTTCTAGATTATTAAGGCGCAAACCTATTCCATTTTTATGTATTTAAAAAATACATAAAAATGTAACGAAACCGGTCGAATTGTTATATGTGAATAAATAAAGTGGCTTAAAACAAAAATATTTTTTATTTAAATTAAAAAAAGTTTGATTAAGAAATATGAAGATTTTTTGTTTTTTTTTTTTTTGTTGTATTTTCGTGTGGTTGAATACATTTTCTTCCAATTTTTTCCTTATTTTTTTTTTGTGATTCTGTAAATCTTAGTATAATTAGTAATGGCTTTAGCCGTGTTTAGTGACCAAATCTGAATAGCCAGGTACTTTCCAAGTTTCCTCTTTCCCATCTCTTTCCCCTTCCTACTACCTCCAGCCTTACAAAATACCCCGATAATTAGGGATGCCATAGTCTTACTGGCTCTAGACATTTAAGAGTAGTTTGGACTCTTGTGCCAAATCCACTATAAAAAAGGTAATTCTTTTGAAATAATCAAATAAAAAATTCTGTATGTATCAAAATAATCACAATTTGTCGTATATAAGAATACCATTAAATAAATTATTATTATTAATCCATCCTCCTCAGTCTTAGGAAACACTCTTCAGGTCATAATTTTTTTCATCCATACTTTAATATTAATGTAACTCTTGAAAAGGCCCGAAGTCAGTTATTTGATTTACTTTATCCGATCATGTCTTCCATCGCTGACATAGTCCCACTGGCTCCAGGTAGTTGGGGCTCTTGCTCGGTATTCGCATAAAAAAATAAAATGGGTTAATAAAATTTCACTTGAGACTTGGGACACCCAGTATTACCATACATCACGTTTATCCATCAATGCAATGGGCGTTAGCCATTGAGCCACTGAGCACCTCTGACATTTAGCAGGTAAAGGTCACTAAACAATGCGTCACCTGATTCAATGAATGCAATGCACTTTTGGACCGAATAACCTTTCAATATTCACGATTTGTAATTCGAAGCAAGAGCATTCCAAATTTATGGTCTATAAATTATAAGCAAAAACATGTATGGTTTGCTCCAAATTTGAATTACAAGATTATGTACGGAAGATCATGGTCAGAAAAGATTTATCGCGTTTTCCATATCTGTTGTAATTGTATGTTCTATTTTTAGTGAATCGCTCTAGCGATACAAACATTATATTGAACGATTTAATGCTAATTTCAAGGACGTTTACATCTCATGGTATTGAATACAACAATAATGTTTAGTTTGTAAGAAAATATTACACTTAGAAGGTTTTTTTTTAAAATTAAAACTTTGAAGTTTTGTGCTTTCATTTTAATATTGATTATTGAAATGAAATCAATAATTTTAAACAAAATATGAATCTAAAAAAGACACAAAAGATAAAAACAGACGTAACTTCTGGAAAGAGTAAAGCTTCCGAGTTCGAGTCTCGGTCTCAACAAAATTCTTCATACTTTTTGCATTTTTTTCTGTTTCATATTTTATTGAAAATTATTGGTATTATTTCAATAATCAATAAAAAAATTATGTTACGAGGGTAGCTACTTAGAAAAAAAGAATTATAGTGAATAACGCACAAGAGTTGCAACTGCTTCCAACCGTTTAGAGCCAGTGGGACTATGTCTTCCCCAATCGGGGATTGGTGAGTGTTGGTGGAATGTTGTGAGGTTGAAACTAGTTAAGGGAGAGAGAAGATGGGAAAAAAGAAGGTTAGAAAGTATCTGGCTATTCGGATCTGGTCACCCAACACGGCCTAAGCTATTTCAGGCAACGTTCCAATTCTGAATGGTGGTTTTTCACCAGGGCGATACTTAGAGTATCTACCACACTTAACGATTTTATATTTTAGCACAAAAATTAATAAACATAATTTTTGATGAAGAAACAAGGAACAAGTCTAAGAATGAATTTTCAAGTCGCTACCTTCGTATGAAACAAAAAATATATAATAATCTATATGCTCATGTCATTATAAGCGCTTCTTTATTTAATTTATCAATTGAACAATAAGGAAAATACTAAATGGCAACTTGTCGTATTTTCTCACGAAATGGTTATTAAAAAGCTTTATAGCTCATAATGGATTTGGCGCGAGTTTAAAGTAGCTATGTTAACCTAGGAACTCCATGGGAAAACTTTATTCAAAGATCATGACGCCAGAGCTCACCATTTTAGAGTGTTTTTTGTGGAATAGATTTTCTGCTTTACATCTAAGATATTATGATTAGGAAGGAATTAATAATAGTTGATAAGTTCCGCTTTGGTTTTGCCATGATGACATGAAATTTTATTGGAGTTTTTAAGTTGAGAATACGAAAATATCGTATTATTTTTAAATAATAATATTAACAGTGTTTAACGATTGATTGCTATTTACTACCTGGCCATGACAACATCTTACGAGCGCCGTGGGTGTGTCAAAGCCGGTATAATGTACGGCAAGTTACATATGTTTTTGCATTTACCGTGTTATTTATAACGTTAGTCAGTTCAGGTTCAAATCCCGGCGTGCGCAATATATTTTTATTTTTTTATAATTAATTTGTTTAACATTATTAAAGCATATTTGCGGCGCATTTCAGAGTGGTAGATACTCTAAGTATCGCCGTATAAAACGACCACCATTCAGCATCGAAACGTTGCTTGAAATGGCTTTAACCGTGTTTTGTGACCAGATCTAAATAGCCAGGTAACCAGCAAATCTAATTGAACTTCCCCTTCCTCATCTCATTTCCCTCCCCGCTACCTTAAACCTCATAACATACCCCTTGATTGTAGTTAAGACTCTTGTGCGGTATTTAATATAAATAATTAAAAAAAAAAAAAAACAAATAAAAAGCCAAAGAAATTAATTTATAAATGTAAAATATTTTAAGATTTCGTTGGTATAGGATGTCACGTTGTTTCTGAAAAAGCCAATAGTAAAAATAACCCATTGGATAAAACACATATCGTCGCTGGAAAAACAAAAAGATTTAAGCGACACATTGGTCAAAATTAGTTATATATGCAGTTTTGATCAGTTTTTTTTTTCTGATTACTCGTTTGATTCTGAAGACTTTTGTGGCCTTTCAGCCATCTACAATATATATACCATTTGGGAGAAGGCTTGACTCAAGCGACACAAGTTTGGGGTTTTTAAAGCTTTTGTTTATTCAGGTAATCAGTGAGAGCATTGAGTTAATTTATTTTATCAATTTCCAACCATTCGAATCTTTTATCAATTATCAACCTTTTATCAATTTCCACTGAAGACTTATAAAAAACTTTAAAGTGCTATGGTGTAAACATCCCAAAATTGCGCTTCAGCCTTTTTTTTCCTTTCCGGCGACGATGTGGTGGTAATTTTATCATAAAAGCGTGTATGTACTTTATATTAACGTGAAGCGGAAAGTCTTGTCAGTATCGCCTGGTTTATTTTGCCTGAAACAGAATCGCACCAATTAAACACAGCCGAGTATTCCAAGGTCGCACGAGGCGGGTTGTTTATTATTTCTGTTCTGGTTGATACGTATTATAATGTGATCATTGATTGATATACGGCCGGATGGCTGACCTAGAGAAAGCGTTTATTAGCCGTAATAACGTGGAAACCACTATGTGTAGCAGTATGTGTATATAATACTATCGATGTTAAACAGATTCATGAATTGAATAAACCCAAACGCATGCGGAAGTTCAAGTTACTTGTTGCATACTTTATTGTATTTAATCTGATTTCTTAATATGAATTGATGATTAAAAACCTTTGTAATTTATTCACACTTGTTTATTATCGACTGGTTTTACCTCATAATAGGCATCTTCAGACTGCTAAAATGTAAAGTCTATCATATACAGCGGCGTGTGCAGATATTTTGATCAGGGAAAATCATAGTTATCAAAATCATTCATCACTAGAAAAAACAGCGGATTAATTGATAATAGAGATAGGTAATAAAAAATGTCTCTTATTGCTATTGGATTTGTTCTGTAATAGAACTGCCTTAGACGCTCGACAACTTACAGCTAGGGCTGGTCCTGTGCAGGCGCAATTGGAGCAGTTCGCTCCAGGCGATGAATTGCTAAAGCGCTGAGAGTTCAGAAATTAGCGCCTTTTAACGCTCTTAGCGCCTTTATATATGTAATAATATAAAATGAAAAATACATTTAGAATTTATTATGTCAAATGAATATGTGCCAAGAGAGTTCAGAAAGCCGAGGGAGGTTTTGAAACAACTAATTTTAGAAACATCGTGTTTCACGGTCAATCAAAAATGCAGGTGCCATTAAAATGCGTGTCCTTAATTTAGTCAAAGCGATGCAAAGGATGCAGCCGAAAGTGACAGCACGTAACATCTTGAACATCCAGATCAGCAAATTTCTAGATGCTGACCAGAAAAACGAGAAGCCTGCAGCCCGCCAAAATATTTTTTACATCAGTCAAGTATAAAGATAATTATTAGTTAGTAACAAGTTCAGAACTTTTGTACATATTTTTCATCTTTTCCTTGCTTAAGGTTTTTCCAGTTAAGACATTTTCCCTAAGAACTCGATAATGTAAACTTAAATTTAGTCAATTAAATAGAACCATCAGATGGTAATAGTGATAAGGCCTAATGAGCCGCAATACTAGTTAGATAGATATTAAGAGGGGTAGTTGAATAAGCCTCAGATAGTTATCAGAGGATTACGCAAGAATCCTTTTTTTTTAAATAGTCTCTTCTATAAGAGGTAAACTATCATTGCTGAAAATAGGAGAAGATAAATCTAACTTTATATTTATAAGTAACACGAGAGAGAGAAGCATTTTATTTTCAATCTGTAAAAATACTTTTACAGAATCCATTTTTGTTCCTATATCTATTGTAAATAGGTTTGGATTCTGCCTTCCTTAGTTATTAAGAATATCGTTTAGTAATCTCATTTTTAATTAAATTCTAATTGAATTGGAACATATTATTAAATATATAATATCACAGGTGTGGCTGGGCTCGCCGTGCGTGGGTACGAGCATTTCTGAAGGAGATCGGATAGTTGTAATTAATAATTATTTTCAACAACAGTTTTGAAGAGTAATTTCATTTTGACCAAACCCTAGTACGTGAGTTGGCTTGAAATTGAAATGAAATTGATTAAACGTGTTATTGGAAACTAGAATTTAAAAAAATAGCGGGATGTAGCATGACTAGCCAAGTAATTTTTTTTAGGTAAAAATACAATACAGGTAGGAACTTTATTAGAAAAGATTATTATAATTCGTTTTTCATCAACAACATAAGTGGTAAAGACCAGACATTCCTCGAAAATAAAATAAAATTATAGTAAAATTTTAGTCAAAATTAATCGAAATTAAACCTATTTTTGTTTTTGTTTTTCTGAACCTGCTATAGAAAACTCAACCGTATAAACCCTTTACCGTGCGTCAAAAAATCGTTTTTCCGTCCGCAGTTTCGAGTGTTATGTCCTTTTTGCATCATTCACCGCTCGAAAGTCGGCTGGTACAGACGTGTAAGCTGTGCCTAATATCACGGTGAATCTTTCATTATTTTAACAAATTCTTAGTAAAATCTTTTTGTACAATGTTTTTTTTTTTACATTTTAACTTTACCTACCTGTAAAGAGGGGTGAATAATTAATATAACAATATTTGGATAAATTTAATAGCACCGTTTTTGTGAAAAATCACCTTAAGGGCGCTGAAAGGTTATTGTATTTTTGCCTACTTTAATGAAGCTATATATGCAATAATGGCGCTATATAAATTGGCCAAGTATTATAAACATGAACAAGATAGAAGATGAACAAATGCATAGGAATTTATTCTATTCTTAAGTCTCCGCCCATTTCTTTTTGGGAACGCCCCTCACCGAATTATTTCGAAGGTAGTTTGTCCTCTTAATGGGCTACCTCACATCGACGCATTAAACCTCAGAGCAATAATATACATATAGAGAGAGCGCTGCTGTAGTCAGTTTCGATGAGTTTTGCCGGACTCGGCTAGACCCTGGCGTGGCTAGGACTAGGGCTAGGGTATTTATACATCCATTCATAGCACATGTCGACATAATGTTTTTGTTTATTCGTACAACCACTTTTTCACAGTATTGTTTGGAACAAAAATATAGCATATAACCTAAAAAACCGTTGACTTGTGTCCGTTTATGTCGCATATCAAAACGTGTGGGCAGAGTCAACGGAGACGCGGGACACGAAGAACATCCTTACAATACTCTAAAGCGGTGTGATAATTTGGGAGATTTTGTTGTCTCTTTCTTCCTCATGGCGTACGACGTGAAAACCCGGAGAAAGTGATTTATTACAAATTCGAAAAAGAACTAGCTCTCTCCCCATATATTGTTACTCCAAGCATTTATAACATATACAGATATCTACAAATCCATTTCGACCATAAAAAAATCATTTTATTTCAACATGTTAATTGGCTAGCTACACAGTGTCGTTAATCGTAAATCTAAATGACTGGTTATCTATTTTAGAAACGCGACAAGGTTACTGATATACCCACAATATAGTCACAGGTAGTTGAACGGAAACTGGGTAAAGTACGGAGGTAATAATTATTGATAATAATCAATTTTCTTGCACATACGTCAGTAATGTCTGAACATAACGACCACACCTGTGATATAAGACAGGAATATCAATTGTCTGCATGAAATAATACATAATTGACTTTAATTGCAACCAGTTCGAGTCATGCGGAGATAGTAATTATTATTTAGTAAAGGATCTAAAAGATAGAAGCCTTAATAATTTTTTGTCCGTATTTATGGGCTATAATATTATGCAAATCAAGGTATAAGCTGTAATTTTACATGATATATTCTATAATAGATTAGCAAATTTAAAAAAAAAAAGAATATTTAACGTAGGTACACATTCAATAAACAATGTTGATATCAATATTAAGCTGACACAAGACTTAAGAATTTGTTATTATTTATTATTGTTGGTAATAAAATTATACACAAATAAAAAAAAGCTTCGGAAATTATTTTATAGAACATTGTATACGAACCTTCGTAAATTTAAGACGATAATTGGTAATGTCTCGAACGTAAGAATTAACAATTATGTATATCTATAGTTATAAAAGATCTAATAGGTATCAGTCTGATAGCTTTTTTATTCGTATTTGCAGGATGTAATATTAAACAAAAATCTATCGAAACTAGAATTTTATACCCAAGTATTTCGTAGGTATAATAAACAAAATTGGGTAGGTGAATTTGAGACAATAATTTAAACACGTAGGCATGAATAATACCTGTCTATAGTTACAATGGACCTAATCGACAAAAACTTTTCAAAACTGTTATTTATATATCTAATAAACCTAGGCTATAATTTTATATTTAGGTATATTGTGTTTGAAATGTGTTGAACGTGCATTTTATATAATTTTTTTAAAAAGTGAATACCGCAAAAGAGTCCTAACTGCTATCAACCATCTAAAGTGAGTAGGAATATGGCATTTCTAAATAGGGTGTGTTGTGATGCTGAATATGGTGGGGAGAAGAAGAATATGGGGAAGAGGAAGGTTGAAGAGTACCTGGATATTTAGATCTGGTCACTAAATACGGCTAAAGCCATTAAAGCAACGTTTCGATTCTGAATGGTGGTCTTTCACCAGGGCGATACTTGACAATCTTCCACTCTGAAACGTGCCACAAATATACTATATATTATTTTTAATTAATGAAATGTGAGTAAAATGTTAAATTACGACTCTGGAATGTGCCGCCAATATACGATATATTATTTTATGTGAATGAAATCTGTTATAGGTACTTATTAAATAAATTTTATTTGCGCACGCCGGGTTTGAACACTCGACCTTTGGATTCGTAGTCAATTGTCTTACCACTCGACTGTGGAGGACATCAAAATATTAATAATGTCTGTTTTTCACAACAATGATCTTTTTTAAATGTGGATACCCCACAATAGTCCTAACTGCTTGGAGCCAGTGGGACTATTGCATTCCCATTTGAGGTATCTTATGTGACTGGAGGGAGTGGGGAGAGAAAGGAGATCTGTAAGAGGATGGTTGGGAAGTACTTGGCTATTCAGATCTTGTAACTAAATACGGCTAAAACCATTACAAGGAACATTCTGATTCAGTATCCAGCAATCTAGAATATATCTCGCATACATTACAAGCGAAAACTGGTTAATACAACAAAGTAATCATTAAAACTTTGAAATCACACAAATCATAATAAATATTTAATTCATCTAGTTCGATCCCCCCTCATGTCCTTCTTTTTCCTCAACCCCTTTGAACATACTGCTATGAATTTTTTCCATTTATGCTTCTCATTTTGATTTTTTATTGTTGTATTTCTATTTTTGTTTTTTTGTTTATTTTTTTTTCTTTTAAATTATATTTTAATTTCTTGATAAAAAAATAAATAAATACGAAAGTGGAAACCTATAAATGGTCATATTCATACTATCAATGTAATATTCTACCTAATTTATATGTAAACTGTTGGTCTCCCAAATAAAATAAAATAAAATTAAAATCATTTAATAATATAAATTTGTGTATAACTGTATGTTTTCCCAAATAAAAAAATAAATACAAAAATACCCACACAAAATACAATATGTAAAAATAAAGCCAATGTTTCAGTCAATTTTCTGCCAATTATTTAATGTATGAGGAGAAAATCAGCCCATAATCGAGAATCCGTGTTAATGATTTATATCAGCATTTAACATTTTTTAAGTCAACATCCTTGTCGGAAATAATGTTTTAAATAATGCGAGATAAACCCCAGTGGTCCGAATCCTGCCCGAGCCGCTTGGCTCGCTCGCAGCTATTCGCGAGTCAAAAACAAAAATGAAACTGCCTTTCAAGCCTTTGTTCGACAGGTTTTTTGTAAAAATCACCTTGGTATCTCCTGGTCTACCAACGTCTGGAAATGCCGAAACGTGCCGCGGCTATTTGGCGATCACGCGTTACGAATAGGACACAACCTTAAGTAATGTGGTTTATTTTCTTTGTTCAATCTTTTATTCAGACTTATTAAAATATGCAATGAAACCAGAGCTATAAAATGTGGCAATAGCGCGATTATGTCATACAGACATTAACGATAATAAAAGTTTTATTCCAGACGGTGTGCAGGAGTAATGCAATGCAATACATTCTATGACTGATAATGAGACATAAAAAATTGTAATAAACACAATCATACAGAAAACAAAATAAAGAAAACAAAAAAAGGATATTAGGTCTCATGTCTACAGACGGACATCAACAGGGAGTCAATCCTGGCAGCGTTAAGATTGATGGGGCCAATATCTTACTCCAATGCTCCTTTACTAGAATTTGAGATCTGACGGGATTCCATGATGAGGTCATTTCTAGAGATTTTGATCCTTTTCCTCATTCCTGCTACCCTGAAAAATTAATTAATTTATGCAATATTCAGATAAGTTAGAAAATTGTGATTTCTTGGATGTATTGAGTTAGATTCCCAAGGCATTTTTTTATAGAAAATACCTGTCAACGGCTCCCAACCATTTAGAGCCAGTGAGACTATGGCATTCCTAATTGGGGTATGTTGTGAGGCTGGGAGGGGAAGGAGATGAGAAAGAGGAAGGTTGGGAAGTATCTGGCTTGTCAGATCTGGTCACAAAGGCTAAAGACATTTAATTCAAGCAACGTTTTGATTCTGAATGAAGGTCTTTCACCAAAACGATACTTAAAGTATCTACCAATCTGGAACGTGCCGCAAATTTGCGCACGCCGGGTTTGAACCCGCTAACTTTGGATTTGTAGTCGAGCGTCTTACCTCTCAGCCATGGAGGCCATTAAAGCAAGTACCTTCTCAACTTAATTTTCACGAAATAACTATGATTTTGTTATATTTTTAAATAAAGAAATAAATTCCCCTTTTACGAATAACCTGATTTTCAAAAATTCCTTTTTACATTTATAAAAACGGAAAATGGCGCTTGTGCATCGATCAAGGACTTAACTAGTGAACAGTTGAAGAGTAAGCCGACATTTTTGACCAGTCGGCTACTAACAACCGGAAATTAGCCGGAATAGTAGAAATCCATAATTTTCCGCGCTATGCGAAGTTTAAATGTTACAAAAACACTATTCTTTATGTTGAATCATTGATCGGAAAATTGTGATAATATTTTAAAATGACCGACTTCTTAATTATTTATAAATTCCCTTCTTTATAGGTAGGTACGAGTACATAAACTCTGTAGTCGCGCGATTAAGGTCCTAGACCACGAATCTAGAGGTCGCAGGTTCAAATCATGATATATCATCCTCAATTTGGGATGCCATAGTTCGACTTGCACAAACAAAGTAAAAGCAAAATTCAGCATTTATTCGCAAGTGTAAGCAAATATGATAGAACGCTACCAAATTCTTTTAAGGCACACAATTGTTTCATTGACATTTATAAATTGTATCACATATACTCATTCGTTATTTATTCTACCTTTGACCTCGACTCAAATATTTGGTGATGCTTTGACTTCCTCAGACCAGTCCTACTTTTTTTCTATTCCTTTGTCAATAATATTAAAAATTTTAATACCGGTCGGAGGTAGAATCAGTAAGTTGGTCGAGCAGTCCAAAGCGTCTGCTTCCCACCCAAGCGTCGCGGGTGCTATCTTCTGCTAGCTAAGTCCTCCATCCTTGCACAAGCAAAAGTTTCTATGGTATCTTCAAATGAGAATTCAGTGTGGACACCCACGATTCGTGCATCACGTAAATTTACCTTCTGAAACGCGCTACCAAAGTTTTCAATCTAGAAGGAATGGAGCTTTGACAGTAACAGCGTTAAAAATAATACATTAATAAATTGACAGTACATGCCTCCTGAAATGCTATTAATTGTACGTAGCGAACAAATACCGTCAAGGCCAACATCATGATCTGCTATGTATTCCACATGGCAGAACGGACGTGCTGGCCCAGCATGGCATGACACGAGGTATGTCACTACTGATATCTATCGGTCTCTTGACATTTTCAGTATCGGTCTTGAAGGGTCGTTAATTCCTGTATTGACCGCATACAAAGATATATGTGTCAAGTTGTACGCTGTACCTTAAGGTTTCCCGATCATATGATATTCAAAATATTGCTAATGAATGGGCAATAGACAATGTTTAGTAAAAAAATAACCAAACAAAAACATCCGACCACTTTTCTGTGCTCCTGGTAATTTGAATTTTGTTATTGTTGACTATGTGAGTCATTATTATTTTTATTATGACATTAGCACCGCTACGGAATTTAATTCAAATATTAACGCTATTTTCCAAATATTTGCGTCGATTTCTGCGCTCCGGATACCGGGAGCTTAGAAATGCCCGATGACTAAATTCACAACAAAATGTAATGAATTATCATAAAATTCGTTTGAAAAATAATGTTGATGTCGCCTTCTCACACGCCTGTGCTCCTGGTATAAATTCCTAGTAGCTTCCTCAATACATTTATAATTTGTTTTAAGGGCCTGCTTGTTTTCCTTTTTTTTATTCACTACCGTACAAGCATTCCAAGTGCCCGGAGCCAGTATCACTATGGCATCCCATTTTTTTTATAGTGAAAACCGCACCAGTGTCTGCGGTGTCTGTCACCAATGACTGCTCCCAACCGTCTGGAACCAATAAGGCTATGGCGTCCCCGATTGGAGTATGCTGTGAGGCTGAAGGTAGTGGGAAGGTGAAGGAGATGAGAAAGAGGAAAGAGAAGTACCTAGCTATTCAGATATGGTCACGAGATCAGATCTGAGTAGCCAGGTACTTTTCAAACTTCCTCTTCCCCATCTTATTCGTTTCCCTACTACCTTCAGCCTCCCAACAAACCTTAATTGGGGATGCTATAGTCTCACTGGCTCTAGCATCAGTTACAGTGTTTTTATCTCGGATGCAGTCGGTTATGCGCAAGTAAGTATAATATAGTGGAGATAAGGTATTTGCTTAATATATTAAAATTGTATAGATTCATCATTTTATTAATGCACAGTAATTTAGTAGAATTGCGCTATTATACTGCTCGTAGAAAATCTATGGTCATTACATTCTTGTAAAAAAATAAATATACCGTTTATCTGTTGGCCTTCCGTTAATCTACCTTTGGTTCACTAGAACATTGCTATGTTTGACCGTTGCATATTGAAAACAGGCTGTAATAATTAATTCTTGTAAAATCTGCGGAATTACATGTGATTTACGCCTGTATTGGATTAATGAAAAAAATACCAGGAAATAAAATCGTACTCTATTTATTATTTGATAAATTTATAAAAAAACATTTATTTGAAAGGTTAGACTGGCTTTAACTTTTTGTTACTAGATCGCCATCGTGATTATGGTATTACCAAATATTTTTCAGTGTTTCTTGGTCTTTTTTCTTTATTTTTACCACTGATTGGTACTGGACAATTTATTTGATTTGATTTGTTTGAAAAGATTTAATTTGTTTGAAACAATTTAATCAATTTATTAGTACAGTGATTCATATAAAAATGTCATTTTTTGCGTAGATATAAAAAATGGAAACTGAAAATCTGTACAATTTGCATGACGCCAGAGCTCAACGATTGAGTGTTTTTGTTGTTTTGACTCACAGATTTTCCGCTGCGTTAATTTATTTATATTTTTGCAGAAACAGTTTTACACCAATACATTATAAAAAAAAAAACACAAAAATGTTAATCATAATTATACAAAAATTAAGGTAAAAATAAGTAAAAGTAAGTTTAAAAAAAAGTTATAAGAAGTGCATTATATAGTATAACTGAATAGCTTGTTTGTGAAAAATATCCCCACTTCCTGTGAGTCAGTTAAGTAACCTAGTAAATCTTCCCAGAGGCATCACCATTGGTAAGTTAGTTCTGCACATGGTAAGAAACAAACGCCTGTGTTGGCGGCCTCGCGTGAAATTATCGAGGACATATAATCCAATTTCAGTTTAATGTTTTTGTCACCCACGTGACATTATTTATTTATATCAAAAGTAGCATTTTTTTTAATGCGGAAATAATACTAGACTTCAGTATGTTGTTTACCAAAATTAATGCATTTGTCATTCCAACATTCTATTATTATCCACCAAATGCACAAACTGTGTCTAAATGTATCGATAAAGGTGTTTCGCTCAATTAAATACTCGTACATATATATTTTAAATTTTTAAATATGGCAACTATAATTTAAACAATATCTATCAGTCAGTTCTCTACATTCAACGTAGGCAGCACCTATTCGTATAGAATCAGTATTATACTATCTGTATCAAATATCAATAAAACGTGCATTAGCTGTCAACAAAAAAACCCAAAGGAATTATAAATACAGCTTAACGTAACTCCGATTACTAATATTAGTAAGTTCTGGTCAACCTTGACTCGTGTATAAATCTAATTAGTACTATTGATACCTGCTGAACTAATTATGTATTAGTTATGTGATCGAAATTAGAATTGATAAATTTAGCAGATTGGTGCGTTGTTTGAGACAAATGTCGGAGTTCATCGCAGTTATAAATATTTAATATCAACGCTGTTGAACGGAAGGTTTGTTTTGATTGCAAGAGGTGGCAGTAGTGTGTGTAAATCCTTGAAGTAACTCAAATAAGTTATGTCACATTTTATATTAATAATCTTCGTGTTGTAGAAAAGATACAAAATAAATTAATTGTGTTTTGGTTTGCGTTAACACCTATTGTCGCTGGAAAGGCAAAAAAGCTAAAGCAACACTTTGGTCAAAAATGAGATAAATATGGAGTTTTGATCAGTTTTTTTTCGTCTCCTCGTGTGATTCTGAAGACTCTTGTGGCGCTTCACCTATTAAAAATATATTTCACATTTGAGAGAAGGTTTGACTCAAGCGACACAAGTTTTTAGCTTTTTCTCGCTTAAGGTAACTCAGTGATAGCATTTAGTTATCTGAATTAACTTTTTTTTTCAAAATCCAATCAAGTACAGAAGACTTATGAATTTTATTGTAAAACAAAAAAACCTTAAAGTGCCCCGGTGTAAAGTTCCCAAAGTGGCGCTTCAGCCCTTTTGCCTTTTCGGCGACGATTTTGTAATGGACAAGGCCACCGAAGAAGAGCGAGATAGGGGCGCTTGGGATAATTTTTTAACAAAAATACCATAAATGAGAAGATTCTCATCATCATGTGTCAACCCCCAATTACGATAGTTTTGAGGTGAAAAATAGTGAGAGAAGGGAAATAAAAATGTAATAAGGTAGTAAATAGGAAGTATCAAGACTATGATTACTGGAAATTACCTCATTATGGTACCCGTCAGATCTCGAATTCTAGCATAGAAGCTTATTGGAGTAAGATATTGGCCCCATCTATCTGAATGCTGCCTGGATAGACTCCCTCTTGATGGCCTTCTGTAGACATAAGATCTTAAGAATATCCTCCATTAAAAAATTTAATGTTTATTATTTTTTGTTTTTGTTTTATGAATTTATGTTGTTTACTTATTATTGTGTATATACGTATTACAATTTGAACTTTTATTTCATGTATTATTATCAATTATGGAATGTATTGCATTGCACTACTCCTGCATACCTTCTGGAAAATACATTATTATGCTAGTCATTAAATTTGAAAAATTTTAAGGGTGTAAAAAATAAACTGTAAAATCCATTAAAAAAATCAGCTCTGTAGGTTTTGAACCCTTAACTTCTGTACCTATAGCGTTAAAGCAATATACAAATATCAAAATTCAATTTATACAAATCATACCGCAGAGTAATGTCAGTAATAATCACATCACAATGACGATTTAATCCACGTTTAAATCAATTAGACAGCTACATATTTACCTATTCAGGCATTATTTAATAAGTCATTTGGCCAGGGCATGTCCCGAGGTACCGGCAGAGAAAAACCTGCATAGTTTTGATTGTAAATTTCCACATCGCGCGGTGTTGCAACCATCTGTCTGCGAATTCTGCAGTAGGCCTTATCTGAACCTTGCAAATTTACTAGAAGGGCGTTTCCCACTGAACAAAGACTGTAATTATTTGCAAATTGGCAACACTGTGTCTCCAGGGCGCGCCGAGGAATTTGAATATAGAATTGTTATCAAATTACGGCAGTTTAGTTCGCTTTTCGCCCACCAGGTGTCGAAATGGCTGTAGTCAAGTGGTGGAGAGGAAAGAGTCAGTGTTGTTTGACTGGCCGAATAAGGGCATACTGTCACAAGTCTGTTTTGTGTGGTATTAAACGAAAGCACTACCTCCAGAGTCGAAGTCGACCGGTGTATTCACTTTGTCAAGGAGATCGGCAAGAATTTTCGAGGAAAATCTTTATTTTTTGTATGAGTTTTTCTCTTTGATAGAATTTTTAATATGTGTTAAAGAAATATTATTGAGTTATGTACTTTATACCCTTAAGAAGAAAAAAAAATGGTTAAGAACAACCTGAAAAATTTGAAAACCTCCTACTTCCATCATTTAAAGCTGAAAATGTTGCTTGTGCAATAGTTGGGAACTTAGCTAGCAGAGGATTGAACTCGCAACGACTAGGTTGGAACCCGACGCATTTGTCCATTTACGTACTAAACGTTCAAATATATGTACAGTTAGAATATTCACTTAGTTGCGTAATGAAAGAAAACTGCGTTTCTTATTTCTAGAAAGCAATCTCTTTGTGGTTTGGCATATTTAATGAAAATGAAATAATAACTTTGTATAAGATGTGTTATTGTTTCATTTTAATTATTTTTATTTTCTAATTTTATCCGATTTAATACTATTATTATTAAGATCTGTTATTTATAGTTTTTTTTTAAGTACAGCTTGATAATGGCCTTGAACGCCGAAACAGCTGTCACTAAAAAAAAAAAAAACTAGAACTAGCAAAAATCAATAATTATTATATTGGGTTGGATAAAATGTGATTAAAAAAAATAAAATGGAGTTCTACAAAATTTCACACAATTTTTCAATCAGGTAAGCGACTACCTTACAAAATCATCATTCAATCAACGTTGATATGACTTAAGATATATTTAATGAGTTGATCCTAATAGCACGACACTCAAAATTCCTCTTTTCATCTCCTACCTATGCATTATCTCACCAACCCCGGGCATTTAAAATATGGATGCCTTTAGCACACAAAAAACCATGAGACACTGAGTACCTAATGAGATCTTAAAAATCCAAGTGTTACCGCTCTTTGTGTTCTTTTGCCTTAGCGCGACCAACCATGACGCAGACACGGGCTATACAAGCAATAGTCGATCAAACCTAGAAATTTATAAGAAAAATCATATGAAATAGAGAAAAAAACAAACACCCAAATATTACTTACGTAGGTACCTTGTCAGACCATGCAACTTTAAGTTAATTTTCTATAAGAAATAGAAAGTCTAACATAAATCATTTACAGATTTTCCAAACAAAGTTCGTAACAATATTTTTAAAAGACAAAGGTATGAAATTAATTAAATCGGGTTTCTTTTAAATTTCATTGTTACTATCACAATTATTTTTATTTTTGAGTTTTAGTTTTATTTATTTTATTTTAGTTACTTGTTCAACAAAGTTTACAAAGTGTCTGATTATAATTCATATTATTTTTGGATTAATAATAATATTATAACTTAAATACTGCTTGATATTACTAATGTATTTTAAATTGTTCTCACAGGCTATTTTTAATTGATTAATTGACATAATTTGGATGGTTTCCGGCAGCGCATTATAACATTTCATCCCTTTATAAAGTAAGCTGTTTTGTGAATTGGTTTTACTATTTTTCGGTAGTCTGATTTCTTTGCACGTACTTGTATTATGTCTTAATTATTATTTATATTATTTGTAAACTATCCGGAGCTATTGAAAACGGATATCATAATTATTTGGATATGTTGTGAAGCTTAAAAAATGGGAAAGGGAAGGAAATGGGAAAGAGGAAAGTGAGAAAGTTTCTACTTATTCAGATCTGGTCACCAAATACGACTAAATCCATTTCAAGCAACGTTTAAATTCTAAATGTTAGTATTTCAAACAGGGCATCACTGAGAGTATCTACCACTCTTAAATGTATACAGTGTCCTTTTTTATATAAGTTTAAATGTGAAATAACACAAACAATCGAATTAAATTTATTTGCGCAAGTCGGGATTGAACCAATTACCTCTGGATTCATAGTCAATGACTTAAACCACTTGACCACGAAGGTCCGGTGCCCCAACTCTTATTTTTTTAAAATGTTTTTTATATGCCAAACTCTCCATTTTAATTGCCCAACAATTACCAGACACTTTTGACGAAGTTTTTTTAAGTTGAAAAATTCATGATAAGTTTGATGATTATTTTTATCAAACGAATCAAGAAAAAATGCAAAAACAAATTAGTTACGTTATTTATTATTCCACATTTACGGATATTTTACGTAATAAAGTACCTGTATTTCCTGCATCTGGGTTTCAATAGAAGCACCGGCTCAGCCCAAGGACACTCTCGAGTGGTGTAGAAATTAAACGTATCTATTATAATTCTCACATTTTTTAAAAGTTGCGAAATAAAAAAAAAACATTCACGCATGGATTGATTTAAGTAAATATATTTTGTATGCATGTGTTTCAGGTTTAAAATATACATCTTTATATCGTCGCTGTATAGGAAAACAAACTTAAGCGAGACTTTGGTTAAAAAATGAGTTAAAATATGCAGTTTTGATCAGTTTTTTTTTCTGCATCGAATGCTCTGACCCTCTTTCACTTGATTCTGAAGTCTTTTGTGTCTATTCAAAACTCTTAAATATATAAACACCATTTGGGAGAAGGCTTGATTCAAGCGACACAAGTTTAGGACCATTTTTGAGCTTTTTGTCGCTTCAAGTAACTTGACGAGAGCATTAAGTTTTGTTTTTTTTTTTAAAATCCAATCAGGTACTGAAGATATAACTCAGGTAACTCACTGAGAGTATTGAGTTACCGGGTTAACTTTTTTTTAAAATTCAATAAAGTTCTCTGGTGTAAACTTCCGGAAATGGCGCTTCAGCCTTTTTTTTCCTTTCAACTTTAAATTTATGGAAAACGATAACAAATAATTCAGACAGAAGAATATGTTGAAGACGTCCTAAAAAGAGATAATCTTTCCCATCTTCTTCAAAAGCCTTCTGGGGTCTTGCGGATTATTGGAGGCTTTTAATTGGCCGATTCCTAAGCCAGCAGTTCTCTTTACGTCGTCAAACAATCTCATTTGTCGTGCACCAAAAAGGTGCCTGATTGTGAATCAACTGACTAACCATCACGCCATTTCTCCGTAGGGAGTAGACAGAGAGGACGCTTCATTCACATTCATACATCGTCTCATTCATATTCTTCCGTTAATCTGACTCTTCAAATGACCCGATCCAAGTATTTGATTTACTTGGTCGTGCCATATCTTTCTCGGGCGTCCTCGACTTCTTCTTTCATTCACTTTCGCATCATATATTCTTTTCACACTCCTTTCTTCGTTCATTCGCTCTACATGCCCAAACCATCTAAGCGTCCCTTCCTTGATCCTAATCATTACGCTCACATCAGCCTTGCATTCTTTTCGGATATCCACATTTTTAATACGGTCATACATGGTTTTACCGCACATACGTCTCAGGGATCACATTTCCACAGCATTTAGTCTATATTCATTCTTCCTCTGCCAGTTCCATGCCTCACTGCAATATATCAGGGTTGGTATAAGCACTCCATTGTGGACTGCTAGCTTCGCTTCTTTGGACAATTATCCTTGATAAGAATGGCGCTCCATCATAACTGGCTACCCTTTTTTATTTTTTAAGGCTTCGTCGGAGATTTTAACATTCTCTTTGTTTTTGAACAAGTGGAAAGCATTAGCGTTTGCCTTAATTTTTATAAGTTGGTTTGAGGTAATTTAATTAAAATTTTTACTGAAGAGTGGTAGATAAGTATCGTCCTTGTGAAAGACCACCGTTCAGAATCTAAACGTTGCTTGAAATGGCTTTAGCCCTTGTTTGGTGACTAGTCCTAAATAGCCAGGTTCTTTCCAACCTTTATTTTCTTTATCTCCTTCCCCGTCACATTACTTTCAGTCTCAAAACATACACGAATTGGAATGCCATAGTCTCACTGGCTCTAGACGGTTGAGAGCAGTAGGGACTCTTGTGCGGAATTCACTTAAAAAAAACTCCGTACATAATATTTAATTTAAGTAGCGTTGAAAGTAGATGCGTTGAGCACTGAATTTTTCACGACGCCAGAGATCACCGCTTAAGAGTTTTGCTGCTTCAGTCACATACGAGTATATGTCTGCATAAGTTGAAAATTAAATTTAAAAAAATACGTTTGTACTCCAGCGGAAACAAACGATCCTGCATTGAAAAGCCTTATTTAAAAATACAACCGTCATCCCATTAAAATAATTGGTTTTCCATTCTGTTGACGCATTCCAAAACTGCCCTTGTACAGTGGAATGACGAGAAGGTATTTGTTTGAGGAACTGATATTTTCAATGCTGCGTGAATGTACAAAATACAAATTGAACACTAAGAATACGCTCGAACATAACTTAAGTGACTTTACAACTGCTGTAAAATACATTAAGGCATCGGTAAACTACAAACAAACATGACTGTGCTTAACGCCGCCCCTAATGACAGCTGTAAAACAAGTCGACAACTTCCATATGATAGTTAAGGGTCACAACAGTCAGAAAAATGTTTCATGCTATTTTAATTTTATATCAACTTCACACTCGACTTGAGAGAAATAATTTGAGTGCTTAATGACCAGATCTGAATATCCAGGTACTTCCTGTTTCCCATCTCCTTCCCTCCCTACAGTTGTTTCTGGCTGCATCCTGCATGGTGAGGATTGCCCTGATTATAGCCAACCTTTGATTGGAGAGGGTACAAGAATAAGATACTTAGTGGTAGGTCGAAGACGCTCGACTACGAATCCAAAGGTCGTGGGTTCAAACCCGGCGTACGCCAATAACTTTTATTTAATTAATATGTGTCATAATACATTTAATTCATATAAAAATAATAAAAAGTATATTTGCGGCACGTTCCAGAGCGGTAGATACTCTAAGTATCGCCCTGGTAAAAGACCACCATTCAGAATTGAAATGTTGCTTGAAATGGCTTTAGCCGTGTTTGGTGACCAGATCTGAATAGCCAAGTACTTCTCAACCTTCCCCTTCCCAATCTCCTTCCCCTCCCCAGTACCTTCATCCTCACAACATACCCTATTTGGGGATGCCATAGTCTCACTGGCTCTTGACGGTTAAGAGCAGTTGAGACTTTTGTGCGGTATTCATATAAAAAAAAGTATCTCAATTATAGAAACGGCACTACACTCGTTCACAGTTGATGTCGACATCATGGGAACGAATCGCTGGGAATGAACTATAATTTCATAATAGTTTCTCCAACTCTCTCTTGTTTTTTAACGCATAATTCATCTGCCCTTCTTGATTTAATCTCGGTCTCTACAAGACCCCACCAAAATTGCGCAAACGAGTGGCGACATAATGGCTGTACTGCTCAAAGCAAGGAGAGTTCCTGTTACAAAAATAACATAATTAAATCATTATTAAATGTAAAGCGTAAATACGCTTTCGTAAAATTGAATTACGATGCAAATTAATACAACTTTTTTTTCAAATCTCACATCCTGCAATATACTTCACGTGTTGCAGCATAAACACACAAAAAATAAACATTCACGAAAACAATTATATTTTCACTGTGAAAAAAAAATCATTCAATAATATTTTTGTTATCTGTATCAAACAATATGGAAAATTACCAAACAAAATAATTCATACAAGATAATTTTTAATACCAAATCAAAGAGATACGTACCCAGTAGTAATTTGTTTAATAGTTTAATGAATACATAATAGCAATGGTACGCAAAAATCAATGCATAAATAATTGTAATTTACATGAAATTTTTCTATTTTTTCAGGTGTTTGTTTGCTTTCATTAGTTCAAGCACCTTTGTCTACCTGTAGAAGGCGGCGGCAGGCTGTGTACGGGTGTGGTTTCAGGTTATTTGCATAATAGGTAACTCGGTCCGCTCTATATTGGTGCAATGCCACTTGTAGAGTTTACCAAACTAGCGGTGTATGCAAATACAGCCCGCTGCGGTTCTTTAGCTAATCCTAAGGCTATTGCATATTCAAGAGGTTTGTGAAGTAAATAATAATACATTTAAAAAGGCGTATATGTTATAAATCAAGTTGATTTTAATTTAAGAATACAATAACAATACTAATATATTCTGTAAGTATTAAGACTCTAAGACCACCATTCAGAATCAAAACATTGCTTGAAATGGCTTTAGCCGTGTTTGGTGACCAGATCTGATTAGCCAGGTACTTCCCAACCTTCCTCTTAGGTAAGAGTGTTTCATTTTAAATGTGTTTTTGCATTCACTGTGTTATTTATAGCCAGTGTTTTAAATTTAAAACGAAAAATGGTTCTTTATGGCACGATGGCCCCGCGGTTCAGCGTTTTAGAACCTTGACTAAGAATTCGGAGGTCCTGGTTCGAATCCCGACGTGCGCAAATAAATTATATTTAAAAAATAATGCTTTATCATGTATAATTTAATTTGGTATAATATATAGCATATTTGCGGCACGTTCCAGAATGGTAGATACTCTAAGTATCGCCCTGGTGAAAGACCACCATTCAGAATCGAAACGTTGCTTGAAATAGCTTTAAGCCGTGTTTTATGACCAGATTTGAATAGCCAGGTATTTTTCAACCTTTCTCTTTCCCATATCCTTCCCCTCCCCACTACCTTCATCCTCAAAACGTACCTTTAATTGGGGATGCCATAGTCCCACTGGCTCCAGACGGTTGGGACTCTTGTGCGGTATTCTATATAAAAACATAAAAAATTATACGATCGAAAAATCTTTTTTTGAATCAAACAATTTTTAATTCAGCAATTACACTTAAGTCATAATACAATAAGACGTCTACACTAATCAATATTTGATGCAATTTTGTTTTTTTTTAACATTTAAACGGTTATCGTTAAACGCTGATTGTCGGTTCGTTTCAGCTTTAGAACAAATTGTGATCAGCTTAAAAGCATAACGATCATTTTGAAAAGCTGTAACAGCTGTATCGATGTTTAAAGGAGACTATTACAATTAAAATAAAACGAAAAGGCGCCAACGAAAGTTTGGAACAACCAAACCTTAAAAGTTGGTCATAGTATACGAAATATATGAACACAATCTATATCTTCAAAGGAACTACGCCTTATTTTTGAGAAATTGAAATATAATGTTTTTACCAATGATTTAGTAAAGCGATGACTAAACACAAAGAGTTATTGCAAAGTGTCGTTGCTGTTTACATTTTTTGCCATTTGTGTAAAGAAAAAACAAAAAAATGATCCAATTCCACCTTAATTTTTACAGCAGAGTGAAATTGATTCCTTGATTCATTGATTGAAAAGCAATTATTATTGGTGTTACAATCATTTTTGACACACAAATAAACTCAAAAGAAAAAAAATGATGGATTTGTATCTTAGGTGCTGGGTATAAAGGCCTTAAGCCAATTTTGACCAATGTCAAACTTATTTTGATTTCAATTTCGATACTTGATTTCCATTATTTAAAATGTATTTTTTGCTAACAATTATTTTTTTCAGAAAAAAAACATGTTGTGTGTTTTTTATTGCCGAAGTTCAGTGCGTAAATAATACACTCTCTGCCAAGTTACGAGATGTGAGGAGTTTTGTCTCGAAGAATAATGTTCTGGAGATCGTGACTTTTGTAATGTTAGCAGTACGTTAAGGTTCCTGTAAACCTCGAATAATATGTTGTTGTTTAATCTTGAGAATCCATTTTCTTTAGCCAACAATTAAGATGATATTTTTACCTATTCAAAAATTAAGACGAATGGAACAACTGCATTAAAATGACATATGTATTTTTTGACCATTTATTCCACACAGGAGGCCCTAAGGGAAATTATTTCCCTTAGGGCCTATGTCATCCTTGAGGATGCTGTGTGGAGAGTCTTTTTCAGGAAAGGAATGTATCACAATTCTAACTTTTGTTTTAAGAATTGTTATTTAGTTTTTTTTTGTTTGTATCATTGTCAATTATGAAATGCATTGCATTGCACTTTACCTGCAAACCTTTTGAAATAAAAATTATTATGATTATTTATTAAAATAAACATAGGTCTTAAAATAGGAGGGAGGAAACACAGAGGTCGCTAAATCAATCCACAGCCGAGCTGTTGAACACAAAAACGAGTCGTAAAAGCGACCCGTTCTCATGTATCGAATGTCAACCATGTACAAATGTCGGGCGCGCATTTTACAAGGTTTCTGACTATGCGCCGGTGCCGAGAGGATCAATGACGCAAGTTCTTCGAAGCATCTTCCATTGAAATACCGGTAGAAACAAAGAACAGCATTCTCACCTGACATCTATGCTTCAAAGATCGCAATCCTCGGAGGATCTTGACAGATGATCAATTACCGTGGACATCAAAAACGCTTCGAATTTATGCATCAAGTTAATTGTTTAAAAATGGAATTTGTGAATATTGCACTTTATTATAACAGTAATATAAACAGTGGCGGTTCGTCAGTTTTTAGTGTGCAAGAGTGCTAAGATTGAAAAATACGACATTGTTAGTGTCGTTATAGTCGAAAATGATTTATATTTTTTTTAAAGATTTTATTTTTTATGAATTTTCAGGATTTTTCAGTTTTGGTGGTGCACTGCACGGATTTCTGAAAAATCTTCTTAAAAAAAGTTCAAATTTAGAAAAAAAAAAAAATGTTTTCGGCTACAACAACATCAATGATCTGTATTGTCACAATAACGGTTCAAGGCCGTTGTAAAATTATGCAAAACCACACCTTGAAACTGCCTTATCTCTTTTATATTCATCTGCAAACACCCTGCTCTCTTTTCCAAACAGCTTTTTTAGCTGAACTTTAACAATGTCAATGTTACACATTATGTAGACACGTTCAACACACAAGATCACGCCCCCGGGCGGCACCAGTGGCGTGCGGTAGCGAAACTGGTAATGTCTGTCTGCTCGTGAGGCGAATGTGTGTCATGAGATTATGATACATGCTTACCGTATGTTATTGTCACATCGCCCGAGGAGAACTGCGTATGGAAGCTGTGAAATGTATCTGGAATTTGCTCTCTTTCGACCATAGACATAAAATACAAGACACGTCATATTCATACAAATCGAACGATAAATGTGGCACGGTCTTGACTTATGTTTCAAAGCTCACAACGCTTATGAAAAGGATAGCAATACCAAACAGAATGTGTGTGTACGGATGAGATAGCTATTTGATGGCCTGCATGGTCGAGTGGTAAGACGCTCGACTACGAATCTAAAGGTCGCGGGTTCGAACCCGACGTGCGCAAATAAATTTTATTTAATTAATATGCGTCATAACACATTCAATTGATGTATAATAAAATAAAGTATATTTGCAGCACGTTCCTGAGTGGTAGATACTCTAAGTATCGCCCTGGTGAAAGACCACCATTCAGAATAGAAACGTTGCTTGAAATGGCTTTGGCCGTGTTTGGTGACCAGATCCGAATAGCCAGGTACTTCCTAACCTTCCCCTTACTCATCTCATTTCCTTCACCACTACTTTCAGCCTCACAGCATACCTCAATTAAGGATGCCATAGCCTTACTGGCTATAGACGGTTGGGAGCAGTTGAGACTCTTGTGCGGTATTCACGTAAAAAAAATAAATAAAATAAACGTCCCGCGCTACTGTTATAATATCTCTTCCCCGACGAACTTACTGAGCGACTAGCCAAGTAGAGTACGACGTACGGAAACGGTTGTCTTCCACACACCTATGTATATCTGCATTCGCTAATCTCACATTATTTCGGTTAAAGAGCTCCCGTTTTCCCGTCACATCTTGTCTGTCAAACGTATGTTTATGTGATACTAAATGCAGTAAATCTGAGGTATGTCTCTCGGACTCGGTTTAGTACATTCACGCGCGTTGTCTCAGTAACGTATCTACATTATTTAATTCATCTAAGCTTTTGACACCCACCAGGACACACATCATTAATGAAATCTCAAGCCACTGAACAGATATATCTATAGAAGTGTGTTGTGAGCATATACGTGTGCCCGAAGTAAGCTTAAAATTTCCTTACTTTTGGTGAATTGATCAAAAAAATACAAATATCAAAATTCTTTCTTGTTCTTACGTGTTTTTTCAATCTTAGCACTCTAGTTCACTAAAAAGTCGCGAGTCACATCTGGTTTATAGGCGAACAGATTGGTTTTTTGACGATAGTAAAACAAAAGTTTAACCTTGCTTTAAAAAGCTTTAGGAACTTAGCTTTTAGGCGAGAAGTTGCAGGTTTGATTTCTTGATAGAGTAAAAAAAATATTTGTTGATGTATAAGTTGCTTCCAGGTTTGGGTGTTTTGACGTTAACAGTTCAGTTTGATAGACACTAAAATGACTTTATATATATATATATATATATATATATATATATATATACTCTATACAAATATAAAAAAAGAAAAACCGGAATGATTTTTATACATACTAGGATTGCACTTTATATCAACTTTTAGGTTGGGTTAGGTTAGGTTTGGTTTATAGTAACCTTATGTGCTTCATTCTACTATTGTGAAATGTATTATTTTTTTCTTACTAGATGTGTGAAAAAATAATTTGCATACATTTAAATAAAAATACACAAAAAAAACAGCATTTTTAAAAATACAACTAGATTTGGAAAGATAAGTATATTCCAACTTTAATATTTCTGAGCTTCTTTCCCTCCCATTCATCTTTCCGTCTCACAAAAAATCTAATTTAATTTCGCTATGACTCCATTTAAAACAACAAAGTTAGTTTCCTATTAAAAATAATACACTTCACGTGTACTAATTGCTGCAAGAAACATAATAAACAACGACCTTGCTTGAACTTAAACTTGTTGGTCGAAAAATCAATATAAAATGCCGCCAATAACAAATATTACATATCATGATTGATAATAACACAAAAGTAATCACCAATAATCCGGTAATGGTAACCGATACACGTTATTGTTTGTTGTCCGCAACTTGTCGCAACCGCTAACCAGTTTGTTGTATTATGCGAGTTGTAATGGTGGCGTTACGTAATCTGTTGTCGTTTTGGTTTTGTAACGAGATAGTCCGAACTTCCGGATTGCGCGCGCACTCGACCGGTAACACGTGGGTACTGCGGGCATATTTTTATTTATTTGTTGTCATAATTTCTTGTTTCATAACTTGCATTCTGTATTGATTTGTGAATAGGACACGAAATGCGGATTTTCAAGGCTGTTCACAAATTTAAGCTTATTTATTGTACAGCTAATAATTTGTTATTTGTTGTAAAAATAAATTAATCACTAGCATATTCGCAGTTTATCTCAGTCGTAGATACTCTCAGTATCGCCCTGGTGATAGACCACTATTCAGAATACTAACTTTGCTTGAAATCGCTTTAGCCGTGTATATTAACATTGACAGCCTCCGTGGTCAAGTGGTAAGATGCTCGATTATGAATCCAGAGATCGCTGGTTCAAAGCCTGCGTTCGCAAATATGTTTTATTTTAATTAGTGATTGTTTTCTACGAAAATAAATAAATATATTTATATGTTTATACATATAAAATAAGCCTATTATGACGCCCTTGAGGTGATTTTTCACAAAAACGGCGCTATACAAATTATCCAAATAAAAATATTATTATATTAGGTACTAAATAATTGAAATTATTTAACTAGAGCATGGTCTTTGAAAAGCATATCTTGAAATACTTACATAATATGTAGGACAACAGGAAAGATTTTATGCTGTTTTTGTTTTATTTGAAGTAGGGATGCCTCTGATTACATAGATAAGTAAGTTGATCCTTAAAAAAATATTTGATTTAAAAAAAAATCCAGAAAGCTTTTGAATATATTTAGGTCTACAGACTTGTATGCACATTTTAACCTTGTAACAATATTGGGTATTTATAAAAAGTAATAAATCGGTTCCTACATTTGCATAGTATGCAGAACTGATTATGCCTCAAATAAAAAAGTGGAACAACGTTTTAAAGTTTTCAAACTAAAATATTTATTTCGATTTCATTCCAATGAATCGTCTGAAATAAGAATTAAAAAAAGTAAGCTTTTAAGAAAATCATTTTACATACTTATTAAAACTGATGATATATTCAAGTGTTATTTTGTAAATAGTAATAGTTCCCCCACAGATAACACAAATACTGACCGTTTCGTCAAAACAACGAACGCATTTTTTGTATAATCACACGGCATACGTCATGAAAAATATTTCTAAACCATTTACAAACAAACGATTTGTCTATATCGACAAAAGTGATTATTGTTAAATTTACTTTTTTCTCTGCAAGTCGTAAAATTCATCCAAGTGTGCGATTTACGTGTAATTGGTTTGCGGACCCGGCTTTGCCCGTGTTTTCCACCCAGCTATATCGTGCCTCTACAATGTTTTTTGCACACAGACTGATTATGTTCTCAGTTACGGAGTTAATATTTTTTCTTGGATTTATTAACTCTGTGATGAAAGATTTATATTGGAAACTCGATAACTTTGTCTAAATAACTTTTTTGATGGGAAAGTGATGTGGGTACGCAAAATTAAATGAATTTTCGCTGGTTTCAAGAAAAAGACTTGGTAACCCAATTGTTCGAGCATCCTTTATCACGAGTAGCTCTATCAATAGGGGATGTTAGTGATTTCAAGATAACTTTGGTCTACGGAGCCTTCATCAATTATTTTACCTTTTATTATTTTATACATTTGATATATTATCGTTTTATTTTATTGAACATTTGACGTAGTGAAAATATCGTCGCTGGAATGACAAAAGGGCTGAAGTGCCATTTTGGGAAGCTTAGACCAGGGCACTTTAAAGATTTTTTGCTTTACAATAAAATTCATAAGCCTTCAGTACCCAGTAAAAAAAAGTTAATTCAGGTGACTCAATGCTCTCACTGAGTTACCTGAAGCGTAAAAAAGTCCCAAACTTGTGTCGCTTGAATCAAGCTTTTACCCAAATGGTAAATATATTTTAGATGGCTAGAGGGCCACAAAAGTCTTCAAAATTCAAAGAGAGTCAGAGCTTGTGATGCAGAAAAGAACGTTGATCAAAAAGTGAGTATTTAAGTCATTTTTGACCAAAGTGTCGCTTAAGCCCTTTTGCCTTTCCAACGATGGTATAATTAGTTTAGTTATATTGTTTTTCACTCTTATTTGTATGTGTGTGTCGATTTGTATACTCTATAGGATGTAAGGGGTTGCACTAACCTCCCCACATTCCGGAATAAATAACATTAAATTAAAATGTCAGACTAACTAACCATCACGGTGTTTCTCCTCAGAGGTAGGCAGGTAGGATTGACCGCCACACTACTCTTTCTCGGAACACACTTCTTGCTTCATTCACATTTATAAGTAATCTGCAGTTAGTCCTGACATGACTCGATTCAAGCATTTGATTCACTTGATTCTTTCGAGTATTTTTCAGGGCTGCTCGAATTCTTGTACTGTTTACTTTGCGTCAAATATTCTGCCTACACTCGTTTAAGGCTTTGGGTTCAGTACAACAACGCCTACCGCATGATGTTCAGTCTTCCCAGGCACTGCAGTGCTTCCGGTATGTTCACCGAGGGGCGAGTTCCCGGATTTGCAGCCTGCATGAGAACCAGGGTGGCAGGAATGAGGGAAAGGATCAACAACTCTGAAAATCACCTCTTCATCGGAATCCCGTCAGAACTCGAATTATGGCATAGAAGCTCATTGGAGTTAGATGTAGGCCCCATCAATCTTAATGCTGACAGGATAGACTCCCTCTTCTCTTCTGTAGACATGAGACCTAATGTCCTCCATTAACAATTTTTACATTCATGTATTTTATATTTTAATGAATTTATGTTTTTTCTTTATAAAAGTGTTGTTATCAATTATGGAATGTATTGAACTGCACTACTCTTGCATACCTTCTGAAATAAAACTTTTTATTATTATTGTTATTGTGTCGAATTTTTCAAACACAATCATCAACGGCCTGTTTTTTACCTGTTGAAATTATAACATAAAATATATGTTATTATTATTTAATCCAAATGGCTTTCACCTTTTTGCCATGACTATTTCCTAGTCTTTGTCTGAAAAGGCGCAAAAAACATCAGTTATTATATTACAGATTTAATTATCGTTTCCTATTGTCATGGTGTCTAAAGGTAATTGTCATTGTTCGGTTGTCGTTACCATCAGAAATAGGTTTAAACGCCTCAATGGCAACGACTTTTTAGATCTGCAAGTCTGGTTGAAAGGACAGAGGTAGCAACTTGTTGAATTTGATGTTTGAAGTTGCTAGAGATATTTAGTTTTAATTAAAAAACCCGATATTTTTAGTATCAAAACACGTTGAATCATTCGAATTATATATATTTAGGCTGATGTAATGTAATTTTTTCGACCTATTTTGAAACACCAATGAATTGATTGATTGATTGGTTTTTGAAAACTCTAAATTATAACAATTTCTTAAATAATGAAGATAAAATAATAAATTTGTAAAAGACCACAAAATAACATACAAAGTTATTATATTATTTTATTTAAACATGTCAAACCACAAAGTGTTTGTTTTCTACGAAAATTTAATTAATTTAATTACAGAAAACATTATTAAAATGAATAATATTCATTTTCAAATTTTAAGAAATGGTCAAAATGGACAATTAAAAGCTCGAAAGCTCATGTTGGAATTTACGCTAAAAATGTTTGCATTGACCATAAAATTCCCGAGAAAAATGTGAAAATTTCATCACGCCAGAGCTCACTGTAAATGGATATTTCTGCTTCACGTAACAGAATGTTTTTTAGCTTTTCTTTCTCCAAGCACAAGATTTTTCTCAATTAGGGAGGTTGTTATCAAAAATTAAAAACTAGACATTATATATTGATAGAATTTATTTTATATCTACTGTTAGTATAAAGTTTTTGTACAATTAATTAAATAAATAAATAAGTCGTTTAATACATTTTTTTTTGTTCTTTATAAGAAAGACAAACATTCCCAGGTTATGAATAACCTGACAATATTTGACTACTGCCATCATAAGAAGCGGAAGATGTTGCTTGTGCAATGATGGAGAACTTAGCCAGCAGAGGAATTGAACGCACGACGCCCGGGTGGGAGTCCGACGCGTTTGTCCACTCAGCTACCAACCGGTCGAAATACAAATATTTTATATTTTCGTAAAAAGCAATCACTTTGTTGTTTGACAAATTTAATAAAAAAATTAAAAAATCACTTTGTACAAGACCACAGATATTATTTTAATTTTAGCCTTAGCATCATCGGCTTAATATTTTACCCTGATGATGCTTAGGCTAAGTGAAAGCCTGTCATAACGGTCATAAAAATAAAATAAAATCTGTGGTCTCATACAAAGCTATTGTTTCATTTTCATTATATATATTTAAGTTTAAGTCACTTATATTTATTATGTATTCAAAAGTGGAGTATATTTCGCTAAACAATATGTACTGGTATAATAATATTTAATTACAGATAAATGAAAGGCTTAACTCAGAGCATGTTTTCTCTTGGTTTTTCACAGGTGCAACTAAAGCATTCAATATAATGTAAAAAAAATGAATTAGATGTTTTTAAACATTTTTCATTTATAAGGTAGGATATCACGGAACTGAAAAATCTTTTTTAAACCGGTATAAACAATTAGAGCGATCTAAAAAAATATTACCTCAATAAATACTTGACCTCCAAATGAATTTATGTTCTCTGATATCTTGCGTGCGCTAGAAGGTAATACGATTTATTACATTGCATGCGTCAAGCAAAAAGGTCAGACTGCTTTGGGCAATATGTGCTATTATTATGTATCTAGGAAAATGAAACGATATTGAATTATTTTGATTTTATTTATAAAGTGATTAGAATTGAAATAAACTCTGACTTTTCCAGCAGTGTCTCAATAGAACTAACATACAATGCAGATTCAATTTCATACTAAATATTTTTTTCTAAATATTGTATTATTACTTCCAAATAGGTAAGATAATGGGCTGATTTAATTATAATGAATGATAAACAACGTGTTAGAATATGATGTCTTTACAATGTACGTTGTATTACTATCTAGAGACTTTTGCTGTCTGGAAAATATATTTTACTGTCAATTATAATCCAGCAGGACATGTGCTTTAAAAATAATATACTGCCTAGAGAATATATTATTTTAGTGCTCAAGGAGTAATGTGTTACTTGTTAAAGGTTTTTAAATAATGTAAAATTCTAGCATAAAATATTTTGTCTTTGACAAAATTGTTACAGATAGAACAAAAAACTTTGATTCCGTATTTATGTACGTTTTATGCCATAAATTATCAATGAATCAATTTAAAAAATGATGTAAAAACTAGAAGTCACTGACGTCATTTGACCCAATCGTGGCGCCATTGCAGAGTATTGTGGAGAGATTGATAAAAAAATGTGACGTCATTTGGTTTAAATCGTAAGAAGCTCTTCACACTTTGCAACCGTTTTAACGAGGCGAAAAATTAAACTTTTTAAATTCATTCTTATAATAAAACGTTATCAAAGTTGACTGAAGTTTATGTGTATAAAATTATCTACCAGTGTATAACGAATGATGGTATCTAAAAACTGTGCATTGCTGATGAAAGCGTAATAAAAAGATTAAGAAAGAAATGCATAGATGATTACTAAATTTAGTGTAGATGAACGGAGAATCAAATATGAGGAAAAATTATATCTCGCAAGTGAATGAAAAAATAAACCGTTGTTTATTTAGTTCATCAGTTCCTTAGTATGTGTACATTTTCAGTGTTGCAAGCAATAAAAATATTTGTAATGTTACGGATTTGTAACAGGATATTGATAAACAAATTTGAAAACTAATTGAGGTGGAAGTGAAACAAGTGAATTATTGAAATATTTAACAAAATAATTTAATACAATTTAGTTCTAGCGTGCACTGATTAACTATTGGTAATGGTGCGAATTTATAACTCAATTCACTTTTATATTGTTGAATTACAAATATCTGTGCCCAAACCACACACATTTTGTTGGAATTTATTTCACATCAACCAAAAAACCATTTTTACGTTTTGGTATGCACGTCGCGACTTTTCACTGTCTAATAAAAAATACCTTATTGAGTGATAGAGATTGGATTTTTATTCCGAATGAAAAAAATTAAATATTGTCTCAAACTACAATAATGTGGCTTGACACTATTAACTTTACTGCCAGGCAAACTTTTAACATTTATGAATATTGTAGTGTAATCTACTCGTATACAAGGATAATTAATTGTATGTAAAAATTGAAGGTGTGGGTCTGGGCGCAAAAAGGAACAATCTGAAAATACGTTGCCTGATGTATACTTTTGATGCGGTAAGTGAGGTAGGTACAGTATGAAAGATCTAGAGTATCTCGTGTTTAGAGTGGACGAAGCATGTATGCAGAATTCGTTAGTGATGAAATGTAAGTAAAGTCTAAAGGCAAGGTGTTTGAAAGAGAGAGCACGAGAACAGTGTACAGTATAATTGTGAATGATAAATATTTGGAGCGAGTGGATGAGTTTGTGTACTTGCTAAGTATGCTTACGAGAGATGGAAATGCTGAAACGGATATTGAAAGAAGAGTGAATACAGAAAACTTTTGTTTAATGGGTGACTGAAGTGGTTGTCATTATTAGAAACATGTTTAAAGGACTGAAGCTAGCAGTCCGAAATGGGGTGCAGAATAGAAAACTTGGTTGAAATGGCTTTTGTCGTGTTTGGTGACCAGATCTGATTAGCCAGGCACTATTCAACCTTGCCTTTCCCACTACCTTAACATCATGGGATTCCTATAGTTTCACCGGCTCTACACGGAATCTTGCGCGGTATTCACTTAAAAAAGATAAACCAGAAAAAACACAAAAAAAAATAGAAAAGAAAAAGAGTTGAAAAATAAAATTTCAAATTACCATTAAATCTACAAAGAAAGAAAAAAAAATCTACTTATATACTTTCGTATGCAATAAGTTTGAAGGGATAAAATAATGATCTGATTGACATAACAACGAATAAATAGGTTCGAAACAAAGCTGTACATTTTCTTGTAATTTATTATTTTTATTTGTTACTAAAATATGTTTATATGATTCCAAAAATGATTGCTTATTAAACAACCTAAACTTATGTATTGTGTGTTTCGGTGCATTTGCATTCACTTCCAACAGTGTCCTTGCCTTAGCTTCATCTTGGTCTTATCTGGTCCAACTGAACGTGATTCCTTTTATCGTATGGAAACAAAGGTGCTTCGGGCAAACAAATACGGAAGAATTACTTTGAGTAGTGCATTCAAGTTGATTGTAAGCTTGTTGAATTATAAGTTGTTCAGGGTGTTGCCTATTCATAAATATCGGCTCGCCATTCATAACTTGAATAAGAAAGTCGAAATGTTGCATTTCCAGACAACAACATGCTTGTGGTACATGGCTGTACAACTAAAGGAAAAGTAACCGTACGAAGTGCGTTGCATTTGACAATTATTGATGATGAAGCATAAGTTGAAATCAATTAAACGATAATTAAAAATCCCGTCTAATGACAGGCTCTACGGTCGTCTTAATAAGATCCTCGTTTACGAATCTAGAGGTCGCAGGTTCTAAACCCAGCGTGCGCAAAACATAGTCAGGTACTTCTCCACAGTCCTTTTACCATCTCTTTCCCGTCCACATTACCTTCAGCCTCACAACATACCCTTGTTGGGAATGCCATAGTCAAATTAATGGCAGACGGTCGGGAGCAGTTAGGACTCTTGTGCGGTATTCACATATAAACATAGGAATTAATTAATAGGTGAAAGGCACAGCACTATCACCTTTATATTATAATGAAGAAAAGGAAATTAAAAAAAAAAAAACAAAAACCTTAATTATTTTGAATATTTTCTGCGTGTCCCACTGTTTGGTATGGAATTTGAGGTTATAACATTATTTATTTTTTATATGACTACCGCACAAGAATCTCAACTGCTCCCAACCGTCTAGAGCCAGTGAGACTATGTCATCCCCAAATAGGGTATGTTGTGAGGCTGAAGGTAATGGGGAGGGGAAGAAGATTGAAAAGAGGAAGGTTTGAAAGTACTTGGTTATTCAGATCTGGTTACCAAACACGGCTAAAGCCATATCAAAGCAACGTTTCGATTCTGAATGGTGGGCTTTCACCAGGGCGATACTGTACAGTATCTACCACTCTGGAACCTAAATACGTTCAGCTGGAAACGTCATTCCATCATGCGCTAAATGCTTTTAGGAACCATTACCAGAGTGGTAGATACTATATGTATTGTCCTGGTGAAAAAACACCATGTAAATGAATCAAAACCTTATTTGAAATAGCTTTAACTCTATTTTGTGCCTTATCTGAATAGTCAGGTGCTTTTTAACCCCCTCCTCGTGTATCTCCTTTCTCTCCACTCCCTTCAGTCTTAAAACATATCAACAATTAGGATGCCATAATCCCACTGGCTGTTGGAATTCTTTCGCAGTATTCAGATAAACAAATAAACTTACATTTTCGTGGAAAGCAATCACTTTGTGGTTTTACATATTCAAAGAAATGAAATAATAACTTAACAATAAAGACCGCGAATATAATTAAAATTTTCAAGACCAACATTAAATTCTTTTATTGGTCATTAAACTTAAAATATTATTCGTGGTCTTATACAAAGTAATTATTTCATTTCTTAAAATAAAATTAATTCAGGTATCTAGTGAAACCGAATTATCTCTGTATATGTTTTTTTTATCACTTTTCGTTCTGAATTTATTTATTATACTAAGGCAAAAAATGTTTTTTTGTTAATTTCTTCCCTCGAAAAAAGGCAATTTTTTACACGCGGATATTAACAATTGGAAGAACACTGTCAGACGCGTGTGATGTTTATACTGCATCCTACGTTTACATGATCCAAGGCCGTTCAGCCAATATTCCCTTTATCTGTTTGAATACTAAGTGGCTATTTGGGTCGACATTGGCCAACGGTAGGCCTCAACTACACTTACCGAGAACAGAATGCAACAAAACTTGGAGAAACTCCATCAGAATGTGGATCGTGGCGTAATTTATACAATATTGGAGTGAATATATAAATATATGGTCGAAGACGCCCGAGAAAGACATGGCACGATCAAGTAAATCAAATACTTAAATCGGGTCATGTGAAGAGTCAGAATAACAGAAGAGTATGTATAAGTCGACGTGTGAATGTGAATAAAGCAAGGAGTGTGTGCCAAGCCAGAGTTATATGGCGGTCCGTCCTCACTGCCTACCCCTGCGGAGAAACGGCGTGATGGTTAGGTGGTTTTTTTTTCTTTCTAATATAAATATGTATTTTCGTAGATAGCTATCGCTTTGTGGTTTGACATATTTAATGAAATTAAAAAATAATAACTTTATATTAGACCAAATTTATTATATTGATTTTTATGACCGACCGGTTTTGCTAAGCCTAAGCATCATCAGGATACAAAAGTACCTACAGTAGTCCAATATTAGGTATAATTCCTGTATTTGACGGCCTCCATGGTCGAGTGGTAAGACGCTCGACTACGAATCCAAAGGTCGCAGGTTCAAACTCGGCGTGCGCCAATAACTTTAACTTAATAAATATGTGTCATAACACATTTAATTCATAAGAAAATAATTCCAGAATGGTAGATACTCTAAGTATCATCCTGGTGAAAGACCACCATTCAGAATCGAAACGTTGCTTGAAATGGCTTTAGCCGTGTTTGGTGACCAGATCTGAATAGCCGGGTACTTCCCAACCTTCCTTTTTTCAATCTCCTTCCCTTCCCCATTACCTTAAGCCTCACAACATACCCTATTTGGGGATGCCTCACTGGCTCTAGATGGTTGGGAGCAGTTGAGACTCTTGTGCGGTATTCATATAAAAGCAATCTCATTAAATTTATCATTTTTCTTTATTAATCTTTTCAGTTGACATTTTGTCTCTTTCAATTCGTATTATCTGTCTCTTTATCTCTGTTCCTTTGTTATAATTTAAATGTTGTTCTATTGTTTCTCATTTTTTTGTTATTTTATTTTATATTTTTTTCTCCTTCTGTATGTATATATAACATCAGACTTTGTATTTTTTGTTTAATCTAATTTTGTACTTTGATTATGCTTAGCCTAAGCAAAGCCGGCCGGTCATAAAAAATAAAATAATATCCGTGGTCTTCTATAAAAAGTTATTTTTTAATTTCTTTTTAAATATGTCAATCCACAAAGTGATTGCTTTTTTCGAAAAAACCGGTCGGTCATAATTTTTTTTAAATAATATCCGTGGTTTTATACACAAAGTTTTTTTTACATATTTTCAAATATGTTGAACTTCAAAGTAATTGCTTTCTAAAAAAATATTAATCAGTTAATAAGTTTGTTTTAATTTCTTAACTATAGAGCGGAAAATCTGTTAATGTGAAGTACAAAAAACTAGAACTTTCGAACGGGTAAGAAGTGTATAATCGGATAATTAAAGTTTAGCAGAAGCTAAGGCGTTTTGAAACTCGCAAAAAATCAGGTAATCAAGTTAGTAACCCAGGTAGGTACGTGAAGAATTCAATAGTTTTAATTTTGTTTTGCTTGGTTCGTGTAAAATTGCCGCTGCAAATCGTAAAATGTGAGTAATTTAATTCAAGTTTTTTTTTTACAATTCGCCATTGCAGCGCCTGGTTTCCGGCCCATTGTGTTCTGACAATGCCAAAACGCTTTGCAAATAATACAGTTTTACAATATTCTTATTTCCGAATGGGTCTAAAAAGTCAAACATGACCATTGCATTGAAGCCCCGAAAAAAAGTCGACCGAGTAGCAATAAGTTTCATTGGATCAAAAACAAACATTGGGAAAGTAAGAACTGCGGGGAAAACGTTTTATTTCATTGTGGATTTAAAGTGTTGCAATAGTACAGTAAAAAATCTCAGACAGGGATTTTTTTGTTTAAAAGTTTTCAGAAATCTGGTGCGGCGCTAAAAATACATGAGAAGATTTTGATTGATCTCCAAACTGTAACAAAATATTCAATATTTATTTAGATAACTGTCCAATTTCAACGATTATCTGAAATATAAAAAAAATGCTGGGACACTGAAGGAGGGCTGTTGCTTTGAGCACTGGCGTTTGGAAGCAAGTGTAATGAGAGCGATGAATAGCAAATAACCGATAAACGTACTGTCTCTGTTGTACCCTTGGAGTAAGAATATATAAGGAGAGAGAGCTAAATATTTTTACCCAACCTATACAAATCTACGATAAATCACTTTTAGTCGTAAATCGTGAGAAAGAAAGAGACAAGACAAGTTTTCACATAATTTCGCACCACTTTTAGGTATGTAAGCATGTTTTCCGAGTCCCGCGTCTCCGGTGACTCTGCCCACTACGTTTTGTTATGCGACATAACTCAACGGTTTTTGAGGTTATTTCCTATATTTTTGTTGATAACAATACTGTGAAAAAGTGTTTTGTACAAATTGACAAAACATTATGTCGACATGTGCTATGAATGGTTGTAAAAAGGTGTGTCCATGAAAACCATTTTTTTAATCATTGAGAAATAATTTTGGATACAGGCGAATTCTTCAGTGAATGTATATATATATACTGTTTGTATCTGTGTTTTCTTCTTAAAAAACCCTAACCACGCCCGAGTCAAGACAAAAATCAACAATCCTGACTACGCTGTTTCGTAAAGCTATCTCTCCTGGTAAATTATTGCTCTTAGGTTGTAGCAGTACGATGAAACATTTGAGTTAATCCAGTAGGACCCATCTCAATTTTTTTTGACAAGTATGTTCTATATTTCGTATAACACGTATTTATAAAAATATTGCAACGTTATGTTCCAATAAATTTTATATCTAGAGAAATGAAAAAAATAACTTTATATAAGACTACGGATATTATTTCAATTTTTATGATCGACTGGTTTCGCTTAGCCTGAGCATCATCATACTTTTCTCGAGTTCTTAAATCAAAAATCTTCTGTAAAATAATAATGGATGGTTTATCCAATACATTATCTAGGTATATACCATACTATGTGCTCGGGTAGAGCTTTGTATATTATATAAAGATGGCAGCCAAGTCGGAAGAAAAAATCAAATAAATGATATTAATAATTTTCCAAATAAATAATAAGATCGATTTAAATGCCGGTTTCCGAACGATTAAAATAAGGTCTCGGTGGATAAATTGACAGAAGCGTTACTCCCGGATAGAGTAAAGGTTCCGGGTTTGAGTCTCGGTCGCGAATGTTAATTTTTTCTGTTTCGTATTTACGTTGGGGATTATTGAGATTATTTCAATTATTCATTTAGAAATAATATTACCTACAAATCTTTTTTTACAACCGTCACTACCTTTCAAATACAAATTCTTCCCATAAAATGAATTGATCAACAAATGCCAAGTAATGACTAAGTTATTATTAAGATACCCTATTAAGTAGGTATCGAGTAATTAGGTGCCTGATGATAAGCTTATTATCGATTTGGGAATACTCTCTGCTGACGGAAGTTGAATCAATGGCCTTGATAGCAGGAAACAAACGCTTCTACTGTAAACCATTAACTCTAGACAAATTGAGATGTGATGTTTTTGTTTTATCGCTTTGTAAATTTTCAACGCCCAGAGATTCTCAAATGCTTGCTGTGGTTAATTCAAAATACTAGGTTTTATTTATTTGTGATTTAATTTACATAGTACAAAAATGCAGTAGGATAGTATTTAGTAGCCATACAGTTATTTATTCCAGCATTTCGTTAATTCAATAAAATATATTAAATTAACATTAGATAGTTTCTTTAAAGATGCCGCGTGGAGGGTTTTTTGAAAAACGAGTGAATCTAAATTATAAAAAAACTTATGTTGTAGGAGGTAGGATACACAAAAAGCATGGTGAAAAACTAAGTATTGAAGTTGTATTAAATAATATTTTTAGAATAATTAAAATAATATGTAAAATAAGAAACGCAAGTAAGTTTATAATTGAGAAAAAAGTTGAACATATTTTTTTGAATATCAATTACGAACACGCTGGCTTCCTATCAAAACATGATTTAAATGTGTTTTCCTCCTCTGCAATAATCTTAACTCACCCGCAGGTAATTTATCACTATCGTTTATTTGAGTATGAGATTCTTTCGCCTAAGAGAGATGATTACTCTTGAAATCTACACTCACTTTGTTAATAACTTATGCTGTCATTGATAGCGCCACCTTTGGGATGAGCTACTCTCTGTTGGGAAATATTCTGTTCTAGTCAGCTAGCCCCTTTACCACCCATCTTAATCTTCGCGTTTCATTATTTACCCTACTCCTTCACATCCCTTCACTATTATACGGAATGGTTGGAAAATATTGACTCTTCTAGGATTTTGGGTTAACGATAAAATAAAATCTTTTGAAAAAACATGTAATAGTACAATACATGAATGTAAGTTTATTGGGAAGTTTTTTTTATCGTATCAGTAACATAAATTTAGAAGATGTTAGTAATGTTAACACTCCAGTTTTGAAAGAGGGTTCTAAGAATGAGAATTTAGTGCGATATTTTAGGTACAGATTATTAAAATATTATGAATAAACTTTTCTCTATGTATTACCAAAAACAAATAAATTAAAATTTTGCCATGAAAACGCTTTCATAAGCAAGATCAAATGGGCAACTAATCACCCCCTTCAGATTGTTGGTTTGATTATCACCCTCAAGTACGGAAAGGTTGATGAGTAATTTTTTTTCGTAAATACCCATGCCTTGATAATTTTTGTTGCAGAAAGATTTGGAATGTCGTCACAAAATATAATGAAACATAATATAATAGGCATTAGCCAAAGTAGGTTAGCATAACAACTTGAAGGTTTGGAAATGATTATATGAATGATAGGATAAACAAAAACAAGTGACATAGCTTAAAAAAATCATTTACTTATCTATATTTGTATTTAATCAAATTATTTATTTATTTATATACTAACGGACCACTATTACAAAAAAAAAAACACAAAACGGTTAAATGGAGCAACAGAAAAAATAACAGCACCTACACAATGAAGCAATGACCAAAATAGGACAAAATATGCATTTTAATAATCATTCAAGTCAAAGTCTGAGCAAGGTTTTGGTAAAGTCGAGAGAAAGAATAACAAAAATCATTTAGACTGGTGCCAAAAATTTCAAGACCATGGCTTGAGTTAACAAGTCTCGACATTCTAAACAGTGGAGAATGATACCCATAATAAGTAGAGTGATGATTGAGGAACAAAAATCATTGTTTCTAAATCTACGGCAAGGAATGTTGAACTGTATGAGTTGCAACAAAGAAGGTGAGTCAAAAATACAATTAATAATTTTTAAATACAAATTAAATCAAAAAAAATCGTACGAATTTCATAATATGAACAATCGCCTCTTTCTCGCCCTAATCTCCGTGCAAGTCCGCGTAAGAAGCGATGTTGTATGGATTCAATATGAACATATAAAATATATAAAATTATTGAAAGAACTCTCCACACTTATTTTCGACGTGGTCAATGATTTTTCACGACGAAGATGGGGGTAAGACTGACCAAAATAAATTATTCGGACGCCTGCAAATCATATTGGGGTATTTTTAAAGTTTCGTAGCAGCAAACCGAAGAATTCCACGGTAAGAGCACCTGCCTTGGAAGAAAGTTTGACCATCATTAGCTGCTGCCTGATAAGGCAATCGGAACTCGATGTTGGTGGTAAAAATAGCGGAACTGAGTGGGGATTCCCCCCAAGGCACAAAGAGACAGTGGAAATGTTGCAGACTTGCTTTGCGGTCTCGTGGAAAGGTGGGGAAATTTGTATATATCACCTGCTGTGCCCTAAAGCAGTATAGAAGCAGTTTTCTCCTGTGAATAGGCTCAGTGTATCCAACGAGTTCTGGGAAGTAGCCAGTAGCGTTTTCAAATTACTAAAACAAGTGTTTAATACAAATTTATCAAACAACATGATGGTAAGTTTATCATACTATAATTTCTACAGTAATTACGAAAAATTACAAAAATAGTGCACATGCATTGGACTTCCATGTAAACGTTTGAAACTGTAAATAGCTACCGTATTTTCGGATCCTTTGCTCAGTTCTTTTAACGCGAGAGAGCAAGATTGGGACGCACAGACTCCTACCACAAACACAACGTTAAGGTTTTATCGAGAGTATTGGTGGGCAATAGATGTGGTTAATTTAATTGATGTGAACTGTTGTTGGTGGTGATATGCGGTCGTTCTCGGGAGCATTAAACAAATAGCCGATACTGTCGATAAAACTTTATTGATGTATTAATGTTAGAGGTCTTAGAGGAGTATTTTCGAAATAGGTTTTTTGATAATAAACTTCAAAAAAATCTTTGTATGTTATTCCCAAAAAGCAAAAAAAACCTCATTCTGGGAAAGACAAAATTATGAAATGAAAAGAAAAAATGTTTTTACTAAGACATACAAATTTAAAAAAGGGAGTTCAAAAAAAGAGCGAACAATCGAAAAAAATACACAAAAAAGAAACTCATAGGAGTAGAAATGAATTAGATAATTTCGTACCTTTCTTAGAAAATGGAATAAAAATAATTGAGATATTGTATTATAATACCAAGGATCTATTCGCAATCTCTTTTTGTTATTTTCTTGTAGTTACCAATTTATAAGATTTTTTTATGACCTTCTACGGGCCTTATGGGATGGTCCGACGCTCTGTGGGGTACCCGCTTGCACAGCGCGGATGTAAACTATGCGCCTGAAGCTTAAATGTAGACTGACTGAATTCAAGACTTCGTTTGTGTGAAAGCACTATGAAACAATACATGCTTTTGTAAACAGGAAGATAAATAAAATAATCGTTAAAAAAAAAAAAAAACTCTTCGTGAAAAACTTTAATGATAGAAAGAAAACACTAATAAAAATGTGACAAGTACAATAATACGCTGTTGGAATGGGGAGAAAATAGTTATCTTTAATGTTTTTTCAAATGAAAAATGGTGTTTTAGATAATATAATTAAGGTTCTTTTCTAAATCATTCGATGTCTGACAAAGACACCTATATGCTTTTATTCACTCCAAGATGAAAAAAAAACAGGCATTTCGATGAAAATCAATCTCGCGGCTATTCCGCCACCGGACCAGGAGACACCGTTACTAATGCGCCACGAAGTCCACCACTTTCTAATCGGATCGTCTCGGTATTCCACTTGAAACACTGCCATTGCGCTCTGTACTCGCTGCAGCGTGCGATGGATCGGGTTCTTGGCCGAGACCTCTGCTCGCCAGGCAGACGCGCACCCACTCGGCCATTGAGCAATGCTAACAGTGCTTCATTACCCCCATGCAATCGATTCGTTATCCTGAATTTTTTCAATTACTGGAAATACAATTGTAGTTTGAAAGCAACACTGACGGCCTACGTGGGCCAGTGGTAAGACGCTCGACTGCGAATCCAAAGGTCGCGGGTTCAAACCCGGCGTACGCAAACACATTTTGTTTTATTAATGTGTGTCAAACCACTTTTAATTAACATAAAAACATACACAAAATTATACCGGTCGGTAACTGAGTGGATAAACGCGTCGGATTCCCACCCTGGCGTCGTGCGTTCAATTCCTCTACTAGCTAAGTCCTCTGTCATTGCACAAGCAACATCTTCCACTTATCATGATGACAGTAGGAGTATTTTTAATATTGTCAGGTTATTCGTAACCCAGGAATGTTCGTCTTTCTTTTAAAAAAAGAAAAAAGTTATCTTTAGTATTTTTATCTAAATATTTAGCTTACAGACTTTTCTTTTATCCTTCTTCTTCATCTCCTCAACTCTATTAAGTACATATTTTTCTTGAAATTGAGGATATCATTATCTTCTCAATTGGCACTCTAGTTCAAACTCATATAAAAAGTTCCTTTCCGTTGCCAAGCCATTTATGCTATATTCATTAAAATTCACTATCAATCTCACAATGTCTAGACCTAATAAGGCCAATTTATTTATTTACGGTCAATGACCATTCATAAACAATATTAATGTAGCCACTAGCCATTATTCTAGGAATACGTTAAACACAGTAGTGCATGCAGATAGGAACTCAAAGGATAAAACATAGAAAAAAAACATTATAATTAAAGTTGTTCACATATTTAACGTAATGTGCTTCAATATGTTAGTTTTTACTTGACCCAAGAACATAATAAAGTAGTAATTTCTTCACAATACGTAGTATTTGATAGTTTGTAGGTAACACAAGAAAAATACAGTCAAAAAACCGTAGACAACTAAGCTACGAATATTTCAATCTGATATACTTCCTATTTGTTATTCCGTTATCACTCAAAATAATATATCGTCTCCGGAAAGTTCACCAGAGCACTTAAAAGTTTTGTTTGTTCTACAATTAAATTCATAAGTCTTCAGTACCTGATTGGATTAAAAAAAAAGTTAACTCAATGCTCTCACTGATTACCTGAAGCGACGAAAAGCTGAAAATGTCCCAAACTTGTGTCGCTTGAGTCAAACCTTCTGCCAAATGGTAAATATATTGTAGATGGTTGAAGGGCCACAAAAGTCTTCAGAATCAAACGAGAGTCAGAGCTTTAGATGCAGACCAAAAAAACTAATCAAAACTGCATATTCAACTAATTTTTGACCAAAGTATCGCTTAAGCCCTTTTGCCTTTCCAGAGACGATATATTGTTATTTTCATCTCGAGCAATGTTGATTTTAACCAAAAAAAATGTCTCCACTGAATATTTCAACAGATCTGATTCTGATTTAGTTTACAAGCTAGTAAACTAAAATAGAAATAAATTGATGCTTATTATTTTGACAGAAACAAATAATAACAAACCAATTTACTTCCGGCAGTGAAATCTACAGTTTCCTCAACCTGGAACTAAATCGGCTTCCGGCTGGTAGAGTAATAACGATCTTACCGCCAGAGTCAATAATGCTAGCATTTATTGAGAAAATATTTAATATTATTTGGAATCTATCTCAATTCAATTCAATTAGATAGTTTGTAGAAGTAATTGGTTTAGAATAAAGTCACAGCAATAACAAAATAAATTAAAAAAATTAAGACGATTTTGTGAAGATTCTATCACTGATAAATTCTTTGTAACCTCTCTTTCTTTTATATGCATCGTTCTCAAGAAAGAGGGAGATGTTACAACGAAGCAATTTGTAAAGCCTTCTTTTTGGTTTATACAACGCTCTGTATTCTGTTTGTATCCTTTTTTATGACAAATATTTTCGGGTTCAAAATATTCTGAAGATAATTGAAATATTTCTACTATCATAATTATAAGTGGAAAATGTTGCTTGTGCAAAGATGGAGGCAGAGGAATTGAACCCACGCACGCTGTTAACTCGGCTACAGATTCGAAGTATATTTATGTATTACTCGGACCAATTCAATTTGCTTGGTCGCCCGCAACATTGTAGTGGTGAATTTCACTAGAGCGCCTTTACGGTGAATTTTCACAAAAATGAAGCCATACAAATTAGCCGAGTATTAGAACTTCTCGTGGCGCCGTCTGCATTCTGCATCAAGTTTAAAACTGCCAATGCTGAAGAGAAAAGAGGGCATCAAGAAGTGGTGAAAATTCTAATCTGAAGGGTTGTCTTTTAACAGGGCGGTACTGAAAAAGTCTTCCATTTATTTAAAAAAGTATTCTGTTTTGATATGTTCTGTTTAAACTGTTTCTCTTTCCTAATAAGATGATTTTTTAGCTTGATTTTAAAGCTTTTGTGTTACGGTACAATCTTTGCAAACTTATCTTTATTGATTCCTGTACATTTCAGGAACCATTTCAACATTTATAAATCCATCATAAAAGTTTTTTATTTGTTGAATAAATTTAAGACGTTTTCTCACAAACATTTTTATTGAAAACAAAACGCTTTTGTAAAAAGTTCATTGAACTTTGTTTAACAGCATTCAAGATTAAAAATAAATAAGGCCAACTAAAAAAACGCTTTAGCAGTAATTATTTTATCAAGTTGTTCAATTTGAAACGGTTACATGATTATTTTCATTTCCATTAAGAATGCTGTCATGTAATAATGGTTTCCAAAATAACAAGCAAAAATCAAAAGAAATCGCTTAAAAAAATACTAGTTTCAAAAGATTGTAAAATATGTACTTTTTTATTGAATTAAGCTACTCATCGCTTTGATAATACTTACTAGAGCGGTAGATACTCTCAGTATTGACCTGGAGAAATACCTACATTGAAATTCGAAATTTCTTTGAGTCAGGTACTTCTCTACCTTATTTTTCACCACCTCCTTTCCCTCATCACTTATTTCAGCTTCACAACATGGTTTTTTCTTCTTCTTGTGGCCTCCACTATCGGAGGTTGGCCATCATTAGGAAAATCTTCACCCTGGAGGCTGAAGCCCAGACCAACTATGCGGAACTACACTCGCACCTTCCGACGTTTTCCATAAATCTTCTCTGGATTATCTTTGCCTGTAGTATTGATTAATGATCAAGATATTAGAATCTTCTTATTTTTATTCGTAAAAGCGAAATCGGTAGGTGACAAATGATTAATTTGATAAGACATCTATTTCACGCACGCTAAGCGAGAATTTTTATTTTAACTTCGCCGGGTTTCGACACACCCGCATCTTGACCCATAGCCACGAGCCTTACCCCTCTTCCACATAGGTCATTATCGCGTGATTAACATAACATAATGATAGAATCAGTCATTATGTATTATTAAACGCTCACATTTGAATACACAACAGCGTGAGAATTTTAATGCTAAACGATTTCCCATCGCATTTATTTGCATCAAATTTAAAAGTACTGCAATATTCATCATGCATTAATTTATATTAACTCTATTATATTACCATAGACAACATCTCAACTTAAATTAACTACCCATTTCAAAGAGTTGATAAAACTACTCTTGTTCTTTATTAATAATTATGGCGACGAGTTGTATTGACCGCTATGGTATTTATTGTAAATAAGTACTGGGTATCTGTTTACAGCATACCTGAATCATTACCATTCTCTGTTAGTTACAATAATTACGTAATCATAGTTATGCAATAATTGTTATTCTACATAAATCAACTTGTTATACAGCGGTTAAATTTTGAGCCCATGGAATGATAATTAGATAACAATTATTACTAACTGACTGACAACTTAGTTGTTGATACGGTAAAATCATAATGAGCATTTGAGTTTTTTTTAAACCCTTTTTCATTAATGTGGAATAAACTTACATTTTTCGTGCTTTAGCTTGATATTGCTTTAATATGGAAATGATTTTTGGACAATTATTAATGGCAGCTTTTTTACTTAAAAAAAACAGATGGCGCTTTGCAAGTATCGTTATATTTTTTCGTTTCAAAAGTTTAATTTTATTCTTGAAACTAAACAGAAAACTTAATTCATATTTAGGTTGTTCATTATTTACACTTTTACCGAAATGAGTGCCTATGTCTTGATTCAATCTTCCATATAACGCTTTCGTGTGACATCTCCGACTTCTTCATACATACACTTCCGCGTTTATTTGGCCCGTTAGTAGCCAAGTGGTCTCAAGCGTTGGGTTCGCACCGAGGCTTTGCGCGTTAAATTCTCTGCTAGTGTCAAGTCCTGATGAAAGTAGGGATTAGTAAAATACTGTTAGGTTACTCGTAGGTAACCATATTAATATTATTAGTAATTATATAATATATTCTGCCTACACTAATTTCATCATACATCCGCTGTACTTGGACAAACCGTCTCAGCGTTCCTCGAATCTAAATCTTCGAGTTCTACCCAATTTTCTAGATCTCCATCACTTCCCTTTTCTTTTCCCCCTTCCTTTATTCTTACTTTTCATACAAATAGAATAAATTTGTTGAATAGACCTTATTTCTATATATATATATATATATATATATATATATATATATATATATATATGTTCATATATAATACGAATTCGCATTTTCGTATAAAAAAACGATAAAATGTATTTTGGGCGTTTCCGTGTGCCCAAAGTAAGGTAAAATTTCAATAAAAATCATAAATCATGAATTTTCCATACTACGAACATAATTTCAATGTTGATATATACAAAAATTCTAACAGTGAAACAAAGCTTGTTTATATCATGTGTTACTAATGTTAACAAAAGATTTAGAGAAAATAACAAAAATACCTTCTCATTGTATGATAATTCCAAAGGATGACTTGGCCAATTTAAAAATATATTGTATTTAATGAATCAGCTTAAATTGGCCACAATAAAGATACGAATTGCAATTTACCATAAGAATGGTACGCAGGCTGCCTTAGGCGAAATTAAAACATCACAACAAATATGTATAATGAGTTACATTAGGGAAATTTTTCATAAAACTGTATGCTATAGCATTGATGTTTGCTTAGAGTAGGGCTGCGTAATTTTCTCTTATCAATATCAACGACATTGCAAGGTCGTGAATTATGAGGTGCACTCAAATAACATACATTTTATTAATCTGTTTTTAGAGTTAAGTTATTTGTAAGACGCCTTTTTTCTCCTCATAATAAGCTCTTCTTGATTTAGGCATTTGTAACAATAATTTCATAAAATATCTCTAGTTCCACAGATTTATGACCAAACTTACTTATTTAATACTTAAATATACTCTCTGTACAATTTTGACTGCCTGACGCATCCGAATAAGGGAGTTATTCTAAGTCGTCAGTCCGTCTCATTTTTAGACGGTATCTTATTCACTTATCCAACAAATGAGGCCATTGAATGTAAACACCTACCAGGCTAATGATATCCAGTCACTTCACAACACTAAAGCGATTTCAATCAACGTTTCAATCAGTGTAGCAGCGACAAACATCCGGCCCCCCAGGCAAGCTTGTAAAGTGGCGCCTTCACATTTCATACAAACAGAACTTAATAAGAGCTAAGGTAAATCTGTTTATAAATAATACATTTTTATTCAAGGTTTTCACACAACAAACGTAGGTACCCAATAAGTGCATTCCCACCTAACACTTAGAAACGTATGATACGATAATGACAAGGATGGAAAAAATACCGTTCTACTTTTCAGTTGATCACAGTTACAGCTTAAATAGATCAATCGTCAGTACTTAATACAGATTGCATTCTCATTTTTTGTTAGCCGAACAAAAAATAGAAATGAATTTTCATTCTTACAATCCAGAAACTGCGTCAGTCAGCGCCGCAGGCGAAACGAAATCATGTTTCACAAAAAACACAAACATAATATAAATTATGTTTGGTGTTTTGTCTCCATGTATTTGTTATGATACTGGTTTCGAAACTCAAAAGGATAAAAGTGAAAAAAAAAACATAAAAATAACACAACCGCATCGTCTTCCTAATTGATTCTACCGCTTTACTAGAATACAGTGTGCGTTCCATAGCAACGAACTATATTTTTTTTAGTGAAGTATTTATATTTTCTAAAATCGAAAGATACGAATCTTTTGTTCGTTTGAGTATTTTTTGCTTCCGCACGTTATCATGGTGTATAAATCTGCTTCAGATACAATTATTTTCATGCTACCTTCATTTTTTTTCTTCTTCTGGAAGTGTGTGTATTAAGAAGCCTTTTATACGATGGCTCCTTCGTAAATAATACAAATATAACATATTGTTTTGATACATATATTATGGTACAATAGATCGAGGCTATTAAAATACAGCACAATAGAGGGATGCCTAGATTACCTTTTTAAAGCAATGGGTTCTTGACCCGTTTAGAACAAGCTTTTGAAAATAATAATTCTCCTTCTTTTTTTAGATTTTGAAACGTTTAAACCGTTGGTTTTGTAAAATATTATTTAAAAGATGGTCCATGGTCGTGTTTTCTATAAAAAAAAGCACTATCCATTTGTATTCACATTTCCGTACCTGAAAGTAAAAATTAAACGTACGATACAAAGGGGGGTGACGTAGTTACTGCATTTGATCGTGCTTTAAAAAAAGCTTTTTATGACATAAACTTAGGTGATTTATTTTGGTAATACTTAGAGAGAAGTGTATTTATAATATTTCAGTAATCTTTATCTTAGATAATAAATCGATTCATTTTGTCAAATGCGTGTTTTGAAAATCAAATCACTTCATTCGACTCTGAAAACAATCAAGCAAACACCACCATTAAGACACAGTAAAAGGACACTTCCTGTTTCAACCAGCTTTCCGTTCCATTTTCAAACACTTAACCTGATTTCTCTTTCATTCCCCTCCTTACTAAATACCTTCCCCACACATTGAATGAAAAACACTTTGTCAAAAATATAATTTTATTCTCCCAGTCTATCCAAGATAGTTAAAAATTGGAAAACAAATCCGCAAGACAAAAAAAAAACAGTATAATTTCGGTTGTGATGTGAGCACGTAACATTCTGAATATACAGTATACTTATTTTCAGTACATATAATTAATTTATACTGCCAATCTCATAATAGTCGGAGGTGTAATGGTCAGCACAGTTGTTTTCCGTGGTGTCGATTGGGATTCACTCATCTATAATGTGCAAATTTATGTTAATAAAGCTACTGTGTTCACAAGGGATCTCTCAAGATGATTTATCTATTATAGCATGTATTGAAACATAATACTGTGTGAAATTTACATTATCCAACTCATCTTTAATAAATTTACATCCATAACAATATGATTAATGCTTGGATACATTACATCAAGCTTTAAGTTAACTTTTAAGATTATGATAATTCACGTTGTACTTACAAAATTTGTATTTAATAATAATAATAATACTTAGGTAATTTATGCAGCGCCGTTTTGTGAAATGTCACCTCAGGGGCGCTTAAACGTGTACTCTGCTATTAATTAGAATGGTTAATTAAACATAACAAGTTACGTTATATCTACTAGAAAAAAATGACTGAACTAATCTCGTAACAACCTTGCAAGGTTAGATTCCTTCATTAATTTGTCATTAAAACAGCAAACATACGTTCAATTTGAATATAAAATTAACATTATTTGTTAAGTGACTTTTGTAACACTGGAAAGAACTGTCGGAACTCTGTCGGACTATTAAATATGGAATAGTCCTACTATTGTTTTGAGCGTTGTTCAAACACCCTTTTATCAATCATGCCGCGCCTAGAATATTTTTGTTAGACGAATGGTTGGTGTAGAGGGCGTTTAGTAATCGATGACCAAAATCTCACATTTTCTAATATATGAAGAAAATAGGAATTGGCCCTCGAGATTTATTAATACTTTAAGGGAATACCCAATGTGTTTGGTTTTTTGTTTTACTAAGAAAGTTTTTTTTTTAAATATTTCTTTTGACTTGTCAACCGCTTGTAGTCTGTAAAACTATGGTATACACAGCGCCTTTGAGATGACTTATCTCAAAAACGGCGCCACACAAATCGTCCAAATATTATTAGTATTATTATCCCCATTTGGAGAATATTGTGAGGTAGAAGGAAGTGAGGAAGAATAGGAGATGGGGATGATGAAGGTTGGAAAGTCTTAGGCTATTCGTATCTGGTCACAATACTTAGATACAGTCAATTAAAACAGATATTAGATTTTGTAAAAAACGACAGGATGATTAAATTGATCTCAGAAAAATACTAATAAAATATTATATTACCCATGAAACTGTTCAATGTTATTCAAAAAACTACAAGTTTCATCATGCGAAGAGTTTTATCATTATTTTAAAGGAATAGTACCTAATTACTTACCGAATATTCCGTACTTTGTTTTCGATTCGGTAGTTACTCAATCTTCTGTATCCGCAAAAAACTAACTTTTCTAAACTCGCTTAAGTTCATACCAACATGCACATTTTTCGAAAATCTAGCTGCATTGGAATCTCGAAAAGTTATGAAAACTAATTTTTCGTTTGTGCACCAAACACCATGTGCCGAGAAATCAAAATAATATTGTGTATTATATCACACGAATTGTAACAGAATCAACTGTACTTACCGGTCACGACCGGTGATGGATTGCTCCAATGGACATAAATAATAAATCATTAATGATTATCTGGCGATTGACCTTATAATTTGTATTACTACTTATTTCAAGTACCAGTGTACTTGAAAGGATTAATCAACAATTATAAGTTGGACTCATTGAATAACTATTTGCATTTATTCTTGTTTACGAGTGTTAATGGACATTATGGTCGATTAATTCGTGATGGAATTTCTGGTAGCTAAAACAGAATAATTGATATGCAAACTATATGTCCTTTTCTATCTGTTGGATACAAATAACATCTCTTATAAATTAAATCTGATTAAACATGTTCTTTATTTAAAGATGAATATGGTTCCGACCGAAACTAGTAGCGAGTTTGTATGGTAATAAAGTTGTTTATAACTGAATATCTTCTTCTTTCAATTATAACTTCAATCCACAAAGTTTTTTCTTTCTTTGAAAATTCAAACTTTTTTTAAGTCTTCGTTCTTTTTTATGTGGATTAATACATGTGTTCTACTACAAGGAACCGGTCGAACTAAAACACCGTCATTTGGGGAAAGTTGGGTGGCTAAAATCAATGTTGTAGAGAAAGAGAGCGGGTATCGGGAAGAACCTGGCTATTCAGATAAAGGTTAAATTAGTCAAACTCGATTCTAATAGTTTTTATTCAAATGATTTCTCATCAAGCGCCTATTCGATTTTGTCAAAAATTGCACTCATGTATTGTTTCAAAGTGTGAAATGCACGAATTAAGTATTGCATTCTGTAAGTCTAAAATCTAACTTTTATTGCAGAGCTTAACACTCTGTGCCAGCGGACAGTTCCCTATAGACTCTATAGAGCATCGTACCATCCCTATGAAATATTGCCAATCGTAACAAGCGAAATATGATCAAAACACATAATATTTTCTTCAATAATGAGCCATTTTTATATTGTAAATGTCTTAAATCTATTTATTTTCTCGTTACAGTTCCTCGTGATTCTGTGCAGCGTCGTAGCAGCAGCTTCCGCAGACTGGGATTCCCCATCCTACGGGGGAATCCACGAGTACGGCCCCGCGCCCTTGGCCCATGACGGCACCGTCGTCGACACAGCCGACGTGGCCCACGCCAAGGCGGAGCACTACGCCGCCCACGCCAAGGCAGGCGGACCCTCCGCCCTCCACGGCTGGGCCCCCGCGGTGGCCGCCCACGCCTGGGCCCCCGCCCCGGCCGCCTGGGCACCTGATGCGCCTGCTTATGACGCCTACGTACCCAAATGGCACGGGCCTCTTGCTCAGATTGAACTGACCCACGACGGGAAGTACGTCAGAGACACTCCCGAGGTTCAACACGCGAGGGCTGAACACCTTTCGGCGCACGCTCAAGCCCATCACGGATACAGCCCTGACTATACCCCGGAGCACTATAATGAGGCTTCCTACAATCATCACCTTTGGTAGATCAAACATCGAACCCAAGATCATCTGACGATGGTCCGAGACCCTACTATCCACCGAGCAGATAAACGCAACCTAAAGTGTACGATTATCCCTATTAGATATATTATATAACACGATATTATGACCGACGCACATCTGAATCAAAGCGGGTGCCATAAAATTGATAAAAAATATAGTTTTAAAGCGTTCCGATAAATATCGAAAACAGACGGAAACCAATACACTGAGTCGTTATTGTTTTGGTTCGGCTAATCTTTTGGATATGAAGATCATGAACGTCTCTTGGGTTATACACAACTTTATGCATCTACACAAGCCAAACGCCAGTAAACTTTGAAAGATTGTTTCAATAACTAATCTTATTGAACATGAATGCGTCAAGAGATTCGCTAGGCCCAAAAAAAAATACAGTGTGTTTTCGATTTGGAAAGGATGCTCAACAACCAAGTGGTTTACCCAGTGGAAGCAACCCAGACACAAGCTGAGGAAGAGGTGTTCTGATTGCGTCGAATAAGATTGGAGCGGGCTGGAAACACTTGTAGATGAGGCCAAATCACATCATGTAGTACAGATACGCTGATGATCAAAAATGCTCTACCATACAGTAATTTTTTTAAGCGTTTAGCGCAACTTTTTAGAGACCCCTAGTTTTAGTGGTGCCAGTGCAACCAATTGTTTTGTCCTATTAGTTCAAATCCTAAATTTGAGCCGAGCATGTCTTAACTGTTTAGGCATGCTCTTTTTTCAATTTATTCTCACTATTATGGTATATCGATGGTCTATTATTATCTCTTTTCTATATTATATCTAACAATTATAATTCTCATAATGTGACATACGACTGATTATCTGTTTTAGTTTTTTTCAACGCATGCCTTCTTTTTTGAAAATCAGTTTTTTTGTAATATGCTGTCTTTTTTATCTCGATTTATTTCTAATAATGATTCCCATATTTCTATACATGCTTCTTTTTTATGTATTTTATCATCTTCCACATTCGTTGTTGTTTTTCTTATTATGTATATCGTTTTTTTATACCTATCTCTATCGTTTATCTCTTCTTCTTAAAATATATTTTTGTATTTTATGTTAATTTGTGATGAACGCAATAAAGAATAAAAATAAACAATTATTGTATTTAATTTATAAAAAAAAACTAAGGTAGGTCCTTACGATCCAAAAAAACAACTTAAACGTGTATCGCGAACATTTTAAGGAGAGCGTAATTTTTCATTGAACCATAAAAATTATTTTAAAATTTTTGTTTTCATAATGCATTAGGTTGGGCTAACTGCTAGTTGATTAGAACACAATAGCCAAATATACCAGTTTTATTTTGAAAGGTTTTTGTACAAGAACTTACTACATATATGAGCATCTTGGTACATTGAAATTATTTGTGTAGACATCGTTTTTATAAGGTCTAAACGGTTCAAATAATTAAAAATAAATTTATGCCCATTTGAAAAGAAACACATAAATACTCGTACCAAATATTAGCAACGGGAAGTTGGAGACCATCAACGTAAAACATAAATGACTGACTTACCGTCAATAACCAATAAGTACATTGAATATTGAAAAATAAAAGTAATACAGTTTCACGTTTTCACCGCTAGAGGGCTCCCGCTTCAAATTTATCTACCATTGCAAAAGGAAAATGCTCAATGTATCGATATTGTTTGAAAAACTGTTTTTATCTTAATGCTCTCGCACTATAAATCTTTTCTCATACACATTTAAAAACGCCAATTTGATTTAATTTAGTCTAGAAGGTTCTCGAAAATAATACTTGAACCACCAAATTTGGTATGGTCTGACTTTGATTTTATCTCGGTGAATGGCCAAGGTTTGGTAAACAGACAGATAGTGGTCAAAAATACCGCTACGGGATATTTATTTAATACAAAAAAAATCAATTCCTCGCCACGGAGGCGAAAAACAAATCGAAATACTTTTTGCTTTCTCAGTTGTCAGCAGTAAGTTTTTATAAAACTGTTTGCATATTTTCATTGCATACGTAAAAACGTTTGTTTTGATTTTGTTAATCTGTCTCATGTGTGTTATTTGCGAGGGCTTGGCACGAGTTGGTTGATTGTTGAATTAATAACATGCAATGATTTTTGAATCTTATCCAAATTAATGGAACGGTAAGAAATGCAAGGAAGTTTGTAAGTACGCATTACTCTTAACAACTAAAAATACTAAAATGGGCATTCAGTTGATTCAGACCTGAGTCTATACGAACTTATTATATTTAGATTACGCGATGTATCTTAGCAGGTAGAAAATAATAATCTTGCGACGCAAGTGTAGCTAGTGATTTGAATTTGTGCATCAACTTAAAAAAAAAAACAAAAAATTAACCATTCTGAGTGAGTCGCAAACTCCTTGGTTCCGTAAAAAAAGGTTTTAACCTGGTGGGGGCAATTAAGTTGTATTAAATTTGTGTTATTAATAATAAAAAAAAAATATAATAAAATAAAAAAATACCCAGCATACTTGTACCTCATTCAAGAGTGATATTCTCAGTATCGCCTTGTCACAAATTAGAGACAAAGACAAAGCTTAAAATGGCTTTAGCCGTTTTCAATGACCAGGTATAAATAATCGTATGATTATCAACCTAAATATTTTCACATTTTCGTGGAAAGCAATTACTTTGTGGTTTTCAATATTTAACGAAATGTAATAAATTATATGACCGATCGGTTTCGCCTAGCCTAAGCATCGTCAGCTTATTTTTTACACTGATGACGCTTAGGCTAAGTGAAACCGGTCGGTTATAATTTGTTTAATAAAATCTGGGGTCTTGTACAAAGTAATTTTATCATTTCATTAAATTATTTATACAGGATTATCACGGGCAGAGTTATATGGCGGTCCGTCCTCTCTGCCTACCCCTGCGGAAAAACGACGTGATGGTTAATTAGCTATCATGTGCCGTGAGCCAGGAATAGAAGTCGCTAGAGCCCAAAAAACTACTTGAAGTGGGCACAGAATAAAATAAATAAAAAAACTTTTAAATACACTAGAAAAAAACCTCCTTCCACTCCCTTTTACCAAGATCATAATAGCATTTCTCAAATCGTGGATGCCTTAGTCCTTCTAGCTCCGGGCAGTTGAAACCACTAAACAGTTGACTTAGTGTATATAAAAAAAGGTGCTGTATAACTTATCCAATTATTTTTAATAATTAATTTTCCATTACGTGCGGCGTCAACTTATTAGTGCAGTGAAAGTCTGTGAACTAATCCATCAACTTGAAGGTTGATTGCAGTTAATTTCGGCCCAAATAAAGCCTGTTGTCGTATTAAATGCACTTTTTATCAAACGACGCCGACTACTTCCATGCACCGTATTCTTTATGGCGGCGGTAAACATTATTCAAGTTCAGGCGGTTTGTTTGTGGTGTGACTGGCGAAAAAATATCTGTTCCGGTTAATTGTTTTGGTATGTTTCACGTTTGTCGGTATCTACTTTATATAAATAAGTAAAGGTGTGTTTCAAGTACTAAATATATGGAAAAGCAAGGAAGAAATATTAAAGTCGAAACAATGAATTTATTAGATAAATAAATTTATTTCTTCGTGCTTGAGGGAAGTATTTTTAGGAGTAATTAAAAAAAAAGTTTTCAAAGATGGCAGCCTATGTCGCAAGACATTGAAAAAGAATAGTAATAATTTTCAATAAAGTATGAGATCCATTAAAATGCCGGTTTCTAATAAGGTCTCGGTAGCTCAATTGGCTGAGGCATTACTCCCGGATAGAGTAGAGGTTCGGAGTTCGAGTCTCGGTTGCGACCGTTATTATTTTTATTTTCTGGGTTTTTCTGTTTCATATTTTCGTTAAAGATTATTGATATTTTAAATAATGAAAAAAGTTTTTCTTTAAATGTGTAGCGCTCCATTTTTAAAAATTTATTTTAATCAAATTTAATAATATTATTAATAGGTTCTGCTAGTTTTTATTTTTAGTTACAGTCATTGCATGGGAAAACAGATTTAAAAGTAAAATACCTAACAGAATAAAAATTGAAAGATAATTCGGTTTATACCGAAATAAATAATAAAACAGTAAATTAAAATGATATTATATGGAAATTTCGTTTTCATGTAACCTGATCAATGTTTAATGATGGTCCCGAACACTGAAACAGCTGTCACTAAAAATAAAAAGTGAAATTGGCAGAACTTAATAATAATAATATATAATTTAATTATATTAAAATTGGTCATTAGTGCTCTGTTACTTTATCCCTTGGTCCCGACCACAGACAGAATAAATATTCGTTATTCTATGTTTTGATAAAACATTTTTTTTCTTCTAGTTCTGTCTTTTTTAAAGATGATAACAATACGTTATAACTTAGAACAATGTCTAAGGTTTCCAGCGTACATTTTTTAAAACTGTTAAGTTCTACGAAATACGTACATAAATATCTGCAATAGGTACAGTTTTAAAACCAGCTACAGTTTGGAACATTTTGTATAAAATTGCAGTATGTATTTTATATAAAATTTGAAAGGTTACAGCTCAAAACATTTAATCGATTCATACGATTTATAGTACAGACCTTTTCATTGACTTCTATTTGTAGATGAAGTTAGTTGGTACCTGCTGTAAGCATGTCTATACTGTTGTGTAATAAAGGCAATTCTAAAGATTATATTGTATTTATATACCGCAGTTTCGTGATATTTAACCTCAAGTGCGCTTTACTAAAATAAACTTAACCATACTCAGGGATCATGTTTTAAAAATTATCCCACTGTCTACATTATGTGGTTAGTAAAATATGAACAGGTGATTTATTATATATTTTGTTGCTGGGCTGTCGCTCACTTAGAAGCTTGGTTCACCCTAAATTTTCCCGTTTTTTTCTTGTTCTCCATACCTTCATGACAAAAATGTAATTTTTATGAAAAAAAATAGAAAAAAAAGTTTTGTCCACCTGGGTGTCCTTCTTCCTTTTCTTTCTTCCATTTCTTACTTCGATCCTGTCAATCCCATCAAACTATATCTAAATAAGCTAGAGATTTTTATATCAATATTGGTATAAATATCTTATTATCTATGGAAAGATGGATAAATTACGTTATAGGGTAAGATGCCAAATTTTATAGCTTCAAATCTACTTCTTAAATACGAGTGTAGTTCCGTTTTGTTATTCTACACTGCAGCCTAAATGGTGACGATTACACCGATGATAGACAACCTTAGATTGGAGAGGGATTTTAAGAAGAATAAGAAAGAAAAGCTACAGATTTCAACATTGAGTCACATTTGATTTAAATCGCCCACGATATATTTTGATTCCCATTTAATTGACTTGCCATATTTACCACCAGAGCAATCCAATCATTCAACAACCTTGAAAACACATCTTAAAACTAGATTCCGCACTTGGTTCGTTTATATTTTGAACAGCTATAGGGAATGGCCCAATGGAATGTTGTCGATTAAAAAACTTCACCAAAAACCAGACCACAAGATATTGTAATTATTGGTGTTTTTGATTAATGATAAAATCAATTTCATCTAATTCGAGAACAAAAGAATTGACTAACACTATTGCTGTGCAATGATTTTTGGTAATTGTTTTATTGGATCTGATTTTACCATCGTTGATTATGTAGATTTTTAAATTGACATCTAAATAAACGATTAAATAATTCAAGGGGCTATTGTTTTGAAAGTTTGGAATAATACTGAGTAGATTTTTATGTAAATCACTTAAATCGCCGAAGGAAAGAATTCATCAATCAGATCCATAGCATATAACAACCATCACGTTTGGTCTAATTTTTAAATGAAACATTTTTTACAAGGTTAGAGACGGGCCCCTTGTTTAAAAATCAATTAAAAAACGTGTTTTTTAATTGATGACTGTCATGAACTTGACCGAATGGTAACAAAAAAAATAGTGATCAAGATATCAAACAACTTTTGTTCTAATGAAAATGTTTTGTCGACATGAAATGATAAACCGGAAAGCTGTTTACAAAATATATGCATACGTAACAGAAATTTAAAACAACAGCATAGAAAAAAGGGCTCTTATTAAAAAAAATTATTATAATTGAATTAAATTTTATTGTAATTTAGTTAGTTTTAGTGATATCTGTCTCGGCGTTTAAGGCCATTATCAAATTGAATTATTCCCAAAGCAGTTTGAAAATTTAACGGTGAAACAGCTGTCGCTAAAAAAAAAAACTAAAACTAGCAGAACTAAATAATAATAATTTTAAATTTGGTTCAAATGATTTTTTTTTAACAGAGTTTTACAAATTGAACACAAAAATATAAATTTTCTCTTAGAAAGTTCAGTAAATATGAAAATAACTTTGGAATTAAAGCGTATAGCTTATTTTATATTTAAAATTTACTCACTATAGCATTAATTCACCGTTGCATAAATGTAAAACGGAAATGAATGCATTAATATATTAATTTCTAGGCAAAATACGAATAATTATTGATTTTACTCTAATTTGGATAATAATCAAAGAGCTTAATTTTTATTTAAAAAAAAAATGATGTGCATTTTATTCAACTAAGTGACTTGAAGGCTGTATGTCGTATTTACTTTTAAAAACTTACAAATATTTATTTAAGACATATTGAAACCGTAAAGAGACAATCCAAAGTGTCCAAAAAGAGTCACGACTTAAACACTAGGTAACTCCTCTATGTTGATAAAAACTCATCGAGGAAGTTAGTAGAACTATTAACAGGACATTTCCACCCAGGAGTGAAAAACATAAGAAACGCTGAAGAAATACGGATTCGTCTATGGTGCTCAGACTAGAACACCCGAAGAGTAACGTTCGGAAAACTAAATAGCAAATGTACAATGAAAGTTCTCGTGAAATGTATTAAACTTGATTGAATAGGCTGCTGTTTAAAGGGATACGGTAAACACGGGAAAGATGACAGTGTGTCTTTGGTCTGATTAGGTCTACGAGAGCTTAGTAGACCATCTTTGGATCAGTAATGATGATAATTGTAATATAATTGATGTAATAAAATCAACAACATAAAAAACACTTGAATGGTTTGGACATGTGCAGCGGATGAAATGGGGAATAAAGTATCAGGAAAATAAATGACGGGCAAGTAAATGGAAGAACGTGCCTGGGACAAATCAACAAAACGTGGCACGATCAAATTAATGAAATTCTCTTGAGTCGGGTCATTTGAGGAGTCAAAGTAATACAAGAGTACAAATTCGGGATGTAAATAACTGAGGGAGGGAGTATGTGCTAATACAGAGTTACACACTGTATCTCACAAAAAAATTAACGTTTTCCGTTTAAAGTCTATTCAGAAATAGCAAATATATTTTTAAAGACGCGGCATTGTGACCCAGAATAAACCCAGCAACGGTTGACTAACAAGTGGCCGCAGGGTCCAGTGCACCTTTAATAAATAATAACGGCAGAATAGTGTCAAACCTAATATAGTATACTTTCAGTCTTGAACTCTGACACTTATTGAATATTCTATAATAACAGTCTAACGAGACTTGTAGCCTTTATCCTTGTCTTGTCTTGTATCGGGCATCAAGATAACCCAGCCCTGTACTAAAATAACTTACATAAAACAGTGACTAGATCAACGCACATTCTGCAAACCAGAGCAATAAATTTAATTCTACAGGTCTCAATTCTCTACGGAGCCATTTGAAACTGTGGCACAGTTTTGTAAAGAGAATTTGATTAAATAATTAAGAGGTGTATCGGATGCAATTTGCGTGCAAAAATAGTACAGGTAGAATTCATTTGAAGAATTACAGGACCGAAATGCGTTCACTTGAGGGGTTTGGCGAAACCAGCGTAACTGTCTTGTTAATTTAATTTTGTAAGTAACATCTCTACATAGGTTTATTACAATTTTTATGGCATTTTTCATCAATATTCAAAACATTTTTAGTCGTTAATTTAAATTTAAGACACGAAAGCGAAATCCGTCTTAAAAATAACAACACAACCTCACAATTAGTATTAAATAAAATAAAAAAACTAGTCGTTGGAAATAACAGCTAGATACCGTCAACGTCCAACGCTATTGACGAAATTTTGCGCCAACAGTTGGATATCAATAGCTACATACGAATATTATTCAACCCAACGCAGTCTCAACACTCACTGAGTATGCACCCATTGTTTTATCTTTAGCGCCAAATAAACAAAAAGGTTTAAGAGTGTATACTTCATGAACGATATTATGCGTAATTTGGAATGGTCTTTTGGTTGAAAATCTCCCTACTAAACGTATTTTTGGATATTCCTATCCGAAACGGCCGATACGTATCGCCAAGCGTCAAATGAATCTACCGTTGGAAATTAATATAAAGCTGTTGTAAAATCACACCCAACATAGTTGTATTAACGTCGGCGTTATTTCTAACAGTTATATTCAACAGTTGATAATTGCCAAATATAACAGCGTTGTTTAGAATTCTCGCCAACGCCCAGTATCAGTCACAATACGCGTCTAAGAGGCAATGAATTCAATATTTTCGAATGCGTAATGAAGGGTAAGATTGTAGAGTTATTTTGGATGTACTATGTATGAATTGTGAAAAAATCTCTTATGCTACCCAACCTTCGACACTTGGGAGGGACTCAGAAGAAAAATATGACTTCTCTTAATGTCTCTGTGATATGAAATATATTTTCTAACATTTATTTGGATCCTGGTGAGATGTTGCTGGGCACGTAGTACGACTTACAGATGCCTGTTAGAAATACAGGGTTGTAAAATGGGTTGACGAATTATTGATTTGTTATTTATTTATTTATAAACTCACGACTATTGTCCAATTACAAAAAAATACATAGCACGAAATGGGAAAAAAAGCAACAAAGAAAGAACAGCACAACATAATATTATAATGAAGCAATAACAAAGAAAGGACAAAATAAATATACATAAAAAATAACATTAAAGTCAAAGCCAAAAATATTTGATTAAAAGAGAACAACAGGTTTTGGATGGGCAAAAGCCACTAAGGGTCGACAAATCTGTAAAAGTTTGAGGGAGGTTCATTTCCAAAGCTGAATGCCAGAAAGCTCACGAATTAAAATGAAGATGGCCTCCTTGAAAGTCTCTGTGAATTTATAACATTAACTTGAATCGTCGAGCATACTCGCACATTACTTGGATAGAATATCAATGAAATATTCATGAATGTACAATATTACAAAACTCTCTGCCATTGAATATTATAATACCACTGAGAGCATTGATGATGACTAAGATTTTCTCTAGTATTGAGATGAGTATAATGAATGAATGCACGTATAACGTAAAACCTGTTGAGACGATCGTAAATATTTATGATACGAATTTATTGTAGGGAGGTGCTATTAACTCGTAGAAGTCAAGGTCGTTCAAGGGCGTCAAAACCCAATGAACCGTGGTGAATAACGGAAGGATGATCACGCGGTGCTGTTTACAGCTAATGATGTACCGGTTTTTCTTGCTAATTGAAGCAAAGCACAAGATAAGTGTTGTATATGACAACATAATACGTTTTTTGTGATTTTTTCCGGATGAATTTGTCCGTAGCTTCTATGTTTATTATTTCAACTGTTATTGATAAATTAGTAGAATGTTATAAATATACATGGCCTGTTCAAAAGAAAAGGTGAATTTTGAATTTTCGCGGGCTGTGTACATTCGATTTTTTGTTGTTGTTATGTTGGTACACATATGTTTATCATATGTTAGCATTATCAGCCATTTTGGATAGGTGGTTTGTTTTTGACAACTGGAAAGGTTAGTCACGTTTTTGTGTGTTCTTCGATTTTTTACTTTTGAAAAAAAATGGATCAAAGAATAAAATCCATGATTTGTTTTTCCACAACTCCAGGACACATATGTGTACCAACATAAGAAAAAAAAATCGATAATCGAATGTACACAGCCCGCGAAAAAACCACAAAATAATCTAGTATCGATAACTTCACATATTTTAAGTTACACTAAGACTTTATGATAAGTTATATATTTTTAATAATAATTTAAAACTTGCTGTGATGTAGTTCCTAAACCGATATGGTATAAGGCAATGTCAGAAGTATTTTAAATACAAAAAAACAGTTTTTAATAGGATAACGCGTTAAAAATAGAATTCATTGCTCCAACGCACTTAAAATGTTGACCGTGGCATTCGGCGAGTCTACTTTGTCTCCAAAAAGTGTTCAAGCGCTTTACAGAAGGGCGAGAAGATGTTAATGATAAAATATACATAAGTTGTTAACACATTTTATCGGAAAAACAAAAAAACCTAGTCTTCGTTACTACCTCAGTCGGAACGATTTCCGTATATACAGTTTCTAAATAATCATTTTTAGGTTTTTTAATTTTATTTAAACAATAATCATTATTATTTTTTGTATTTAAAAAAAATCATTTTAAGTTAAAAGCTCTGCGAATTTCTTCTCTAGAACTATTTTTAGTTAAAAGCTCTATCTTAATAATAAACTTGAAATAGCACCGCTTCACATATACGGGAAATAAAAGGATAGAAAAATACAGACAGGAAAAGATAGACATAAAACTATTTTCTTGCCATTTTTACTGTGTCTTCTGTAGAAAGCTTTCATTCAAATAAACGAGTTCACTAAGGTTGATAACTTAACAAATTTAAAGTTATTTAAAAAAAAAATTCTGACTATTAGTTAATGGATGAGCTGATATTAAATACACAGAAACGACAAGCTAACAGAACCGCTTCGTTGGAAGCTTAAAACCAAAGAAGAGCAGGAAAAAAAATAATACAACCGTCTTGTTAGAGGAATCCACACCAAAAGTGGTAAAAAAAAATAATAACTACCTTTATGGCTTATAAAACTAATAGTCAAAGAAGATCTTAAAGTATATTTATATTTAAGGTTTGTTGTCGCGAGATAACTTTCACGAAAATCTGTTGAAAAGTACACATAAAAGTTAAACTTTTTAATTAAATTGAACAAATTTAAAAAATGTTAATACCGCCCAACTACTCTTAACTCTCCGGAGCCAGTAGGATTAGCATCAATAAACAGGGTATGTTGTGAGAATGAAGAAAGTGGAAAACGAAACAAGATTGAAAAAGGAAGGTTGGGAGTATCTGGCTGTTCAAATCTGGTCAACAAACACGGCGAAAGCTTGATCCATAAAAAGGAAAAAGGAATTACGAAGTGATAGGAGTAGGGAAAGATAGTATTAGGGAGGGGGATGCTCTCGCTGCAAGATCAAATCATCTTTCTTAAAACACTTACGGTCACGGATAACTTTGAAGTGTCCATCATTATTCACACGTGTAGATTGTAGAAAGTTGTATGATTAAACGTGTATGGTGAGCTCTCGTTAACGTGTTACCTATCAATCATCATGGATTTTGATTGTAGTCAACTCAAAAAACATATTTTCCTGTTAAGTTGTGTATATACACGGCGCCTTTGAAGTGGTTTTTCACAAAAAAGGCGATATACAAATTATCCAAATATTAGTGGTCCAAGAAAATGTAAATGGGGTGACTCAAGGGTTGCGACACTTGGTAACTTCAACTCTGGTTCTTCCACTGCCTAAAAACATTTCTTTCATTTTCTTCTTTAAATAACTCCTTTGCTTTCTTCAGCCAACATTCATAAATTGAAATATAGTGGCAAAAGAATTGCAAATTGTTGAAAACCGGTGATAACAAATGGACTCTAAATAAAAATAAAATGTATAAATAGAACACATACACTTTGTTTTTAACCACTTTTTTATTTAATATTTTGTCTACCGGTTTCGGAAGTACCCTTCCATCATCAGGACAATATTAAATTAATCTGAAATACAAAATGCTGAGATATATATACATATTTAGGAGTTGGAAGGAGAAGGAGTAATTGAGGAGATTATGGGAATAACCGAGCGGTTTATTGGAAAGTGTATGTGTTCTATTTATAAATATGGCAAGCCACAAAGTTAATGATTTTTACGAATATATAAAAAATAAAATGGTTTGTCAATCGAGTAATAAAAAGTATTTTTTTACCAAATTACATGAATTCAAATATTTATTTGTAATATTCTGCTAAGTGATAGTTGTTTCCTCTTTTTAAGGTCTTTTTTAACAGTGATTACGTGAGAATAAGGGTGAAAACGTTTTAGTCTCCCCTAAACAAAGTGCGATTTGTTAAATGTTCAGTCTTTTATGTTGGTACAGTTACTTTTGCTAGACTCTTTAATAGTTACAATCAAACCGGTATTCTTCTTCTTGTCATGTGTGTGCTCTTGGATACTACTAACTGCGAATTGAACAAAAGCTCATCTCAGTCCATGGTGGATGGTATTTGTTTGCAGGTATGTGACAATACCAATAAGACATACTATTATGATCAATGTACACGTCTTTCAAAATACCGGAAATATAGTTTGTTTACATTTTTGTCACCTTGAAAGATAATTACATTTGCATTCGCGTTTACAAACCGTCCATCGCGTGGACTCACGTCACCATCAGACGTGTAACAATTCCCATTCTCTTTGATGGCGACGAATTTGAATAAGTACAACAACTACCTTTGATTATGGTGTTATTGCATTATGTCCAGTGGTTTTTATCAGGTTATCTGACCGGCTTGCCCCTCCCTCGGGTAAACAACTCGGTCCTTGGAGCAAAGTATAAAACAGTTTGCTCAACCTATGGGGAGTACAGAAGCAGTTTTCCGCAGAAAAGGCTTTGTTCAGTAGTTTCACTCAGTTTCAAACAGTCAAGCAACTATTCAAACAAAATGAACTCCATGGTTTGTATTTTTTAATACTTTTTAAACAAACAAATAAGTTACTTCACCTAATATACGAATAAACTACACAACAAACTACGGGATAGACCGCCAACGTTGAAAATATTAACACAAATTCATTCCACGTACTACCATAATCAGTTTTAGTTGATGAATAGCAAAATTCTCATTGTCATATATTTGTATCTTTTATTTTTATTCCCTTTGGTATAATTTTGGCCTAACCTTAAAATATTCTTTCTTGATTTTCTAATTATTCAAAGCTTCACTTAAAACAAGTGTCGGATCGCTACTTTTATCCTAATTTTGAGAAGACGATTCACCCTATACGTTTGTGAGCTTTGCCTGTAAGCAGTACACTCACCGAATCTACTCATTCAATTTTTTTTTCCGTGTTCTAGTTTAACTGTATTATAGTCAACTTTTCTAGAAATTGTAAGACGATCGGTTTTTACTTTTGTCGCTAACAAAACAATGATCTCTAATATTTGAGATATTCATCCCTTAACTGCATTAAGATTTTAAAAGCTAGGTTAAAGATCAGCTCCCAAAAATACACACGTTTTGTTTTCTAGTACAAGCAAAACTACAAATTCTTTATCTGTTAATTCTGAACGAGTAGTTAGAAAAATGACAGTGAATAAAATTCTTAAACAGAAATCTTTTAAATTCTCTATGAAATTCAAACTGGAATTTAAGGTGAAACGTTCAAAAATGTTTTTGTTTGTTTTAAAACTCCACCTTCTACTAATATTTCAGGATGTTTTTGATATAATTTAAAAGATTACAGTTATAAAATTGTATTCACTGGAAACCTCAGACATTTTTATAACTACCCATATTTTTTTTGCAGATTAATCATTTGTAGTATTGGTTGCATTAGAATCCTACAAAGTGACGTTTAGTGTCATTCTTGGGTGCTGGCCCTTAAAGCAATACTTTTACAATTTGACACATTTTAAAATCGACTGTTGTTTTATTATTTCGTTGTCACCGTTTACACACATCAATCGATTTACGTGTATCTTTACCATCAATGCTTTGTTGCATTCTTCTGGGTACAAATCATTTATTCATCTCACTATATAGACGTTGACAGTGTATATGACGTTTTTTGATTTTTGCGGTATTCGGCCATTTTGCTGGTCAGTCCATCGGGACAACTGTAGCAGTTGCTTTGACAGTGGACTATACCAGACTGTCCTAAGCATTGGCTCATACAAGAAAAGTGGTAGATACTCTAAGTATCGCCCTGGTGAAAGACCACCATTCAGAATTGAAACGTTGCTTGAAATAGCTTTAGCCGTGTTTGGTGACCAGATCTGAATAGCCAGGTACTTTCCAACCTTCCCCTTCCTCATCTCCTTCCCTTACTCATCTCCTTCCCTTCGCCACTACCTTCAGCCTCATGACATACCTCAATTGGGGATGCCATAGTCTCACTGGCTCTAGACGGTTGGGAGCAGTTGAGACTCTTGTGCGGTATTCACGTAAAAAAAGGACGAGATAGATTTTTAGATACTATTGCCTTAGTGAAAGATCACCAATCAGAATCAAAACATTTATTTTTATTACGTTATTGACTATTGCATCCTCACTTGAAATATTTTGTGAGGCTGAAAAAAAAACAGATATGAAGAATTTTGAAAAAAGAACCTGGGTATTTGGTAAGCAAGCACAGTTAAAGTCATTTCAAGCAACTTTTTGATTCTTAATGGCGGTATTTCACCAGGGCTATACTGAGAGTATCTATTAGTCTATTAGATATTCCCAGTATCGCCAGATAAATCAACTCCTTCAACTTCCTACTCCCTTCAGCCTCACAAAATACCCCCGTTGGGGATGCCAAAAGCCCACTGACTTCGGGCAGTCAAGATTCTTGTGGAGTGTTGATATAAAAAAGCGTTACTCGTCTTAATATTCCAAACGTCTAACAACATATTTTTCAGTGTAATAAAACCATATCCAAGACTTGCTACATATTTCAACCTAATCAACGTGAACGGAACTAAGAATGTATTGTATAGGCGTGTTATATGTTCTGAAATCTATATATTTATTCAAATGCAACCTAACCTACATTACCCCGTTTGTCTAAAATAAAGCTAGAAAATGCAACATAATAGCGACACCAAATTATTTTACACGTTTTGACAGCAAAATTATTGTGCCTTCGGTTAAATTTAGCAATACAGATTAAATTTATCGTCATTATTGAATTTATCTCAGACAATTATTTATGGCCGGATAACTGTAATAGCCCTATGGAAAAGCTGTTTTCATTGAAGTCAGTATAATTTGCAATAATTAGCAATAATGGATATAATTCATAATTATGTAGATTTACATATTAGAAAAGAGGGAAAATTTTTAACTTTACAGTGATTCACTCACGTTTTCTACCAATCTATATCGAGAGACCACGGTACAGCCTAGACAAATATAAACCATAATTACTTGATGGATACCTCTAATATTCTCTCCGGGACGTGATACATCAGAATAGCAATTGTCTCACATATTGGGTAAATTCATGACTCTTTCAAACACCTCAATCTCTCGTACTACCATAAAAAATCTTTTGTTTTTATACTGTTGCTGGAAAGGCAAAAGGGCTTAGGCGACATTTTGTTAAAAAATGAGTAACATATGCAGTTATGATCAGTTGTTTTTTTTTGCATGCTCTGACTCTTGTTTGATTCTGAAGATTTTTGTAGCCCTTCAGCCATCTAAAATATATTCACCATTTGGGAAAAGACTTGACTCAAGCGACACAAATTTGGAATTTTTAAACTTTTTATCGCTTCAGGTAACTCAACGAAAGCATTGGGTTACCTGTGTTAACTTTTTTTTTCAAAATCCAACCAGGTACTGAAGACTTATGGATTTTATTGTAAAACAAACAAAAAACTGTAAGGTTCTCTGGTGTTGACTTTCCAAAATGGCGCTCCAGCCCTTTTGCCTTTCCAGCGACGATATATATTTTGAGTTCATAAACATTTTGGATTGTATTTTTTTAAAATTAGCAATGTTTATTACTCGCCCTTAACAATAAAATGAATATATTTTAATAGTGAAAGCTCTCCCAAGCCAAAAAGGGATTGAAAGATAATTTGGTTTTATTATTAAAATAATAATCGAATATTATGAAAACTTTCTTCAAATAAATTCAGTGAAATCTATTACCTGTTAATAAATCGTGATTCATTATCTCACATTCGTGTTACACTTAATCCACTTCCATCACGATAAAGAAATATGTGATATTATTATTATACATTGTTGTTAACAAACCTGTTTAACCTGCATCTTGTTATTACGTTACCATAATACGGCGACAATAATAATAACAAAACAGAGAAAGTGGGCAGCCATGAAAACGTGAATTTGACACAGAGTTAATGACCTGTCAGCTTAGATAATAACAACAATACTGTGTTATGTAGATTGATACCAATTTATAGAGTCAACTAAGAGTGTGAACTGTCATTTAGTTCATTAAAAAGTGTTGTTTCGATTTTATTAACTTGGATATAGATTATATTTAAATGGATCTTTATTGAACTGGATATTTGTGGAGTAGGGGAAATTTTTAAAAACTCTTAACATTTGGCATTTTGATATTACTTCGTATTTCTTATTTGCAAAATATAATATGTATTATTTAAATGATAATGATTATTTCTTAAAACAGTAGAATAGTTGTTTTAGGGCATTTTAGTGGATTCGGTTTACTCCTTAGTATTATTATATTGAAACAATACTCAAGATATTGCTTATTACAATGTTTTTAAATTGCATGTATTGTGTTTGAAAACAAAGTATTCAGACATTGTAAGGACTTTTTCTTGTTCCATTCTTTACTCATTGGACTTTGACAGAACTAACCAGACTTCTCTAGATCTGTGGGTCTGTCCTGCCACACTTTGGATCCTGGAAATTGCAAAACTATCCGCTTCTTCTATATTCTACTCGACCATCCTTATAGCTTTCAAGGTTCTAAGATATTCATTTGTACTTTTTTTTCTTTACAGTTTGTTGCAACTTTCTTATGCATGGCCGCCTTGGTCTCCGCCAATGGCTGGGCTGGACATGAAGATGGTCAATGGAAGGGAGAAGGTCTGGCCGAAAGCCAGGATCATGGACAGTGGGACCATGGAGCGTGGGGCGGAGACCATGGAGCGTGGGCCGGAGACCACGGAGCATGGGCCGGAGACCACGGAGCATGGGCCGGAGATAATGGAGCATGGGCCGGAGACCACGGAGCCTGGGCTGGAGATCATGGAGCATGGGGAGGTCACTACGGTGGTGCCTGGGCTCATGGAGCTGCTCCTCTTGGTCATGATGGACGTGTGGTAGACACCCCCGAGGTAGCTCACGCCAAGGCCGCCCACTTCGCCGCTGTCTCCGCTGCCGGACATGGTGGTCATGGAGCATACGGAGGCCATGGACTCTGGGCTGGAGCTCCCCTCGCTCACGGAGGACACTACCTGGCCGATACCCCCGAGGTCGCCCACGCCAAGGCCGCCCACCTCGCCGCCGTAGCCGCCGCCGCCCATGGAGGCCATCATTATGGAGCTGGTCATGGTCACTGGTAATTCCCCCGCCCCGTATTCTCCGCCCAAACTCACCACATACCACCTGACCTGCACCGACTGATCTTACATCGTAGTTTTAGAGAGTAGAAATGCTCTGTTTGTAAATATTCTGTAGAATATTGTATTTTATTATTTTCTCTTCACTCTTCACTTCTTTTTTGTTTTATCTTCTCCTTTCTGTATTATTTTTTATACATATGTATTTTTATCACTTACATATTATATACCTATATCTTTTGATGAAAGCAAAGCGAAATAAATCGATGAAAAATATTCTTGTGTTTTTGTTCGTGCATTTTCACACCATGATTGTACGATTATTATAATAATAATTAGTATTCTAATTTTTATTAAAACTAGCAAAATATTTATGGAAACTATAAATAAAAGTTTAAAAAAAGATAACAAGCAAATGTGTTTATCAGGGACAGGATGGAGTATACAATCAGATTGTGGACTTATTTTTGCAACTGTTATGTTAATCAATATTGACAATGATGAATAAACACATTTTTGGTAAAAATATTAAATTCTTTCAGATGGCATGTAGGAATTTTGAAATACCTTCCACAAACGGTTTTTTTGTTTTTCATAAATAGAAACAATTTCAACATAAATACTAACATAATATTTAAAAACTATTTTGATATTGCTATTAGCTTTTATATTAAATCATCATTTGAAAACATATGTTGATATCATTATTTTTTTTATAATTTGATCATCGTTTGAAAACATTTTGTCGCTGGAAAGGCAAAAAGCTTAAGCGACATTTGAGTAAATAATGATTGAAATATGCAGTTTTTTATCAGGTTTTTTTTCTGCATCGAATGCCCTGACTCTCGTTTGATTCTGAAGACTTCAGTGAACCTTTAGCCATCTAAAATACATTTACCATTTGGGAGAAGGCTTGATTCAAGCGAAACATGTTTGAAACCTTTTACATTTCACGTAACTTGGTGAGAGAATTGAGTTATCCGAGTCAACTTTTTTTTTCAAAATCCAACCAGGTACTGAAGACTTATGAATTGTATAGTAAAACAAAAACAAAAACTTAAAAAAGTACCTCGTGTAAATTTTGGAAAATGGCGCTTCAGCCTTTTTGCCTTTTCAGCGGCGATATATGTTGATATTCATATTAGCTTTTTTATTTAATCATTGTATGTAATGTTTGATGACCTGTCTTCGGAAATTAACTTTTTCGCATTAGTGGCTGTTGACGGTCGTCGGGCGGTTAAAATTCGATTACTGTCAGTTGTCACTAAAAACAAAAATATCTTAAATTAGCAGAACTTAAAATAACAGAACTTAATTTGATTAAATAAGAAATGCTTTAATATATGAATTAATACAACCAAAAAATATGATAAATAGGTACTTAACCGCTTGAGATACGTACTTGTTTTAAACGTATTTATTTTTCATTGAAAAACTAACACAAATGAGATATCTTTGTTTGATTAGGTAACGAAGCGTTTCAGATCTACAATTTTATCAATGCAGCGGAGGGCATCAATACTGTAGATATCACATATAAAAAAACAAGAAGTATTACGGAACTTAAATCCAGGTGGCTGGACAAGTTGGGGATTAATACCGCAACTTTGGACGTAAGAAACTGGAGGAAGACGCAGGCAAGGAGGCACTTCTTATTATAATAATGATTTTGATTAAAATATATTTTGTCTCAGGGGCAATAATTTCAAAACGCTCAAAGGTAAATATAAATTAATTTTTCACATTTTTTTTCCCTTTCAAATTGTTTTTTACTATAGTAGGAATTATATCAGGTTAAGGGTCAGAACCCTAAATACACTCTTTTTTGATTTCTAATATAAGCAATACTACAAAAGATTTATCCGTTAATTCTATATGGGTAGTTAGGTAAAAAATTAAGGCTTGTTTTCAAACTGCACATTTTACTGGTATTTTTAGTACGTTTTTCATGGGATATAAAAAAATACAGCTTCATATATTTACTCACTGGAAACCTTAGACATTTTCCTAACTGCCCATGTGGAATTTGCATTTAAATCTAGTGTAGTATTTATTGCTCGTATTAGAATGCTACAAAGTGAAGTTTGGCGCTATTTTGGGTGCTGAGTTTTAAATTATACATGACTTACGATTCAAGGCATACAGTGATATATTTAAAAAAAATTAGAGTTGATAAAGCTTTAATTAAAAAACACACGACTTTTTGCAAAGGCTTAAATGGTTTATTATACAAAATTTGTATTATAAAAAAAGACACGCAGGTGTCCTGCGAAGTCAATTAATTCCAATGAAATGCGTGTATGATGGTAATTATTGAAATGATTTTATCAGGGTACACGGAACTGAAACTCACCGCTGTGGAAAAATTTAAATGATTAAAAATAAACTTTTTTTTCTAAATATAAATACCATATAATTGCGTAAAAAATGACTAGATGTGTGCTTTACACTAATAGAATTGCCCCAGTTAGAGAAAACCACTTCCAGGAAATGACTTGAGCTCAGCCTAATTAAAAGATATCCAATTTTTATTTATTATTACCAACTGCTCCCAAGCGTCTAGAGCCAATGAGACTATGGCACTCCCATTGGGGTATGTTGTGAGGCTGAAGGTAGTGGGGAGAGGAAGTACCTGGGTATTCAGATCTGGTCACCAAACACGGCTAAAGCCAATTCAAGCAAAGTTTTGATTCTGAATGGTGGTCTTTCACCAAGGCGATCATTTGAGTATCTACCACTCTGAAACATTCCGCAAATAAAGTATGTATTATTTTTTATATTAATTAAATGCGTTAACATACTCGTATATTAAATAAATAAAATTAATTTGTGCCCGCCGGGTTTGAACGCGCGACCTCTGGAGTCGTAGTCGAAGGTCTCACCACTAGACCACGGAGGCATTAATATAATATAGTTCTGGTAATTTTTCATTTGATATAAAGTTATTCAGCTGAAATTAGAGATGGACGATATCAGAATTGGGTGTACCTGCGGTTCCAGTTACCGGTGACCGGCGAGGAACCGGTTATTTATTGAGTTCTTTTTGGAACCGGTTCCAGGTGCCAGAAAAGTTCCACTTAGGATTTTTTTTCGAAAAGTACTAGCAAATCAATAAAAGTTCGTCGCCAAAAAAGTACAAGTCGGTAGAGTTTTGAAAACAAAAGAACTGGAACCGATTCCTCGCCCGAAAAAATACGTAAATAACGGACAACGGATATCTATATTTTTATTTGCGAAAATTTGGAACCGGTTCCTCGGAGAAATAATATCGACGGTTCCAGTGACCGGCTAGGAACCGGTTCCTTTTAACCGGGACAGGAATATCGACCATCTCTATCTGAAATCGTGACAATGACAATCACGCCGCCCAGACCGGAATGCAATCAATTCACCCAAAAAACCAGCGTCTGACGGAAACCAATCCAGCGACCTTCACGTTACGTTTCGTTTACGCTACGTTGCATAATCGGCTAGAAATTTGGATATGATACCTTTATGGACACGTAATAAGGTGAGTTTTATGACGGCTTTGAATGAATTTTGAACGTAATAATTGTTTCGAAAAAGCTTCCTGATAAAAATATAAAACAGGACCTCGATTGGACGTAGTTATGCAGAAAGCGTCTAACCCCAAAAAGATGAAACTGAGAAAAAGGCCTTTGAAAATATGACGATGAAAAAACATTAATATGCGTAATCGGCATTAGTCAAATGAATATCAGTGTTTTTTTTCTATATGCGCATTATTAAATAGGTAATTTAAAATTAATCAAGGAATTTATTAAAAAATGCATTTCTTACGTTATCCTACATTTTACAATGTTTTTAAACTTTAATTTAAGTCAAATGTCTGCAATGTGCGTTAGTAAAATATTTAATTATCAAATATCTATTGCATTTGGAGCTTGGATGTTTTAAGCAAATATAAATCTCGTATTTGTCTATAGGAAAACATGTAAAACCCGATTTTGGCAAATTTTGGGTTGGACGCCTTCCGCATAACTACGTCCAATTAACGTATGTTTAATTAACGTACTTACAATTAACGTACGTCCAATTAAAGTATGTCCAATTAACGTACGTCCAATTAACGTACGTTTAATTAACGTACTTCCAATTAACGTACGTCCAATTAACGTATGTCCAATTAACGTACGTCCAATTAACGTACGTCCAATTAACGTACGTCCAATTAACGTACGTCTAAACTCACCTCCCCTAGAGTTTTCCCACATTGAAAATCTAAAGTAAAGTAATAATTCTATGTACCGTACAAGAGTCCCAACTTTCAGATGGTAATGGAGAGATTGGAATTTCTCGAAAGGATGAAGAAAGGCTATTTAGGGTAGACAAAGAGACAGTCGAAGGCTAAGTGGCACCGTATTATTATTTTCTGAAAAGATGAGTTTAGACTTTAGCTCTGAATATTTTTTATTTATTATTTTCAGATCATGTGGTAGTATATTCCAGGATTTAGGACCTGACATTCTGAAGGCGCGCTCTCCGAACTTAGTGTCTGGTGTGCGTTTTGGTTCCTTCAACCTTCCGATAGCCGATGACATTGCTGATCTAAGGGTTGATTGTCGTGAATTGGAATCTTCAGGAAAATAAATAGTTCCGATAAGTACCCGTTTAGTCAAAAGAGATGTATTTTCTCAGGAAAAAAACCGGGCTCACTCAGAAATAACAACAAGAAATAAATATGTCATATGACATAAAAATAAAAAATAAAAATTACCCACTTTAAATTTATAATTTATTTCATGTACATAATGGGAAATAAAGTCAATAGTCGAAAAGAAAATTTTTAAGGTATCTTAATTCACTGTCAGTTTTATAATGCAAAATGGTGTTTTGGGTTTTACGAACTATGGTTATGGGTTTTACGAACTATGGTATTTTAAAACTAGGTTCACGTCTATTTCATGGTAGTCGTGGTATAATACGGTAATACTTCATACCGTTAAATAAAGATATATCTTACGGTAGCTGTAATTTCATTACAATTGTTACAATTACTAATTCTAATTTGTTCAAATCTATAGATAAAAATAACGTTGGCACAACTTCAAAATAAAAAATAAAATTCCGCCCGGAAATCAGTAAAAATAGCTGCTAGGACAAAAAAAGAATTACCTTAATTGCCTACCAAGCCATGCATTTTTGAAGTAACATTCTAGTTGAAAAATGGAAATAAATATATAGGTAAATAAATATATATAACAACTAATAAATACAAATATTACATTTTAGTAGAAAACAATCACTTTATAGTTTGACATATGTGATAAAAATTAAATAATAACTTTGTATAAGACTGTGGTGTTGTATAGATTTATAACATCTTAGATGTTTAAATAACCACGGTTTTTCAGAATTCGCCAATCATCTTATTGAAAAAGATCATCCTTCAATAAAAGCACCGGTGCTCATATTCTCCATAAAATGGTCATGGCAACAGATTACATAATAATGTAGAAGCACTAGAAATAAAGAAAGCCATTAAAACGAATAATCATATTCTTAATAATCACTTCAGTGTTGCTGTGTTTGCACTTTTTATTATTGTTATAAATTAAGTTATAAATTTGTTTTATTAAATCACTTAATAATCAGTTAAATTTGTCCAGTAGTCAAATATTAGGTATATATTTTTTAAGTTCATAAAATTTCTCATGATTCTTTTATCACCTTCTCAGTTGACATTTTGCCTCTTTCAATTCATATTATACTCGTATGTCTCTTTTTCTCTGTTATGAAGATTAAATAATTGAGATTAAATAATTTAGAAGCACTAGAAATAAAGACAGCCATTAAAATTAATAATTCTATTCTTAATAATCAGTTAAATTTATCCAATAGTCCAATATTAGGTATATTGCTCGTAAATTCATAAAATTTCTCATTATTATTTTATCACCTTCTCAGTTGACATTTTGCCTCTTTCAATTCATATTTATATGTCTCTTTTTCTATGTTATGTTATTTAATTTTATTTTATAACTGTTCTCTTATTTTATTTTATATTGTGTTCTCCCTCGTGCCAAGACAGAGTTTTGTGGCAGTCTATTTTATTGCATGCCCCCTGCCAGGAAATGATTTGTTTGTCGGTTTATTTTTAATATTTTATATGACACCTCACCAGGGCACCCCTGTTTGTATTATGTACATACGGGGGACTATATCGCCACCCGGCTAGACAACGTTATGAGGTGGGTCAAGGAATGGGTTATAGGAAGAGAAATGAGGGAGAAAAATATAGATGCCGACTTACGCAAAACGACTCGTTCTCATGAAGCCGACATCTACTGTGAACGGATATTCCGCTCGGGTCCGTTAAGTTTTATTCACCTGCATATGCTACATTTATTAATTATAATAATTAAAGCACACGTGAAGTTGTCGTAAAAAGTGTAAATACGAAAAATGAAATAAAAAACTCAAGCCTTAAAAACCGGTAGGTATTTCTTTGTTGAAATCAAAGTAGCTACTCGAGATCAAGGACCTTTTACAGATACATCAAAAGTCTAATATTTCATTGGCAAGGTCAGTACCTGGTTAAGGTTTCTATCGAACGAGCTACGTGAATTCGGTGTCACTAATAGAGGAGGTACGAGTAGCCTATTGATGATTAAATGTTTTGAGATGGAACGATTACTTAGCAGGTGAAATGAAAGTAGTTACAAGATTAGCTGGTCAAGTGTTTGTCTTCTGATACGAAGGTCACGTGGCTCACGTTATGGAATATGTTCTTAAATATCTTCACATAAGAATTTAAATTACATAATGACAAGCTTAACAATTGTTTATCTTGACAAAAAAACTTCTGAACGGCGAGCTCTGACGTTATGAAATCTACAGAAATTTAAGTTTGGATTTTTTTTGATCAACTTATACCAACTCCTTTTAGATTTTTTTTTAATATGAATACTACACAAAGTCTCAACAGCTCTCAACTGTCTGGAGCCAGTGAGGCTATGGTATCTTTAATTGGAGTGTGTTGTTGGGAAGTACCGGATTATTTACTTAACACGGCTAAAGCCATTTCAGGCAACGTTTTGATTCTGAATGATGGTCTTTTGCCGGTGTAATACTGAAGATACTTTCCACCCTAAGATATACTTTATATTATTTAAATTAATTAATTGTGAAATAAGACAAATTATTAATATAAAATTCATTTGTCCACGACGGGATTTAAACCCGCGACCTGTGGATTTGTAGTCGATGATCTTAACCTTGATGTTCATACATAAAATGAAGAACAAGTTGTTACCAAAATATTTTTCTGACAAAATTAACTACAATGTTGATGTTCACAAATATAATACAAGGGCATGCAAAGAAATTAGACTACCTGAAAAGAATAAAGCCAAACACACAAAATAGCTTTCTATATAAAGGGATGGAATCTTATAATGCGCTGCCGGAAACCATCAAAATTATGCCTATCAATAAATTAAAAATGATTTAAAATGCATATAAATCAAAATAAAAGTAGTATATAAGTTAAAATATTATAAAGTCAAAAAGAAAATGTAATAACTAGCTACTTGTAAGTTTGAATGTACAAAGTAACTAATGTTAAATAAATAAAACTAAACCGCTTTACCAGGGAAGCCGTCAATTAATTCATTTCTGTTTTCTACGGAGTATTAATTTGTTGAAAATAAGAAAATACGCCATATTGTTTGTTTCATATTACATACTTAATTGCGTAATTTGAAAAAGAAATGTTAGGCTTGGAAAAATCTAACTAAGTAACTGAAACTTATATGTAACTGTTATTAAAAACTAGCACGGTTCTGTGCAGGGGCAATTGGAGCAGCCGCGTGGTAAAGTGATAAGGCGCTAATAGTACCTAATCACATTTTTTTACACGCCCAACGTCTTTATATATAATAATATAAAATGAAACAAAAAAACATATTTTTCATGGACAACAATCGAACCTGCAATTTCCTGGCTCTCGTTTGATACTTGATACGACTCTGTACCTATCTTCTGTTCAAACGAATAAATTCACACTGGATGTTAAAAATATACACAATTATGCAGAAACAAGAGTGCGATGAGGTACCATAGTACCCTACGATCCCCTGACCTTTTCAATGATTATATTAACAAAAAATCAACTATTTAAATTACAAAGAGGGTAGACTTTCATAAATATTACCCACCTTGGCACATATGAACAGATTATTCTCATACATGCTCTTCTATTGTTCCCACTATTGACATAACCCAACTCAATTATTTGTACCCGACCTCTTTTTCCATTCTTCTACTTATTTGTACACTAAGTATCCAGTCTTGCACCCAAACACGGTAAAAGCCGTTTTAATTACCACCAAAGTGTAAAGACATACATTATTTTGCAACTATTTGCAAAAAAAAAAATTAAAATAGATAACGTTCGTATTTTTGTCCGTTTGTTTTAGATTTTATTGAAAATTACTCGACCGATTTAGCTCAAAATTGCACAGTTTGGTTTATTAGTGACGTGAAAGTTTGAATGAAATTAAATATTTAAGACTTTTGCCATAACGTTTTAAAATAAATATGAAAAGCATTGAACCAGCAACGTTCTGCTTAGGTTGACCCATGAGATATACCGCTTTGGTTAGCTACAGATGGAAAACACAATTAGGAACCTAGTTAAGATTTTTCAAAAATAAATCTTTCTTTGAGTGGCATTGCAAAGCATGCCAGTTACTCGCTAGTTTTATTTATTTTCATTTAGGAGAAAACACAGATACAGGCATAAGATAACAAATACACAATATATTTAACATAAAACATAGATAATTCGCCTGTATCCAAACCATTTCTCCAGGATGAGCAGCAATAGATGAAACAAGATAAATGGAGTAATACATACAATTACATTTGATATACATATACAAGTGATGGTAAGTGTTGTTTAAATACAATGAGCAGTAAATTTCACGTTATTATGATTTCCTTTACAGAACTAAAGCTATTATATTTCTAGTTACGATGAGGGATGAATCAAGAGGTAAAGCTGAGTACAGTACCCGCATAAAACTACATTTAAGGAAAAACTGGAAAAAATACACAATTTTAAAATCAAATTTTTCATTTAGAGGAATTCTTCAATTTTTTACAGAAAGTAATTGATAAATCAAAGAAAATGTCACAATCTTTGAAATTTAATTTGGTAAAAATACTTCTCAGCTAACAAGTACATAATATATCCTAGCTGATAGGTATTTGAAAAATATATGATACTGAATAAAGTTAGCCAAATGTAATCATTTGGATACAAAAGACTGCGGTTTAAGGCTTGGCTTTTGGCCATGCATTGAGGAAATAAGCTTACGAGGCCTCTTTACCGGAATAATCTATTCAAATCACTGGGTGCCATTATTTACGAGGTGATGATAAATCAAACGTAATTTTTATGACAGAAATATATTCAATTTCGCAAGGTTGAATATTAAATTAATCCTTAAGCTAAACTTTGATCAAAATAATAAAAAAAATACGTGGAACAGCTGTCAATTGATAAAAGTCAACTTAAGAAAAAAAAACTAACGTAGGAAGATGATTTGGGATATATCAGAAGTAATTTTATGATGTAGATCTATGGCTGCATTACAAAACATATGCTAAACATATAGGGTGAATAACGAAAAGGTTCTTTATCGAATAGTCAAAATCCGAGAAATTTTACCAAGCATAAAAATATTTACAAAAGTACGAAGAATCTACAAAAAATAAGGTAAATTTTAAATGACCTTATCAAAACGGTGTAATTTGATGAATGGAGTGGTCCAAGAAGACGCCACACCACATGGCTTCAAAATATATGACCGGTACGAGTGTAGTTCCGATGGGTTGTTTTAGGCTTCAGGCTGCAGGGTGGTTAATGTCCTGATAAAAGGTCAACTTTCGATAAGAGAGGGCACTAGTAAAAAACAGTGCAGTGTTTTGGACCATATACTTGTTCCTGGTGAAAAACCCTAGACGGTTGGGAGCAGTTAGGACTCATGTATGGTATTCACTATAAAAAATAAATAAATTATCAGTGTGTCTTGCGATCGGTGATAGCTTTTTTAGAACGTTCTATCAAAATAAAAGTGGAAAAAACAGAGCATTCTCAATTGTCATATGTGTTCTGGAGATTAAAATCCGTTCGTTATGGTAAAGAAATCCATCCATTTTGGAGTTAAGTGTTTTACCATATTAACAGTAAGACAAACTTGCGATTATACACGGGGCTTCAGTTATCTACTATTGCAGTATCTGTTGGCTATGTATCATTCTAACTAACTAACCATCAAGCCGTTTCTCCACAAGGGCAGGCAGAGAAGTCAGACCGCCATACAACTCTGTCTTGGCACACACTCCTCGCATATTTCACATTAATACATCGTCTCACACATACTCTTCTGTTATTCTGACTCTTCACATGGCTCGACTCAAGTATTTAGTTCAGTTGTTCGTGTCATGTCTTCTTCGGGCGTCCTTGATTTCTTCTTCCATTCACTTTCACGTCATATATTATTTTCACACACCTTTCTTCGTTTATCCGCTCTACATACCTAAACCATCCAAGCGTCCCTTTCTTTGATTCTATTCATCACGCATTCTATCCTCCTTTTTGCAATGACATTTCATTGACACCTGTGAATGTCATAGCCTTCCTCCTAACACAAACTAATTATACTTTCAAATTATTTTTAATATGAAATACACTCTTTCCGCCTACCCCTCTCGAAAAACGGTTCGATGGTTGGTTTCTTAGTTATTTAATAATATCTGTTATTTATCTAGATTAAGCACAGTATCTGAAATACTAACTCATACCCCGACTTCATTAATGTCAACGTCTCTCTTAATCTAATATATCTATACACATTTACAAACCAAACAAATTTAAAACCTGCTTTTCATAGATTCAAATCTAGTTTTTTTAATGAATTCTTTCATTCACAAACACTTAACATAATAACTCAATTATCCTTGCAGTAGAAAGAAATTTTAATGCTCTATTATTTTTTATATCACATATAAACGAGTGTTTTTTTTTATTTACCACAAATCTGTTAACGAATACTAAAATGCATTGTCATTATTGTAATGGTTTCAGTTTTGTATTAGGAATAATAATTTATAAATAATAGCGACACGTTTTTCATACCACGAGCTTAAATGAAAAAAAAACCTTATAGAATGCGAATATTTTGTTTTTTAATATAAATTTGTTGGCTTGTTAATCTTGTTTATTGATACAATTTGATTTAGTGCATAATTATTCGATTGAAAAAAAGAAAAAAAAACAACATTTGCGACATGGATAATTTACAATTTCAGAGTGAAAAAAATATGAAAAATGGTAATATCGTTGGGTTAGTTTTATCCAAATGAATAAATAAATTAAGCATGATTTATTATATTTTGACACCTCGTTTTAGAATGGAAAATAAAGAACGTACAGTTGCATGGAATTATATCATTATTGTTTTATATGTGAATACCGCATAAGAGTTCCATCTGCTTCTAATCGCCAGTAGAACTATGGCACTCCTGATTGGTATGTTTTATTAGAAACTTAAGGTAGTGGAGAGAGGAAATATTATGGGAAAGAGGAAAGTTGAGAAGTACCTGTCTATTCAAATCCGGTCACCAAATACGGTTAAAGCCATTTCAAGAAATATTTTGATTTTGAAATGTGGTCTATCACCAAGGCGATACTGAGAGTGTCTTCCACTCTGGAACGCCCGTCAAAAATAATTTATATTATTTTTAGTGAATTACTTGTGAAATAATACAAATTGATTGAATCCAATTTTTTTCGCACACCGAGATTTGAACCAGGAAACTCTTTGGCTTCGTAGCCGAGGATTAACAACTCAACCACGAAGACCGTCATTAACTATGTTTAGCGAACAAATATGAATAGCCAAGTTTTTTCAAACAACCCTCTTCTCCAAATCTAATCCTCCCCACTATCGCAATCATCAAAACATCCCCAATATTCGCATATCTCGCCTGCATAGTTTGTTGTTAACATGTTAAACAACAAACCATGCGACATTTCTTCAGTGATATTAATATATAATTACGTAATATTAAACAAACCTTATACTACGACTGTAAAATCTTCTTTATCATCAGCCTTCTGGCGTCCAGCTTTTTCAAGGGTTTCCCCAAATGTCTCCTTTCGTCTTCTTATGCCCATCTCTTCAGTAGACCAACTGAGCTTCTCTTCATCAACTACTGTCTCAACTTCCTAAACTTATCTTCAATATCTACTGGCTTGCAGGACTAAAGCTGGATTCACACCAACGTCCGGATCCGCTCAGGGACGATATTGTTCCGCATGAGAGCTTATTGATATGGTATGAATATCAATCAAGGAGTATGTGCCAAGACAAAATTGTGTGGCAGTATATCCTTCTGCCCACCCTTGTGATATTTTACTACTTAGTTGATTAAATAATTATTTTGAAGTGTAAAAATACTTAGAAGGATATACTGCCACACAACTTTGTCTTGGCACATACTCCTTGATTGATATTCATACCATATTAATAAGTTTTCATGCGGAACAATATCGTCACTGAGCGGATCCGGACGTTGGTGTGAATCTACCATAACTTGCCAATGGCCATGCCGGTGGGGAGGGCAATCTTATTGTTGAAACGAATCGTTTCGGATTTGGATATATTATGCATCAACGAGGCTGCGTTCAAAGGAAAAGTTTTGTTGCCTTTTTGTGTAATCATACCTTTGTTTTATATACACCATTTTTATGAACATATCATTGCTAATACAAAAGGGCTTAAGCGACACTTTGGTAAAAACATGGTTAAATATGCGGTTTTAATCAGTTTTTTTTCTGCATTGAATGCTCTGACTTTCGTTTGATTCTGAAGATTTTTGTGGCTTTTCAGCCATCTAAAATATATTTTCCATTTGGGAGAAGGCTTAACTCAAGCGACAGAAGTTTGGGATTTTTCAGCTTTATTGTCGCTTCAGGTAACTCAGTGAGAGCATCGAGTTACCTGAGTTAATTTAAAAAAAATCCAACCAGGTACTGAAGACTCAAAATTTTTAATGTAAAACAAAAGAAACCTTTAAAGTCCTCTGGTATAAGCTTTCCAAAAGTGGCGCCAATACTACGAGGCCTGTTCAAAAGAAAAGGTGAATTTTGAATTTTCGCGGGCTGTGTACATTCGATTATCGTTTTTTTTTTGTTGTGTTGGTACACGTATGTTTATCATATGTTAGCATTATCAGCCATTTTGGATTAGTGGTTTGTTTTTGACAACTGGAAAGGTTAGTCACGTTTTTTCAAAAGTAAAAAATCGAAGAACACACAGAAACGTGCCTAACCTTTGTCAAAAACAAAAAACCATCAATCCAAAATGGCTGATAATGCTAAAATATGATAAACATATGCGTATCAACAAAACAACAACAAGAAAAACGATAATCGAATGTACACAGCCCGTGAAAATTCAAAATTCACCTTTTCTTTTGAACCGGCCATGTATGTAACAATATTTTTTCCTATTGTCTTAACTTTATGTTAATTCTTATAGATACTTCTACGAGTTGTATGATTTTTCTTATTTATGACTTTTTTGTACATTGTTGTACATTTTGACTTATTTTACTAAAAAACGCCTTGAAATATTCATTTTTGTAGTGTTTAAAAAAAAAAAAATAATTGAATTGAAAATGACGCAAATATACGAGGTTTGCATTCCACCTGTTACCCGTTAGTCGTGCAAAATGGCTAGCAAAGTTTAATTTGTTTGCGGAGATTGCATGTGGAATTTTTAAAGAACTAAACAATAATTTATGTATCGGTTTCAGAACATTTCTTATTGCCTTTACCATGAATTACTAGCACTGACGTTTATTTTAAACACTCGAACTAAAATGTCTATAAAATCCAAACGACACCCACAAGGTAAGTCAGGTATTTAACAAACTCATAAATAACTTCATGGAATGTAAACTTTCATTGAAGGATCTGAATTTTTCAAACATTGACACTGAGTTTGAAACAGGTGTTTTAAAAATAATTAGTTTTAAAAATGGAATAATCGTTATAAATATTCCAGATTTTTTTCGCAAAATTGTTGCTTTTTCATTGCTTCTAGCCTTGCAAAACGCCCAGAAGGTATTGAATACTATCAATTCATATCCTTGTCAAATGACGGATTTCGTAATTCTACTGTAGCGGACACATTTAATGAAATTCAAACCGGTTTACTTCCACCCCACGGTAAAACGCTAATAAAATCTATAATTCTTGCTTAAGTTTGTTTGCATGTATCATTATAATTTCTCTGTTTCTTTATATAATACAGTGATGTTAGTGAGTCTGGAAACATCTTGCCTAAAATATTAACAAGCTTCTTTATACTTTCATTACTTCCCATTGTAAAAAAGTTTTAAATACTGCTATTATCATATTCATTGATAACACCGGTTTTACTCTACTCCGGGCATTGTCTATTATGGTAGATTTAAATTTAAGCTAGATTCTTGGTGAGGGTAAGTGACATTGTTTTTTCTGAATAAAAGTAAACCATTCCTCAGATTATAAATTTGTATTTAAAATATAGGTTTTCAAATGTTTTTTTTTTTTAAATAAAATTCTATTGCTTACAACGTAAGTTTACTACTTTTATTTATTTACTGGCCAAAAAAAGTCTAAATTGTTTTTCTTAACTATGTTCACAAAAATAAAAATAAAACAAGCCTTTTTACAAACCACAGATTTTTGGTAGATTCGGGAAAAAAGCGCAAAAAGATTTTTCAGTGTTGGTTAAAACTAAAAAAGCTAGCAAAAGTTATTTTATTACTTAAAACGATTATAAAACTGGCAGTAATAAACAGTTTAAAAGAGTTGTAATTATTAACTCTGTGATCCTTAAAACTATCATGTATTTCATAATGGTATATGTTAGATTTTAAAGTGACAATTTGTTAGGTTCTTACCTTTATGTTTTTCTTCCGAATCATTACTTACCCAAACATTTCATTTTATGTTCGAAACAGTTTACGATTGAACAGAAAAAAAAATGTGTGAAAAAAAAACGTGGTTGCTCGTTCGTTTAGTTTGTTTGTTAGTGTGATGTTTGATCTTCAAAAAATATGAAATATTTGTATTGTTTTGTGAATAAGAAGACTAAAATAACTGAATCCGAATATTTATTTTCCGAAATAAAGCATTTTTTTTTAAATGACGCATTTGCAAATATTTACTTTTTTTACGAAGAATGAATGAACAAAGGAAAGAATGCAAGGCTGATGTGAGCGTAATGAATATGATCAAGAAAGGGACGCTTAGATGGTTTGGGCATGTAGAGCGAATGAACGAAGAAAGGAGTGTGAAAAGAATATATGATGCGAAAGTGAATGGAAGAAGAAGTCGAGGACGCCCGAGAAAGACATGGCACGATCAAGTAAATCAAATACTTGAATCGGGTCATGTGAAGAGTCAGAATAATAGAAGAGTATGTATGAATGCAAATAAAGCAAGGAGTGTGTGCCAAGACAGAGTTATATGGCGGTCCGTCCTCTCTGCCTACCCCTGCGGCGGAATGGCGTGATGGTTAGTTAGTTACTTTTTTTACTGAAAAATATCAAAGCATATATTTTGACATTCACATAAACACGGCCAAGATAAAAAAAAATATTTGAAAGACCACCAAATACTCTCATATTTAATCTTTTTCATCTTCCAAACATAATAAGTGCCTTCATATTTTGTTTTCCTTTACACACAAAGCTCAATCTTTCTATTAATACAACTTTTATTGGATTACATTTTGAAACTCTCCCAACATACTGACATGTTTGTATAATGTGTGTGCTAGCCAGCACGCTGCGGTGTTTACCGCGTCTACCCCACCCTTACTACTGGTCGCACACGTGCGGAGGCTTTAGGCACTATAAAGGCTGTGCCTCCGCTCCCCGATCATCACAAGCAGTTTTCTTCTCGAAAAGGCTCACACAAGACAATTATCATGAACGCTCTGGTTAGTTCATTTCATTATTAATATCAATATTTAATTTTAACTAAGTTACAAAAATCTTAACAAACTAAATTTTCATTCATAAAAAAATGATATTCATTCAAAAAATTATTAAAGGATCTCCTTTAAAAGTAAAAAGGCTGAGATTTAAAAAAAAATATATTTCAGAATTTTACTATTCAGTATTTTTTCAAGGTTTTTTGATTGCTTGGTTATAATAAATATTCGGTTGCTATAAGTCTTAAAAAACGACGGTTCATTTTCCATGCTCTTTATACATTTTTTTTGTTTTAAATTTTTTTTCACCAAAAATGATGCAACGTACAAAAATATAAGCTGATATAATATACATATTTAACAAAAAAAAACTGAATTTAAACCTAACCAACAAATTTAAACGTGGCGATCTTTGTGCGTTCTACATAACCTTTTTTTTCAATCTATCAAATTCTTCGTGTAAGTGTTTTTTTTTTCAATAAGTTTTTAGCAACTGTTTTTACTATTAACCGTATCCTTGACATTCGAAGTTTGATTTGGAAGATTTGTTTTAATCAATGTGAAGGCATGTTTAATGTTTATACAAAACCATTTTATAGATACATGTTGTAGATAATAAGTAAAACGTAAGTCTGTAAATTATTTCTACGTTTTTCATCGATTACCCATCAAGTGAATTAATCGAGTTTAATGTCGTTAGAGCCTTTCATTTAATATCGATTATTAAGATTACTTTAGGTAAAACGTGTTCGTCTTAATTGAATTCTATTTACTAACCCAAATGTGTAAAAGTTTATATTTTTTTGCTGTGAAGTTACCAATAATATTATTGAATAACATTAACTGACAGTTGGTATTGTTGAAATTCGATTAAGCAATAATACTAACTTACTGGCAACAACTGCAGATTGAATTACATTTTAAAGTTGTGCGGTATTTCTTGATTTCCTTAGAATTACTGCTGATAGTTAAATGTGGATAGTTACTATTGAAATAGGATATCAAGGAAATGTTTGATTTCGATTTCAAATTCTGCTGCATTTAAACCACATTGTTTGTTTATCTAAACCACTACAAAATTACTAACTTGTATTTGTCTTATCTAGTATTACAAGACTATACTTGAAGAGTCTTGTTGTATGAGCATTTTTTTACCCTGCTCATTTTTGTATATCTGTTCACTTTTTAAAAAGACCCTGCATTTTCAGAACCGTTCTCGCGTCAAGAAACTTTTTAAAAGAAGCTACTTTTAAATAGTTCTAAAAGCTCCGCCACTTTTTTTTCACAGCACAGTCTAAAGATTTACATAATATACGAAAACGAGAAGTGTTTTTACCAAGAGCTCTGTCTGTTCTCGAATAATTCCCAAAATTTATTTTGTTTTGTTTTCTTTTCTTGCAGTTTTTCGCAACTTTCCTGTGCATGGGAGCGCTGGCTTCAGCCTCTTGGGGACATGGAGTCGCCCTGTGGAGCCCCCACCATGGAGCTGCCCCCATCGGTCATGATGGACAAGTTGTAGATACCCCCGAGGTGGCTCACGCCAAGGCCGCCCACTTCGCCGCCAAGGCCGCTGCCACCCATGGAGTTCATGGAGTCTACGGAGGTCTTGCTCATGGTTATGGAGTTCCCTCCGTCTATGGCGTCCATGGTGTGTACGCTCACGGACTCGCTCCCCTGTCCCACGATGGTGTTGTCGTAGATACCCCCGAGGTTGCCCACGCTAAGATCGCCCACGCTTCCGCCGTTGCCCGTCTTTCCCAAGGAATCGCCCATGGAGGTCCAGTCTATGGAGGACTCGCTCATGGAGTCTACGGTGCTGGATACGGAGTTCCCTCCGTCTATGGTGCCCATGGTGCCTGGGCTCATGGAGCTGCCCCCATCGGTCACAATGGACAGGTCGTAGACACCCCCGAGGTTGCCCACGCCAAGGCCGCCCACTTCTCCGCTGTTGCCGCCGCTACCCACGGAGCTCATGGAGTCTATGGAGCTCACGCTTATGGAGTCCCCTCCGTCTACGGACATGGTGCCTGGGCTCATGGTGGAGCACCCATCGGCCATGATGGTCGCGTAGTAGACACTCCCCGAGGTAGCCCACGCCAAGGCTGCTCACTTCGCCGCCAAGGCCGCCGCCCCTCATGGTGCCCATCATTATGGTGTCCATGGACTCTGGTAAAAAGCTTCGCACCTTCGACTCCACGTTGTAACGACTTCGCGTGAATGAATCAAGTATTGTAGTTGTAATGATCGAATTTTCGATGTAAATATTATTTTTGCTTTTTTTTATCTTCTCTGACTGTGTCCTTAGGTGTGGTCTCATAATGGTGATTATTTTTGCAAAGATGTAAATAGGTATAATTATTTTTATTATACTGAACACATAGTCAAAGCAAACGAAATAAATCGATTGATATATATTACCTGTGTTTTTTCTCTTAAACTAAATCAAATTTAATCTTAATCACGGAAATGGCCAAACGAAATGAACTTCTATCGTGTTCCGGAAATACTTGCCCGCACAGAATATTCTGGAACTGGAGTGCAAAAGTCGATCGCCTCAAAGTCAACAATTTGATGACCGTAAAATCTAAAAAACCTTGGACCCCCATGTTATGACGCTATACAGAGGATTCGAGATCTGCAATGGAAATAGAATATGTTCTTACGATCATTCTACACATTTTTTTAAACAATCAAATAACTCATTATTCAGTTCAGGAATCTCTTGCTTTGCCACAAGGTGCTTTCATACATTCTTGTCTTGTGCTACTTTTAAGGTTTCGGTCAATTGCAGGCAAATCTTTTATTTGCAAAGCTTCTGAATCTGATTTCTCTTGCTTTTGTTTGAGCGACCAAATTGATGTCTTTCTTATGGATTTACGGAAAGATTCCAGTTCGAGAGTGGATCTGTTGATACTTAAATCATACTTCTTGCAACTTGTTTTCCGATGAACATTACATAGGTTTATTTTGGTTTTGTAGAACGACTTCCACGACCCTTATCGATAATTTAAGTTCGTAAAGACGTAGCTAGAGCCCAATAAAATAAAGTGCTTCTACTAGACATTGACGATAATTCTTACACCAGATTTAAAAAAAACATGTTTGTAGTTTTTGTTTTAAATTTGTAATTCTACATTTTAATTTGTTATATAATTCAATTGAATTAAATTTAATATTATTATTCAATATCGTCTTTTGAGTTTATTTGTCATCGTAATTTAAAAAAAACAAATTTAATATGGCTTCCTTAATTTTAAGATTGTTATGCCATTCAAAGAAAAAAATGGGAAGGGTTGGATTGAAGTTGGTAAAAAGAGAATTGAAAAGAACCTGGATGTTTATATCTAGTAGCTAAACTCAGTATCATTTAAAAACTCAGCCAACATCATTAAAAGTAACGCGTTGTAACGTTTCAATCTGATTGTTTAATTGTGTTTTTTTGATCTTTCACAGATATATATAAACATACATTATATTTTATATAACTTATAGCGGTTATATGTACATATAATGTATCTAAACCCGCACATCATGTATTTTTTGTATTGTTTAATTGTGTACGTCCAGAGACGACAAAGGCCCTGTTAGAAATTATTTCCATCAAGACTTCCTGTGTGCAATTCACAGTATTAAAAAAATGTGGGTCGAAAACCAAGAGGCTTACAGCATCATAAAGAAAATTCTCGTTTATCATGATTGTTGTGATTAATCATCAGCTGATTTTGAAACAAAAACAATTGATTTGGATCCTGGTGCAGACTTCAAGATGGTCTCAAAGAGTTGAAGGTTTATGATCAAAGAGGTATGTCATTTATTTACAAACTAACGGACTATTGTCCAATTACAAAAAAAAAAAACAAAACACGAAATGGGAAAAGAGAGCAACAGAGAAAGAACAGAGCATACATAATATTATAATGGAGCAATGATGAAAATAGCACCAAATATACATGAAAAACGAATATTCAAATCAAAGCCAAGTCAAGTCGAATTTTTGGTAGAGTCGTCAAGAATGAAAAAAATCATTTAGACTGGTACCAAAATTTTCAAGATCATGGCTTGAGTTAACAAGTCTCGACACTCTAGACAGTGGAGAATGATACCCATAATTAGTAAATTGAGATACCCATGATTGAGGAACAGCATTTCATTGTTTCTGAGTCCACAGCAAGGAATGCTGAACTCGAAGAGTTGCAACAAAGAGGTTGAGTCAATTATACATTTGAAAACCCCATGGAGAGAACCTGTTAACTAACTGTCGAGTCATTCTGAGATTCAATCTTTTGCGTTTTGTTAAAAAAGTGAGTGCCATCACAAAAACACACCACTGTTTTTCATGAATGTTATAGCTAAAATACTAAATTCAATATCTTATTCAGCATTTTAATGCATTTCTGCAATACAATTTTACTATTGTAGATGCAATTAAAAATTTGATAATGTTTGATAATAAAACAGTTTGATAATGCCCTCAGAAGGCGAAACAGCTGTCACGCGTAAAAATAATTACATCGCAGAGCTTTTAACTAAAAATTGTTAAAATTTTTTTTATAAAATAATAACAATTATTGTTTAAATAAAATTAAAAAACCTAAAAATTAAAAATGGAGTTCTACAAAATAAACTTTAAAACCATAAATAACAATTAAAAATATTTCACTTGTAACAAAATTTGCAATTAACATTTTAAACTCTTTGTTTTTCCACGTTCATGCCATTTTCATGATCTGAAGTGTGTTCATTGGATATAGCGTACCAAAATTAGTTCTGTGAGAATACTAACTCAATCAGAGATCAGTGGTAGATACTCATCAGAGTGGTAGATACTCATAGTATCGCCCTGGTGAAAGACCACCATTCAGAATCGAAACGTTGCTTGAAATGGCTCTAACCAAGTTTGGTGACCAGATTTGAATAGCCAGGCACTTCCCAACCTTCCTCTTCCCCATATCCTTCTCCTCGGTAACTACTTTCAGCCTCACAACATACTCTAAATAAAATGAATTACAAAAATGTTAGTTAACAGGTTCTTGTCGTGGGGTTTTCAATTATTATGCGTTATGATGGCTTTCCATGACAAATCGATATAACGTTATTAATATATTAAACAAAAGCGTTACGAGATCTAACGGCTGGAGAAAAGTGCATTTTTGCAAATGCAGCAGTAATAATTGCAAATGGGTGCAACGTGAAATCGCGATCGAATAATTCCGCATATTATGGGTTGGGTGTGTGCAGCACGAACGGTCTACTTCTCCCAAACAGTCGGTAGGAAAATAATAATAACATTATGACACAGTTTCGTTTCGTTATGATACAAATGTTGTTGACCGCGCCAGACAATGCTATGGGCGTACGAAACTGCAAGTGGTCAGGTATTTACTTGATCCAGTGCAGCTGGAATTATTTGTGCATACAATAAATGCGGTTTGTATACTCGTATTGTGCCTCCTCAACGAGAAACGTATTTAGTAAAAATAAAACAGAATCGATAATCCTGTTTCCAGGAAATGGCAGGGGCGGCGAAGGACCAACGACAGATCCTTGACGAATATATAATAATATCGTAGAAAGCAATCAATCTCTGTGTGGTTTGACATATTTAATGAAAATGAAATAATTACTTAATATAAGACCACAGATTGAATAAAAAAATTATGATCGACCGGTTTCGCTTAGCCTTAAGCATCATCAGGGTACAAAATTAAACTTAACTAAAAATACCAAGTGTGCGGTTTTATAAACATACAGAGGAAGAATACAATATAAAATAAAATAAGAGAACAAATAAAATGATATTTTTTTTAATTTTAACAAAGGATCAAAGAGAAAAAGACAGATAATATGATTTGAAAGAGGCAAACGTCAACTGAGAATAATGAGAAGTTTTATGAGTTTATTGGAAATATTAACACCTTTAACTGACTATTAAGAATTTAACACGTCAATATCAAACTATAAGTCTAATTTAGTACAGTTGTTGTCATCTGGTAGAGTTAAACTAATAGTTGGACCTGTTACTTAATATAATTTTTTTCTTTTCTTTTACAATATTTTTGAACCTGTTATTTATTGAATATTTTGATCTACAATTTTTTTGTATCTGCTATTCAATCCTCTTTTTTTTATTTTATTTTACCCAATTTTTTGCACCAATGAGGTTATTGTTTTTTTTAAATATTAATATGTGTGTAAAAGCCTATAACGGGCATAAATAAATAAATATAAATATTGATTTAACAGTTTTTTTAGCACTAGAAATAAAGAAGGCCGAATGTGATCTTTATTTAAGTATTTTTTAAAGTAAATTTCCATGCAGAATTACTTTATTTTTTTTATTTTTATTCCAGATCTCAATGAAGGTGCTGAAACCCCAAGAGTGACATAAAATGCTTGCATAGTATATATATATATATAAAAAAATATATAACATTAGTAAAAAAAACATTATAATTTAAAGAAAGATAATTAAAAAAAATTAGGTCATTAAAAATCGTCATAACACATAAAATATATGTGAAACAGAGTTGTGTGTCATTCAACCCTCTCTGCATACCTTCAGTTTGAAAGATTCTCAGCACTTAACGGAAGGGTTGCAGTTTTTAGAGCACAGATGTCAGGTGGGGATGCTGCGCTTGTTCTACCGGCATTCAAAGAAATATGCTTCGAGGATTTTGAAGCACACCAAACACGTGCCTAACATTTGTACGCTGTCGAAATTTGACACCAGGGAATGGGTTGTTTTTACAACGAGTTTTTGTGTTCAATATCTTCGCTGTGGAATGGTTTGCCGATCTCTGTGTTTCTTCTCTCTTACAACTAGGGTCTCAATAGTTTAAAAAAAGGTTAACTTCACCCTCCACACAACACCCCTAAGATGGGCTTTGAGGGAAATTATTTTCCTGAGGCCTGAGGGTGAAGTTAAAATAAACTTTAAAAAACCCTTTGAAACAGTAAAAAGGTTAGTACCACTAATTGACATACAAAAATAAACATTTTCTACTTGTGGTTGGACATATTTAATGAAAATTAAATAATAACTTTGTATAAGACCACAGACGTTATGCCCCTTTCATTTCATATTGTCTGTCTTTTCTCTCTGTTCCTTTGTCACAAAATATTTTTTCTATTGCTTTCTCACTATTCCCTTATTTTATTTTATATTGTGTTTTCCCTGTGTATGTATATACTCGTATAACCGCACACTTTGTATTTTTGTGTAGATTCATTTCGTATCCTGATGATGCTGAGGCTATGCGACTCCGGACGGTCATAAAAATTACAGTAAAATCTGTGCCCTTATAAAAAGTTATTATTTCATATTGATTTACAAAAATAAATACAATAGAGATCGTAACTGACTGATAATCTTTCATATGCTGCCACTGCATGCAGCAGCAATGTCCATTTGAATTAACGTCAGTAGATGCTAGAAGTATATACTCAATGTACTCCATGTAATTTTGTCACTCAATAGAGCCTGCGGCGCCTTCCAGAGTTTCCGTATTGCTATCAAAGTACTGTTCACTTACAAATCGACAGCTTTTCGCAATCGACCTACAAATTAATTGCTCCCACAATGGCCACTACCGATAAAGGCGCAAGGCGTAGAGCTTATTAATTAAATGTGATCATTACCCATGTTGAAAGGTGTGAAAATGACCCCATAAAATTCGACCAGATACAAATATCTGAAAATTAAACGCAGGTTTTTGTACCTAATATTCAGTTTATATGGCAAGCCGATTTATACGACTTATTGTGCAACCTGTTGTATGAAAATCGTATCTTTTGCAATATGTATTATATTCTTATGTATGTACGATAATTTAGTTTTTTTGTTTTTTAATTATTTCAGAATTTGGGGAGGGTGGTGTAATCTCACGAGATCTATATTATAAAAAGGCTTTAACAATATTTTACAATAATAAAGGAGATAGTATTACGAAATAATGGAAACATGTAGATATCCGGAAATAATGCAAGGCTGATATAAGCGTAATGAATAGGATTCAGATAGAGACGCTTAGGTGGATTAAACATTTAGAGCGGATGAACAAAGAAAGGAATGTGAGAAGAATATATGACGAAGAAGACATGCCACGATCAAGTGAATCAAATACTCGAGTCGGGGTATGTCAAGAGTCAGAATAACAGAAGAGTATGTATGAATGTGTATAAAGCAACGAGTGTGTGCCAAGACATTGTTGCATGGCGGTCTATCCTCTCTGAATACCCCTGCGAGGAAACAGCGTGGTGGTTAGTTAGTTAGTTTACAAAATAAAGTTGATACATAGCAATAAGGTTGTAATTATAACATGTTGACGCTCGAATACGAATCCAGAAGTCGCGTAATATAAATAATATAAATATGTGTCATAACACATTTAATTGATTTAAAATAAAAAAAATTGTAAATTTGCGGCACCTTCCAGAGTGGTAGATACTCTAAGTATCGCCCTGGTGAAAGACCACCATTCAGAATCGAAACGTTGCTTGAAATAGCTTGAGTCGTGTTTGGTGACCAGATCTAATAAGCCAAATACTTCACAACCTTCCTCTTCCTATCTCCTTCCCCTCCCCAATACCTTCAGCCTTTCAACATACCCCTATTGGGGATGCCATAGTCTCACTGGCTCTAGACAGTTGGGAGCAGTTGAGACTCTTGTGCGGTATTCACGTAAAAAAAATGTAAGAAGAGATAATATAAAATGCTTTTAGTTATTTATTATGATCTTAAAAAAATTCGGTAAAGCTTTTTTAAACACGTCGAGAATTGGCTCCATTGTTTGAAAACGGGACCTTGCAAAAAAAAATCAATCCTAGCATCACAATAATGTTTTCGCTCGTGCCTACTCTTATTGTGTCGCTAGCGATACGTTTTCTCATTAAGGCTCTGAATCCGGGATCGGGCTCTTCTGCAAACATTTCTGAGGCACTGCAGTACAGCTCAGTACAGTTCGAAACTCAATATATAAATCTATTCAATCTTTGGGACAGAGATGGTTTTTTCATACGTTATCAACCATTAAAATGAATTGAGTTAAAAAAAGATTCCTTCACGCCCAGTTCTCAAGTTTTTTATCCAGGGAAAATGTACACGGAAACTGACGATATGTATCAGAACACTTAAGTCTGCCTTTGACGAGCTTTCGATCAAGGAGGTATGGATCTTTTGAAGGAAATGGAATCAGAAATACAAGAATGTGTTCAGATTGATTGTGTTCAAATTTAATATGAATACGATACCTATTGATGTTTATAGGCCTCTACAATTTGCTTGATATGGCGGATTGTATATTACACACATAAACAACTACCAACATTTAAGAGAGGTAATCTTTTCACTAATTGTAGCTGGTGTCGACAGATAAGTAAAACAAAATACTCGCGCCGGGTTTAGACCTTGATCCGTCCGACTGCCAGTCGAGCATTCTACCTACCGGGCTATCAACCACCTCTAACATAACATAATTCAGTGGAATCCATGAATTCAATACCTCCATAGTGAAATAATTACCTGTGAAATGCAAGTCACGCTAAGTAAGTCATGCTATCACCTGTGAAATGCAAGTAGATGTTTGTAAATAGATAACCTTTTAACACATCGTCGCCGGAAAGGCAAAAATGCTGAAGCACCATTTTGGGAAATTTACACTAGAGCACTTTTGTTTTACAATAAAATTCATAAGTCTTCATTACTGGTTGGATTTTGTAAAAAAAAGTTAACTCAGGTAACTCAATGGTCTCACTGAGTTACCTAAAGCGAGGAAAAGCTAAAAAGTCCCAAGCTTGAGTCGCTTGAGTCAAGCCTTCTCCCAAATGAGAAATATATTTTAGATGGCTGAAGGGCCACAAAAGTTTTTAAAATCAAACCAAAGAAAGTCAGAGCATTCGATGCAGAAATAAAAAAACTGATCAAATCCGCGTATTTAACTCAAGTGTCGCTCAAGCTCTTTTGTCCTTCCAGTGACGATACGTTCACCGGTTTTAATTTAGCTCACCTTCTGTTAGTTTCTTCATGTAAAAATCAAATTAAATACGTATGTATCAACGTGCTGGTGAGCAACTAAACTTAAGCAAGGTACATTCTATCACCACCGAGGTGATTTTTAACATAAAACAGCGCTATATAAATTATCAATTTATTACTATTTTACAGCACAAAATAAAACTACAGCAATATCCACAAATTACACGAAAGTCATGTTTCCACTTATTTATACAGCAAGTTGCGATTTGAATTGCAGGTAAATATTTGTTTTACTTTGGGCGTTGTTTGGTTCAAGGTTTCTTTATACATCACGTTTAACTTTGCCGGTTGTATCATTGAAATCAGAATTGAGATACTTATGGATAAATATGAGTTTCGATAGCAACCTTCGAAGGTCGTCTGTCAGTACTACCATAGTAAGTTTTTGTCTCACTCAAAGAAACATAATGGTCTACGAAATAGTTTAAGTAAGGCCGTTAACTTATCAGAAAACGTGGTAAAGCAGATTAAAAAACCGACAGTTTTCAAGTGCTGTAACCATTAAACTAAATTAAATCTTTTTTGACGCTCAGGTTGCAAAACATAAGTCCAAAGGTATGCGTAATCTTGCTTCAGACGTGGGTAAAAGGTTTTTATTTACGTTATTATTTTATAGAAGCAATAAAATTTGAATGGGATAATATGTCATTCTCGAAACCACAGATCAACATGTTATACGGTACAATGTCTTTGGCAAAATCTTGTAGTAATTGTTGAACACTACAGTATTATTTATTTATATTTTCGTAAAACTTTGTGGCTTGACATATTTAATGAATTGAAAAAAATAGTAACTTTGTATAAGATATTTTGTTGATTTTTAGTAGTCCAATATTAGGCATATTTCCTGTAAACTCATAAATGTCTAATTATTCTTTCATCTTCTCAGTTGACGTTTTGCCTTTTTCAATTCATATTATCTGTATTTTTCTCTCTGTTCCTTTGTTATAATTTAATTTTTATTCTAAAGTTTCCCCACTGTTCTCGTATTTTATATTTTGTTCTCCCTCTGTATGTTATAAACAAACTGTGACAAAAGAAACTGTGACAAAAGAAACGTATCATATAATGTATAATTATGCTCTCAAACTTGACGTTCTGCTACCCCCTCTATCTTCCCCTCGCCCACTTAACTAAATACATTATATGATACGTTTCTTTTGTCCTATTGTTATATTGTTGTCTCCCTCCTAATACTATATCTTCCTTTTCCCCATGTTCACCATTATACGAGATACACATTCCTCTAATTTCATTAGTATATTTTTAAGTCCCGATGAAGATTCAGCAGAGTCGAAACTAGTTGACTTATACAAAAATAAAGTGGATTTAAACAACGTGTATTTTTTATTTAATTAATCATGTCAATCCACAAAGTGTTTGCTTTTTCTGATAATTAAATATTTATTTATTTATTGTGTACGTCCAAGCGGGCATTTAAAGATAAAGGTGCATTTAATTATTATTATATAGAAGCAGTCTCGGTCAAAACATATTCTTTTTGCTTTCTGTATCTTCTCCTGTTTCATATTAAGTTGAAAATTATTGATATTGTTTCAATAATAAATTTGTTTTTATGTTTCTTTCGTACATGCGAACATTAAGCTAAATATTTCTTAATTTTAGGATATTGTATCTAGATACACTTGTACAGTTTAGTGCAGTAGCGAGTTTATAGACTTCGAGCTATTTCTTCAAAGCAACCGGCAAAGTTGTTATTTTATCAGTAAAAGGGGTGTTGAAATTCAAACGTATTTATGGCAGCAGCTTTAGGTATGTCATATTAAACCAAGAACTTGCATGCATTTTCGCGCTGCATGACTAACTCCTGTACACTTAGGAAGTTTTTAAAGTTTTGGTGCACGCTGAATTATACAATCATATTTATCATGAGTATAATATATATAAATAGGTACATTGAAAGCTGCTACGAGTTGTTCCGGGCAGGTTGTAGGGTTAAGGTTGTTTTGACGACAGTAAACTTCCAAATGAAGATGATACCCTTATAACCTTGTACTACTCACACCTATGTTGATGTATTTGGTGATTCTGTATTAGTGATAAAACGAATTCTTCATAAATACTTTACTGAAATATACGAGTGTAGATAGTGAATATATTATATTGTTTTAATATGTATTATTATTGTTTTGATTCTATTTTTAAACTGCATTTTGTATTTACCACTGGTTATTTATTTAATTAGATTTTTTTATTTTTTCAAAAGTGTGTACTTTTAGATTTATTTTTTAATGTATCATGTGCTATCATATAATGCTCCACCTGTCAACATAACTTTATCGTAGAAATTTGTTGTAAAAACCCACTAAAGCGTAAATAAATAAATAAACCACTCAATACTCTGGAACCCGAGCAAACAGAACTTTTGGTGAGAATATTCCTTTTTTTGTAGGCATATCTGTATGTAATACTGTTTGGTGACAGGTGAGTTGGAGGTTTTGAGAATCCTAAAATAGAACCTATAATTTAAATAAGTAGGATCTTGACGTGAGAACCAATAAAGAGAAACACCTGCTCCTTAAAATGGTTCGGGAAAGTATGGATAGCCTCGACTGCTACAAACTCTAAATTCTCTCTCGTATCGCACAGCTGTTGCTTGAATTATTATTGGTAATGTAATGTCTGTATTCATCCATTACAAATTACATTTTCTTTTGCACTATGATGGTTCGCCTCACGTCCATTGGCTCGGGCACAAAAAAACGACACGAGACAGACCGCGCCGACAAGCTAAGCGAGAAACAGCTAGGCGAGACATCAGGTCTATTACACTCGAACTCGGCCCCACTTGGATCGTCTAGCCATAAGCGCAAAGCTGGCACAGTACTATGTTTTATTGTGTTACTGTCGCAAATTAGGAGTAAAAATCTAGTCTCCGTTTAATATGATTGAGTATAACTTTGTTTCAAAGTGACAATTCAATAAAATGATTGGTATATTGAAAAGGCTTCTACAAACTTCACTGCTTTGTAAAGCGCCCTTGGATTGATTTTATTTCCCACCAGTACTCTAGTAGTATGCACGTAAACTTTATAATAATAAAATGTTACATTAGTGAAGGTTAAGAAAATTATAAAATATTATTATGATTGTAATATAATAATATGCTTAACGTTTTCATGATCTAAAATAGTATATTTTCAATTTCTCAAAGCTATCTGCTATCCATGAAAACTAAATTTGTTTATTGTACAATTATTTTATTGTAAAATATTACCCAAATTCCTATAAAAATAAATTTAAAAAACTTCAAGTTTCTATTTGACCGGTCAGTAGCTGAGTGGACAAACGCGTCGGATTCCCACCTGGGCGTCGTTGGTTCAATTCCTCTGCTGGGCAAGTCCTCCATCATTGCACAAGCAACATTTTCCGCTTATCATGATGGAAGTAGGAGCTTTCCAAACATTGTCAGGTTATTCGTAACCAGAAATGTTTGTCTTTCTTTATGTTATAGGAGAAATTCCATTCCCTATAAACCTTTTCACGTGTCATACATATTTGACAAAGTTTTTATTTTAATCTGATACGAAAGTTATGTCAAAATCACACCCACATTTGAATCATCTAATCTATAGAGCCTTATTTCGAATCAAGTTATTTCAATAATTTATTGCCACATTCCTTGCAATGTCTTTGATATGCTTCTCTAAAATTAAACAACGTAAATCACAAATATAATGATACCATCGGTAATTTAGTTGTTCGTAGCTTATTGTCTATCACTGAATTACCTAAGCCAAATGTAAAGCCTTTATTCAAGTGCACAGCCAGGAAATCTTTTTGAAGTGAAGGCGAGACACTCTCCTGAGTCATGGCGAACTCAGAGGCAGACCTCAGATGTAAAAAAAACCATAAACGTCCGGGATCTCTCTCTCTCGGTAGGCGTGGGCGTCACTATACTGCACCCAGTGCAGTCAGTGTCGTTGTGCATATGTGATACACAAATGGGGCCTAGAGGTCTCTGAGTTGTGTGAATGGGGACAAATACAAACAGCAGAACACACTGTCGAAGAATGTCTCCTTCACTAGTTTTGCAAAGGCACATCTGTGTTGTAAATCAAGTGACTCCAGATGCCGTTAACTGGATGACCAACCTCAGCGTTCCACTTTGACCTCCACACGAAAATAAAGAAGTTCACGGGCAATAATCATTGTAATCAACTATTTAGGAGAGTCTTTGTTTCGATCGAAAAAGGTCATTGTGTTGGCTGCCTGCTAATCGGCCTAAAAACAATAATAATACAAAGCTCCGGTCAGCTGTTGTACTTTGCTGCATTACAATACTTGGTTCGGGCTAGCAAATGTGATACTACTAGTACAGTACAATTGACACTGAAATAATTTTTATTTCATGTTATCGCGCAAGAGAACAACTGCAGACCCAATAATAAATTATGATGTTTTCGTAGAAAGCAATCACTTTGTGGTTTGACATATTTAAAGAAATGAAAAAATAACTTTGTATACAACCACTAATTTTATTATTTATTACCGACCGGTTTCGCTTAGCCTAAGCATCGTCGGAATTCAAAATTGAACTAAACAAAAAATACGAAGTGTTCAGTTTTATATATACATAAAGAGGGAGAACAAATTATAAAACAAAAATTACAACATAATGAGAAAACAATACAATAACATTTAAATTATAACAAAGGAACAGAGAGAAAGAGACAGATAACATATATAAAGCTCATACCTTCAATAAAAGTACCGGTGATCAGATTCTTCACAGAAATCATCATGGTAACAGATTAAACAATTTAGAAGCACTAGAAATAAAGAAAGCCATTCAAATGAATAGTTATATGGTTAATAATCAGGTAAGTTCGTCTAATAGTCTAATATTAGGTATATTTCCTGTAAATTTATAATTATTTTTTAATCTCCTTCTCAGTTGACGGGTTGTCTCTTTCAATTAATATTATCTGTATCATTCTCTCTGTTCCTTTTTTATAATTTAAATTTTGTTCTATTGTTTTCTCATTTTTTCATTATTTTATTTTATATTTTGTTCTCCCTCTGTATGTATATATAACCACATACTTTGCATTTTTAGTTTAGTTTTATTTTGTACCCTGATGATGCTTAGGCTAAGCGAAACTAGTCGGCCATAAAATAGTGTTCGTTGTCTTATACAAAGTATTTATTTTATTTCTTTAAATAAATTATGACCCCCTAAACTAGGCATATGCATGTATTACGGTGGTATGTATTTTATATGAAAAAAATATCCCATGAAACATAGTACAGTTACATAACAAGAGAAAAATAACAAAAAAAAACAATCATTTTCGACTCTTGGAGATGTCATGATGGACCACAGCGGACATAATCCAAATAAATATTCTGCTTTTCCAAGCGAAATCCTCTTTGCATAAGTAATAACCATTTCAAGCAATGTTTCATTTTTTAACGGTGATCTATTACCAACTCAATGTTGTAATCATCTACTCTCGAACGATATAGCAAATAAAAACTATCCTTAACATTTTAATTCAATAAATAATAACCAACAGACTGACTTGATATAAAATTCTATGTTTACTTTGAGTCCTTATTAAAAGTGCTTCCTTATGACTTTTTCAATTCATAAAAAAAATAATGTAGTGATTTTATTTTTATTTTGAAACATTATCGCATTTCAGGTCTATTATTAAGGCAAGTGCTTTCTTGCAAATGTTACATTGGACACTCATTTTATTCAGTTCTTGTGAACTTTAACCCTTCGAGACCTAGTGATTAATCAAATTAACACAAACTTAATAGTCTGGTATCATTTGTGAATTTTTTTCATTTATGGATCTTCAGTTTTTTTTTGTTTTCCTGTAAATTTTGTTTACTAGCTTAATATTTTACGGTTATAATCATAGAGTTGGTAGAGTAGTATCTATCCAAGGCAGTGAAGTCAGTTTTTCACTTGTTTTTTATAATTTTAACCTGACTCGGCGCACCTGGGCGTGGCTAAGACTAAGGCTACGGTATTTATACATCCATTCAAATCGCATTTCGACACAATGTTTTTGTTTATTCGTATAGCCACCTTTTCACAGTATTTTTATCAACAAAAATATAGCATATAACCTAAAAAACTTTTTAGTTGTGTCAAGTTTAGTGGTAAAATAAAAAAAATGTGGGCGGAGTCCCGCCGTGAACCAAGAGCTTAAGATCATCCTTACAGTATATAGAAGCGGTCTATGAAATTTGTTGTCTCTCTCTCTCTCTCTCATGGCGTACAACGTAAAAACTCTGAGAAAGTGATTTATCGTAAGTTTGTGTAGGTTGGGTACAAAATAATTAGTTCTCCCTCCATTTATTGTTACTTCAAGGTTATAATATAAAATACTGACGTAAATATTTTTACACCGAGCAACTACCTCGAGTTTTTTCAAATTATTTCATCCTCTGTGCGGGGGTAGGTAGATATGATGAAGGACTCACTCATCTTTATTCAGTCAAATTTGTACATTGTCTCATAAATACTTTTCTATTATACCATCACTTAACATGATCCGACTCAAGTTTTTGATTCATATATTGTTTCACATCTTACGACGGCCACCGTGGTCGAGTGGTAAGACGCTCGACTACGAATCCAAAGGCCGCGGGTTCATACCCGGCGTGTACAGTAACTTTTATTAGATTTATATGTGTCATAACACATTTAATTCATTTAAAGTGTATTTGTGGCACATCAGAGTGGTAGATACTTTACGTATCGCCCTGGTGAAAGACCACCATTTAGAATCGAAACGTTGCTTAAAAATGCATTAGGCGTATTTGGTGACCAGATCTGATTAGCCAGGTACTTAACCTTCCTCTTCCCCATATCTTTCCCCTCTTCACTACCTTCAGCCTCACAACATAACCCGATGGGGATGCCATAGTCTCATCGGCTCTAGACGGTTGGGAGGAGTTGGGACTCTTGTGCTGTATTCACTATAAAATATAAAAAAGGCGCCTCCGATTTCTTCTTCCATTCACTCGCTCGTCATGTGCTCTCCCAACACTCCTTTTTCTGTCCATCTGTTCTTATTATTAAAACATCGCATGATATTAAAAAAGCGTGTTATTCAATTCCGAGTTCGAATAATGCGAAAAAGGAGTAAATTAACAAGCAGTAAGAATCATAAAAAATTCCGGCCTTGAGATCGTCAGTATAACTATATCAAGATGCATAGACTTGAATACATCAAATTTGAAAGTGGTGAAGTAACAATAAGTGTGTATATTATTGTGAATTAGTGTGTTTTCGGACCCACCCTTTCCCCTTCCCGGACGATCTTGAAGGCTTCGGAGGAGTATAAAGGCTTCGCGGCGTCTCCCCTCACAACACAAGCAGTTTTCCACTCAGAAAAGGCTCATACAAGACAATCATGAACGCTCTGGTGAGTCATCCATCAATCTATTGTATTCGCGGTTGGACGTTTTTAAAGTGATTTTAAAGCCGTTTTCTGTTCAGAACAAGGTTAAGTTCGGATATTTTTTTGAAAGTGCATTGCTATTAGAGTATATACCAAAAAACAATACATTTAAATCATATTATACTGTTTAATCGTATTTTTGCATCTTGAAATTGGTATTTCAAGGGTTTGAGATTAAATCAGTTTAAAAATAAGTGAGTGTGACGAGTGCAAGTTTGAACAATTAAATTTTTGCAAAATAATTTTGATTTAATATTGCCGGTGTTCTTATTTCAAAAAAAATAATTTAATATTTATTATTTTTGAAAACAAAATTACCTTGCTGCCGTCGAAAAATTAAATAGTTAAGGGTCGGCACTCGAAAATGACACTAAACATTACTTTCTAACATTCTTATACAATCAAACATACAAATGATGGATCTGAAAATTTTCTATGAGTATTTAGAAAAATGTCTGAAGTTTCCAGTGAATACAATTTAACTGTATTCCTTTAAAATTTATGAAAATCATACTAAAAATTCTGCAAAAGGTGGAGTTTTGAAACTAGAAAAGGCATTTTTGAACGTTTTACCTGAAATTCTAGAATGCTTATCATAAAGAATTTAAAAGATTATTGTTTAATAATTGTATTCACTGGAAACCTCAGACGTTTTTCTAACTACCCATATAAAATTAACGGATGAATCATTAGTAGCATTGTTTGTACTAGAAATCGAAATAGTGTCTATTTTGTGTGCTGACCCTTAAATAAATCAATTCAACCATTTTTTTAATGAATTCACTCATTTTGTATTTATTTTTTTAGTGTGTTTGAAAAAAAAAGTTTTCAAGGTTTAAATGGCTTTCCACTGAAATTTAAAAAGAAGGTAGAAAAATAAACTTGCCCATCCGAAACAATAGACGCTCTTAGTGAGCATCACTTAGAAAAAAAAAAACAGAATAATTTATTCATTTTATTGAGAGAACGTGTTTTTAAGCAAATAGGCATTTTTTGTGACTAAACTTACTAACTTACTTCTTATCAACTGGTTTGAATTAAAGTAGTTGAATTTTAAACTTTTAGATATGTTACCCATATATTGAAAAATTCTTAATAAAATTTTTAACCACTTGATGTAATGTTTTGTAATTTAAAAAAAATCACAAAGTTAGGTAGTTTATTAACTATCAATCGGCGAGCGCTGGCGTCATGAAAATTGCGCAAGTTTCCTTCTCTAGATTTTTTTGATTTAAACAAATATTAAGGCGTTAATATATGACTTTTGTTGCCAGTATTTCCACGATGAGCTACGGGGCTTAGAAATGTCCACGTAATTGACCAAAAATGTGACGATACACCGCAATATTTAATGCTATTAACACTGTATTACATATGCGCCTAAATAAATCAATATTGTTTGTTCAGCATTTTAAAAATATATGAAAAAGTTTAAAAAAAAACTTAACTCAAGCAATGCTGGGCAGCGACTAGCATATGCGTATAATTAACGTTTTTTATTCGTTTTGCATACAGTTTTAAATAGAAAAACATTCTGTTTTTTTCTCTATTTCAGTAAACGTTATTATTCATTAACGGAAATTCCCACGCCTTAACCTTTAATGCTAAAGGTTATCCGATACGTTCTATGATTTACGAACCTGTTCAAACAAATGAATGTAATACAAATCTATACAAATCGTGCAAACGAATCATCAATGCTTATCAGATTGTTTATACTCAATTCACTAAATGATCTAATAAATAATACTTAGATTAAACTACACAAATACTAATATGAATTTATGATCGAAAACTTTTGTAACTTATTCCTAGTTAATTATTTTGAATCCGACCGGTTACAGCTTGCAACAGGCATCATCAGACTGATAAAATATGAAGTAAATCTATGGAAATAGATGCTATATTCCATAGGTACCATGAATTTACTTTAAATTTCACCAGTCTGAAGATGCCCGTAGCAAGGTGAAACAGTTTTGGTCAAAACTAAATAACCGGAAATGAGTTACGAAAGTTAAAAAAAAAACATAAATTTAGATTAAAAAGGAATTCAAATACAAATTACTTTAAAAAATAGAAATAATACTTTTTCAACTAGTATAGCCATTTAAATAAACCTGTTTTGTTAACTCTTCGACCGGTTTCGGAAACATCTTTCCGATAAAAAGTTAAAGCTATCGTTGTTATGCTAAGTTAAACCAAACTTGTTTCTATTGCCAACCGGTTTCAGAAGACCCTCACGTCTATAGGACAAAAAAAAACTTTCTTATTGAATAATTAAAAAAAATCCATTTATTTATACTGTCCAACAGTTTTAGAAGCACGCATCTTCCTTTCACCAATAGAAAAGATAAACAATTAAAATTAACAAAGAAAAGCCTTACTTTAACCAGCAAATTTATTTATGCTGTTTTGGAAGTATATTTTATTTATCATGATAAAAGGCCCAAGTTTGATATTAAACTCATTATATTTTTGCCTACTCTGTAATAATAATAAAATTTGTTTATACTGTCCAATGGTTCAGAACAATAATTTTTATTTATCGAAAGAAGCAATCACTTTGTAGCTTGACATTATAATTTAAATAAAAAATATTTTAGTTTTAAGCCACTTTATTTATACACATATAACAATTCGACCGGTTTCGGTTAAACTTAACCTTCTTCAGGAACGTATATATATATAAACGTTCATAGTTTATATATATACGTTCCTGAAGAAGGTTAAGTTTAACCGAAACCGGTCGAATTGTTATATGTGTATAAATAAAGTGGCTTAAAACTAAAATATTTTTTATTTAAATAATAATTTTTATATTTGGATAATTTATATAGCGCCGTTTATGTAAAAAAAATCATCATAAGGGCACTGTACAAATCTTGATTCCTAGGCTCCATCTTATCACTAACTTCGAAGCTTCCTGCATTTTATATTTAATTCTATAATCTTATAATAATGTTTTCAATATATTAACACTGCTTTTTACAAATTTGAAACACAATTCAATTTATTTATAGTATTTGTATTAAATTTGTATAAATACATTTAAGAAAAAAAGCCTTTCAATTTTTATCTCTAACGAATCGCGCAAAAATCAAGTACCTTTTCATTGCAATTCAATACATTTACCTAAGACCGAAAGGCTGTTAACGTTAACATCCGACGAGAATAAAATCCATCACCAATCGATCAAAACGTAAAGTCTCAATACAATAGTTCCAAAATACCACGGCAGCCTGACGAATTAACGCGCATCGACCGATAATTATGTAAGGAAAATTCAATTCTCTACCGGTATGAACCTAAAAAAACTCACGGTAACAATGGCGAGAAACAAATTCATGGAAAACGCTGTATCCTATTTGAAGAAAAAAACAAACTAAAAGCAAATAAATCCGAGTTGTTTTTTGAACTTTTAGCTAGACTAGCTCCGGGCCGAGTCGCAGTCACGCGTTTAACTTATTGAGACTTGCATTAAAGGTCTAAGATCAAATTTACTGCACAGTGAAATGAGATTGTTTCCTAGATCAAGGATGGGCATTTTGCTGTTCGACTGGGCACTAGGAGTATGATTCACCATTAAGAAATCAAGTAACAACCAATAAATCAGTTTTATTCAATAATATGAGACAGTTATTTTTGATCGTATACCTGACAAACAAAGAGTTCTGTTAAACTTAGATAACTGTTGAGTTTGATAGCTAATTTCCGTTAAGAATTGAGCCCAAGACTCAAATAGTTTGGTATATTCAGATAGATCACAATACTAAGAAAATATACGTATGGAAGACGGGGATGTTGATTTTGCTGTACCGGTATTTTTATGAAAATTAGCTCAAAGTGATTCAAAGGTGGATTTCTAAGGCACCAATACGAAGGCTGGAGACACGCCAAACGCGTAAACTATTGGCAATAGCTCGGTGCAAATGTTTTGCTACTGAACTACCTCTAAACCATAAAGTTGGAACAAAAAACATACATTTTTTGCAACCATTGCTTTGATTTGTTTTTAAGTATGTTTGGTTTTATGCTTATAAACGATTTTCTTACATTTGTTTGGTTTTTCGCAACCTTACTGTGCCTGGGAGCCATCGCCTCCGCGGGGTGGGGTGGACATGGAGATGGTCAGTGGAAAGGAGAGGGTCTGGCCGAGAGCCAGGACCATGGACAGTACGACCATGGAAATGGAGCTTACGCAGTCGCCGCTTACTTAGGAAACTACGGAGGAGCCCCCGCTCACTACGCCGGAGGCAACTACGGCGGAGCCAACTATTTATGGAGCCCACTACGCCGGATCTTACGCCCATGGAGCCGCCCCTCTGGGACATGATGGCAACGTCATCGATACCCCTGAAGTAGCGCACGCTAAGGCCGCCCACTTCGCCGCTAAGGCTTCTGCCGCCCAACAAGCCCATGGTGCTTACTCCCACGGAGGTCTTGGTGGGGCTGCGTACGGTGCTTACGCTGGTCCCTCCGCCTATGGTGGTTACGCCGCCCCTGCCCTCCATGGCGCTTATGGTGGATACGCTAACGGTGCTTATGCCGCTCCCGCTCTTCATGGTGCTTATGGTGGATACTCCAATGGCGCATACTCCAACGGTGGAAACGGCCATGGTGCTTATGCTCATGGAGCTGCTCCCCTGGGACATGACGGAAACGTCATCGATACCCCCGAAGTAGCCCACGCTAAGGCCGCCCACTTCGCCGCTAAGGCTTCCGCCGCAAGCGGTGCTCATGGAGCCTACGGATCTCACGGATCTTATGGCACCCTATCATACGGCGCTCCTTCTGCTTATGGAGGTTACGCTCGAGGTGCTTACAGTCATGGTGGAGCCCCCATCGGTCACGACGGTCAGGTGGTAGACACCCCTGAGGTAGCCCACGCAAAGGCTGCCCACTTCGCTGCTAAGGCTGCTGCTTCCCACGGAGCCAGCCACCACGGTCACGGGCAGTGGTAATCCCATCAACTCCCTCGCCATTGTGTTGTGATAATCCTGCATCAATATTGTAGTTGTAAAGATCGATGTAAATATATTTTTATTATATCAAACCCCATTCAATATCCTTTCCCATTCTTCAACAATCGTTTCTATTTGAAAAAGATACGTAAATTATATTATATTAAATTCATTTCCTCTCCTCTCCATATCTGTAAATATGTACTGATATATATGGGCAATAACTTCAAAATCGCAAATAAAGCAAACGAAATAAATCGAAAGAAAAAAATTAAAGTTTTTTATTGAAACAAATTCACAAGGTTAACTTTTACCAAAGATCATTATCATTGGAAACCATTGCGTGTTTGGTGGTTTTTATTTCATACCTACTTATGTATTAATTGTTATTACAATTCCGATGAAATAACCAGATCATGAATAAATATGTTTGTAGGTTAACCGAGTGAGTGCTTCTTGTTAATAATTACAAGAGGAAGTTAGAAAATGAATATTTTTAGTAAACAGATGTTTTAGAATAAATTATCACATATCAAAATATGATTGGAATACGCACTTGTATGTTCTTATGAAAAAATGTGCAATAATTTCACGAAATAATTGGTGTTTTAAAAAACTCCCAAAAATGATTGGCTTAATTTTAACACATGTTTTTGAATAGTTTCTTAACCCTCAAATAACCTCTCCTATCGAAGGTTGGATATCATCAGCGAAATCTTCACGCTGCAGACTGCAGCTCAGAACAACTCTGCAGAACTTCAGTTTAACCCGAATCGTACGTTTTGAAGTTATGAAATACGGCGTCTTCTCTACTGTATTTTCCCATGTATTTGTTCCACTCCTCATAACATAAGTTTTCATCTTTGCAGGTAGAATACAATTTTAAATTTTTGTCCATTTAATAAGAAACTTCTAAATTGGTTAGCTTAACTTTTTGAAATTATTAAATTATTACGTGACCGGTTTCGCTCTGGTGCAGAAACGAAAAGAACGCAAGGCTGATTGATGTAAGCGTTATGAATGAGATAAAGAAAACGAATGTACAGTTATATGTAAAGCAAACGAACAAAGTTTAGTGTAGTGCAACGCAAAGTCGGGGACGACCCATACATAGGTGGCAGGATCAAGTGAATCGAATACTTGCATCGGGTAATGCTGAGTCGCCATACAAATACGTATTATAAAAATAAACAAGGATTTCGTTCTGATACGGAATTGTTTGGCATTTTATCCTCTCTTCACCTTAAAATTATAGCTTCACAAGTTATTCTTTGCAGGAGGCCAAAAAAATATCGAGTGGATGAACTATTTTTTATTATGAATAAAAAAACTTAAGTTTTGCTCACATTGTTTTTGTCATTTTCGCAACATCTGTAGAACCATTTTTTATACTCTTTTTTATGTAGTGGCGACGTCACCGAAGTCAAATGCGTAGATTTATAAATATTAAAATACAAAGTAACTGAAATATATAACTTATTTTTAAAGCTTATTTGGCAAGAATTTTGAACAAACTCGAAACGAAATCATTCACTTCTCATGCTAGTGGCGATAAGGTTGAAATTGACACTTGCGGCTGCATATTTCAATGTATGCAAACAAAAATATTGTTAACATATTTTTTATAAAGCTCTCGCACAAGTATAAATATTTTAATATTTTCCTGTCAGTCTAAAAAAATTATGCAATAAAATGAAATCCATAAAGGGTTCGAACCATAGAGTTGGTAGAGTAGTATCTATCCAAGGCAGTGAAGTCAGTTTTTGACTTATTTTTGATGATTTTAACCTGACTCGGCGCACCTGGGCGTGGCTAAGACTAAGGCAACGGTATTTTTACATCCATTCATATCACATATCGACATGATGTTTTTGTTTATTCGTATAGCCACTTTTTTACAATATTTTTATCAACAAAAATATAGCATTTAACCTAAAAAACCGTTTAGTTGTGTCAAGTTTAGTGGCATAGTAAAAAATGTGGGCGGAGTCCCGCCGTGAACCAGGACCTTAAAATCATCCTTACAGTATATAGAAGCGGTCTAGGAAATTTGTTGTCTCTTTCTCTCTCATTATGTACGACGTAAAAACCCGGAGAAAGTAATTTATCGCAAGTTTGTGTAGGTTGGGTAAAAATAATTAGCTCTCCCTCCATATATTGTTACTTCAAGGTTCGAACATACAAAATTTAACACTTAATAATTAATTTGTATTCTTATTTTTTTCCAGACTTTTAAAAATACACAGGAAAGGTGATGTGTTCTTCTCGCAGTATTTAATCAACGTATCTTTACAATTTCCAAACGATCAATTTTACAAACCTATGATTTCGCAATATTTTTAACTACATCGCCATACAAGATTATAAACACAGAAATACACGGTTGATAAAATATAAGTTATGCAATAAAATAAATGTTCAACACTGATTCATTTGATTACCTACTTTGTTTACGAGTCAGCATTGAAATGTTTTATCAAGTTTAGAATAACTTAACAGTGTTTTCAGGCTCTAATTGTTATTGGGTTTACCAAGATAAATGTGGTGATAATTTTTTATCATGTCGCAGGTTGTTTTCACTGTCAATGATTGAGATCAAATATCAATTTCGCGGAATCATCATCTGTTGCTAATCTCGTCATACTCGTTAATGAGATATTATTGATTTTAATCCGATATCATTTATTTATTCTAACCTATTCTAAATTGAATTACTTTGTTTACGAGTCAGCATTGAAATGTTTTATCAAGTTTAGAATAACTTAACAGTGTTTTCAGGCTCTAATTGTTATTGGGTTTACCAAGATAAATGTGGTGATAATTTTTTATCATGTCGCAGGTTGTTTTCGCTGTCAATGATTGAGATCAAATATCAATTTCGCGGAATCATCATCTGTTGCTAATCTCGTCATACTCGTTAATGAGATATTATTGATTTTAATCGATATCATTTATTTATTCTAACCTATTCTAAATTGAATTACTTAACCTCTTCAGGTGTTGCCATATAAATACATATTTTTAAATACTACAAAGCAAAGAAGCTTTATTTAATTAAAAATGTATTTTATACAATATGACAACCTCCGTGGTCAAGCGGTTAAGATCATTGACGGTTCGAATTCAAAGGTTCGCAAATCGCGGGTTCCAATCCCGGCGTTAGCAAACAAATTTGATTTAATATAAATATTTGTTATTTTACAGTTAGTTTATATAAAATAATATAAAGTGTATTTGTGACCCGTTCTAGAGTGGTAGATAGATTATTATCAGTTTGTCCTTAATCTTTTGGAATTATGATAGTGTAATATTTGTGTTTTTAAAGTATGTGTATTTATGTAAACTTTTATATTAAATGATAATTTAATTTTTGTGTTTTTATAATATTTATAAATATGGCAAGCCACAAAGTTAATGCTTTTTACGAATATAGCATATATATGCATTAAAAAAAAGAAAAACTGCTCTCGACTGTCAATGGGACTATGGCATCCCTGTTCAAGGTATGTTGTGAAGCTGAAAATAGTGGATAGAAAAAAGAAATGGGAAGATAAAAGTGGGGAAATACTTGGCCATTCAGATTTGGTCACAAAATACTGCTAAAGCTATTGTTTCAAGCAAAGTTAGATTCCGAATCGAGTCTGGAACTTATCGAAAATATACTGTGTGTAATTTTACATGGTGATTAGCGAATATCTATTTGCCAAATGATTAGCTAACATTCGAACCGCGATCTGTGGATTCGTAACCAAGAATCTTAACCGTTTGACCATGAAGGTCGTCAAAGCGACGCGATGAATTTATTAAGATTCCTAAATAAATACTGCAACGTAAACAGAATAGATATTACAAGTACAATAAATTAAACACAATACATCGTAAAGAAACTGCTTTGAATGCCAACACCCGAAATGTTGAAACTTCCAAATATTGGATTACGTCTATTTTCTACTAAACAATAATCGTTTATGTTTCCCAAGAGACTGCTATCAAATTATGACTGTATTATTGTACCAGAAGTCTGTTTGTTGTAATCGCCGAGTTTAGTAAGAGAACCTTCGTAAATAAATGGTATGCGTGATGGAAAGGTTCTGAATTTGCGATTTCGATTTGGAAAAATAAATTAAGATCGTAAGGTTTATAGCGCCGGTAATGTTCAATAATGTTCATAAAAAAAAATTACACACTATCTGAAAGTAGTGAAGGTTTTATGTAGCATATTTAATAGCAATTCGATAGCCGCCTAACAAGGTTTGGGAAAATCTGTTCTTATAATAATAAGTTGAAAAATGCAGAAAAAAAAAAAAAAAATTAATAACGTTAGTTTTTTATGAGGTTCCTCTAAAATAAAAAAAAATATTTCTAATCAAAATTGAAATAAAATAAAAATACACCAAACCTATGTGAATGACAACGTGATAAATACACTAATAAAGATGTAGGTACATAATATGTCTGAAAAAAAGGTAATACAGATTTTTTTTGGCGTTATATCTTTTAGCATAGGTACACCTTTAAATGAAAATAATAATGTTAAACAAAGTAACGAAAATTATAAAAGTCGGTAATAATGTGGTTTAAAAACACGAATAAGACATTGCTTGATTTAAAAAAAAATATCGAAAAAGACATCAACGCGTTTAAAAACGAACCCACTAAACGATTTTCATAAATTAATATCAAAGGTATTTTTGCTTTATTAAAGCAAAAAAATTGACTCAATGGCTGTTGTAAAGAAAATTCTTTAAATAAAAAAAAAACAAGAAGTTCTTTCGACTTCGGTAAAACATTTGGAAAATTGGAGATAGTAAACAAAAAATCACAAAAAAATATATTTGGGAATATTAACTACCAACAATATAATATGACGAAGGGTTTTTATTATGAAACACAACAAATGGCAAAAAATAAATAAATGAGTAATAAAATTTCTCTTAATGTAAAAAACTTAAAAATATAGTTTAATGACACACATGTTGAAACTTTCTTTCTATATATTATTAATATTTGGATGATTTATATAGCGCCGTTTTTGTGAAAAATCACCTCAAGGGCGCTGTACAGATCTTACTTTCTATCACTACATACTAATTCCTAGCTTAAATAAGAAAATATACAGGAACATACTTACCTGGCAGGTCCCATCATATAGACACGATTTTTAACTTAAAATTATGATGATTATTATTATTATTATTATTATTATTTTTTATTTTTTACGATTTAGGGCATGGGAGCGATATAAAAAGATGAATGGCAAATGGCAGATCTATGGCAAAAGCACTTAAATGATGTTTTCTCTATGACTTTATAAATTATCAATATATTCTTTCTGTAAAACCTTCGTCTGTGTGAATATCTTTCTTAATGTATTTGCGATGTTTATGTAATTAATCTCTTCTCTAATGAGTCTGTATTTATTGCATTTACTCGTTTGTTCCCTTTTGAAATTTGTATGGCTTTGTAAAAATATTATTTCTCTTTGTTTTATAATTTTGTACTTGTAAAAAATATTATTAATATACCACTATATATTTAAATTTAATAAAGAAATTATTTATAATGGATAACTGAGATGATGATTGATCTATTTTAATTTTAGTTGCTATCCATAAAAAAACCACGTGATATAACTTTATTTGCTAAAATGAAAACTGTATTTTTTTCAACCTTTTATAAATGGTCGACAAATGTAAGTCTGTGAAAATAAAGGTAAGTTTTTTTATATTTTTTTCGATTTGATAAGACTATTTTGATAATTTTCTTAACACAAAAATAAGTTCTAGTTTTGAAAATGTTACACTCGTACGTATGTACGCACAAGGAAATCATATTGTTTGATCGTTATACAAAAGTATGGGCATAGAGCCGCACGTGATCCGTTTCAAATTTAAAATTAATCGATCGATTACATCGTAGTTTTGAACGTTCAAGCCCACATGCGCCAGTGGTCACGCCTTAGGCAACCGTGTAGAATATAGACGTCTAGGAATGGAATGGAGTAAAGGAATGCAATTGAACCAACAAAGTAAAAGCAATTGTCCCTTCAAAGGCGCTGAAGTAATAATAATGACTTTTGTTTACTAACAGTCAGTAAGTTCTGCCAAATGAAAAGTGTTACAAATTTTCAATGTTACGTTGGTACCAGGTTGTAACCGCGAGGGAAATGTTATTAACTGAAAGATAAAGACTCTGCTGCCTGCCAATAAAAATGAAATAGCCAATTAAAGCAGGTGCAACGCTTACCTTTGAAAGAATTTATTTTGATGTATGTGTTTGCATAATATATTGCGTTTCAAAAACAATTTACAACTTTGTAAAAACGAATCAATCATTAAAGGATTTTTACTTTAATATTGCATAAATATAGGCTTAAGAAAAAAAAACTAATTAAAAACAATAAAAAAAGAACACTTATTTAATAGAAGAGAAGCTTTAACAACTACCTGTTAGTTAATTATTTTATGTGAAAAAAGGTGTAATATAATTAATATTTGAATAATTTGTAAAGCACTGTTTTTGCGTTGTAAATATGTACCACATACGTCAACATTTATTTCTGCAGGTTAAAAAATAAAGCGCTCATAAAATGCATAGTTTACACAAGGGGGAGGGATCCAAGAGATTTTTTTTTAAAATGTGAATCGCACAAGAACCCCAACTTATCCTGACTGCCGAAGGGCATGAATAGGTCTAGAAGATGGAGGAGAGGATGGTTGGGAAGAATCTGGCTATTCACATCTTATCACCAAGCACGGCTAAAGCCATTTCGAGCAACGTTTATATTCAGAATGGTGGTCTTTCACCGGGGTGATACTGATAGTGTCTACCACTTTGACACGTTCCGACAATATACAATATATTATTTTATATTAATTGAATGTGAAATAACACATATTAATAAAACAAAAATTATTTGCCCATGTCGGGATTCGAACCCGTGACCTCTAGATTCGTAGAGGAGAATCTCAACCGCTCGAACACAGAGGTCGACATTTTTTTTTTTAGTGTTTCAATAGTATTTCAAATTTCATGTGTACATAATTATATTTTGTTTTTACCAATTTTAGTAATTTCGTAAGGCCTGTTTAAATTGAAGCATACTGGTAAAGATCTTTTAAGGTTATTCAAGTTTCAATTTCTTTGTCGTTCTGTAAAGCCAATGGCGCTATACAGAGCAAGTGATATTTTACAAAAATGGCGTTATTTAATATGGTGAAATATCAAAATTATTATATTCGACTGGCAGGTCTGGATGTTGTGACATTGAGTGCTATGTTTAACACATCGTACTAAAATAAGTTTGCAACGTTTTGTTAAGAATAAAGTTTAAACAATTATTAATCCACTTGTGCAAATCCAAAGTACAATTATCCAAATACAAAGCTTGTACGCCGAAATTAAACTATTATAAAAATAGTTTAATTTGGCAAATTGGTATATTGGTTTTACTTCAATTGATAATGAAATCATTGATTTAAGTTTTAAAGCGTTGGAATTAAAACGAAAAGGCCAAATAAACCTATCCAACATCGTTAAAAATAGATTTATGCGCAGTATGAAAAATAGATCGACGGAAAAAAAATTCAAGATCACGTTTGGCTATTGCACTCCCGATGCGGTACGACCCCTCTCCCACCACAGACAAGGCTCCGAAGGCTTTCGCCGCGTATAAAGCCTCGCGGTCTCTCCCCTCACGGCACAAGCAGTTTTCCTCTCAGAAAAGGCTCACCACACAATCAACATGAACGCTCTGGTAAGTTACAACCGTGCAGTTATTTAATTGTAATCCCAAAAGGAACTAATCGAAAAAAATAATAAGTGAAGTGAAAAGAATCTGTGTATGGGTCTCCAGTGTTTGATAATAGTGGAAACCTTTTTGCGGAATGAAGTCGAAGTTTTGCAAAGTTCAATTTATCATTTTTTATTAGATTTTTTCACAATATATTAGTTTATGAAGGACACATGAGTACAAACATTTCAAACTAGAATTTAAAAAATATATTTTTTCTCAAAATAAATGCTTGAGATTTGAGATATTGAAGATTTTCAAATGTGAATACCGTACAAGAGTCCTAAACTGCCTAGAACCAGTAGAATTATGACCTTAATCAGAATATGTTGTTTGGTTATAGAGATTAAGAAAGGAAAAGTTCCTGGTTATTTAAATCTTATCACTAAATACAACAAAATCTTTTTCAAGCGACGTTAGATTCCTATAGTATCTACTATTTTGGAAATCCTTTGTATTATTTAAAAATTCTTCAGTTGGAAAGTTGGCAAATGGTTTGTTTAATTGGTTACAAACATTTTTTTTCTAAATGCTATTACCACTGCTAACACTAAAGGTTTCAGAAGATCGTTGTAATTTAAAAATATGTATTTATCGGTGTTTGTTGTTGTGTTGTTCATAAAACTTAATATGTTTGGTACTAAATCTCTTCGCGGGAGGTTCATAATATATTTAAATAAAAATACACACATACATTTAATTTACATTCTAGCCTTACACCAAAAACTTATAAGCAGTGTTATATGTTCTTATTTTCTTTAAGAGAAAAAGAAAAAACTTACAGATAATTTCTCTTTCAGTTTTTCGCAACTCTGGTGTGTGTCGGAGCCGTGGTCTCCGCCAACGGATGGGCTGGACACGGAGCATGGGCCGGCAACGGTGCCTGGGCTCATGGAGCCGCCCCCATCGGTCATGACGGTCGCGTCGTAGACACCCCCGAGGTCGCCCACGCCAAGGCCGCCCACTTCTCCGCTGTCGCCGCCGCTTCCCACGGAGCTCATGGTGCTGGAATCTACGGAGCCGGAATCTATGGTGCTCATGGAGTTCCCTCCGTCTATGGTGCCCATGGCGTGTACGCTCATGGACTCGCTCCTCTGGCCCATGATGGTGTTGTCGTAGATACCCCCGAGGTTGCCCACGCCAAGATCGCCCACGCTTCCGCCGTCGCTCGTCTTTCCCAAGGAATCGCTCATGGAGGTCCAGTCTATGGAGGACTCTCCCACGGAGTCTACGGCGCTGGTTATGGAGTCCCCTCCGTCTATGGTGCCCATGGTGCCTGGGCCCATGGAGCCGCCCCCATCGGTCATGATGGTCGCGTAGTAGACACCCCCGAAGTAGCCCACGCCAAGGCCGCCCACTTCTCCGCCATTGCCGCCGCTTCTCATGGAGCTCATGGACATTGGTAATTCATAACACCATAACATCGTGTTGCGAAGACCCTGCGTTAATGTTACTTCAGCTTTAATTAACCCATGTGTATATATTCATTACATCCCTTTCTTTGTCTTTGTAGTATTTTTCCTTACACTATCACTCATTCTGGTGTGATTTCCATTTCCCCCCTGTGTTTTTAAGTTATTGTTTTTATACTTCAAACCTGAAAAAGCAAACGAAATAAATCGAATATAAAAAAATCTGTTGTTTTCATCTCTTACTATATAAATCAAATGTGTGCATTGTAGAGAGCATCCCTCAATGCGGTTTGGTAACATACAAGTAAGTATACAGTGATATGTGGTTTATAGGAATGGATTCCCTTTTACAAAACACGTGATCATCAAACAAATAAAAGGTTTTGGAAAAATGATGTATGAAAAAAAAAAAAGAATTTTTCAAATTTCAAATTTTACTTCATTTTATATTTATATATATATTTAATGTGAATACCGTAAAGAAATCAACATCCTCAATTGTGGCATTTATGAAGCTTAAAGGAGTGGGAAGGGAAGTAGATGGGAAGAGGAAGATTGGAAAAAAATGGCTATTCAGATCTAATCACCAAACGCGACTATAGTCTTAGAGTCAAAGCAACGTTGCGAGTCCGAATGATGGTCTTGCACCAGGGCGATACTGAGAGTATGTACCACAATCCGGATCATCCAATATTTTTGTCTAGTTTCATATATTTAAAAAAATATATATTTGAACATTAGCGCCATTCACCGCCGTTGGTGTTTACACTTTGTAATATATTTTTTGGATATTTTTGACTACCTAGATGTAAATACGCGCGGCCATTTTTTGTTCCAAAAACATCGGAACGTCTACCAATTAATACCTTATATCTAAAAGATGCAGAAATTTTTAAGCATACAGATATTTGTGGTATAAATTTATCCTTCTATCCTGGTTCAATGATTTAATTTATTACTGATTAAAGTTTTAATATTATCCTGACGATGAAAAGGTCTTTTCGAAACCGGCTGACAAATTTATTAAGTAAAGAGTTTTAAAATAAAACAATTTGTAATATATAATAACTGCAATTAACCGCAAAGGTAAATGCTTTTCACAAACATGTCATTTAAATGAAAAGTGATTCCCTTGAAATGAGAATTGAATATTCTTGCAGTGTTTAAATTGGAGACTTTGTCTTGATTTTAAATAGATTCATACAAATATCATAAATTCCTGGGCCAACAAACTTTTCTCAAAATATTTTATTCACTGTGCATTGGTCTGTAGTTCATAGGCCTCCCCATCCTGTTCAAAACTTGTTGGACCCTGTCAGATGAATACGTTCTTGGTTTGCATCGGGTTCCTTCTACTGAGACTAGACCATCAATATTCTGTCAATTGGCATTAATTTCTCATGGTAGTATTTTTAATTGGCATCTCACGAAGGTTTCGTGGTCAGTTAGATAATAGAGTTCATGGTTGATTTTATTTCCGTACTATCTATTTTGTAGCGCTGGTCAAAAGATGATTTAAGACTGCTAATAATAATAATATTTGCATAATTCGAATAGCGCCGTTTTTGTGAAAAATCACCTAAAAGGCGCTGTTCAAAATCTAATTTCTAGTTAATATTCGAGTTAAATTGGTATGTTCGTATTGATCTCAAAACTAAAGATCAATTGAAAAAAAAGATTATTTTTTTGGTACTGCGTTAAAAAAATCACGATTAATAAACAATGAAGGAATGATCATGCAAATATTTCAAAATAAATATGATCAACGAACTATTTCACGCATTATGACGGCCTGCATGGTCGAGTGGTAAGACGCTCGACTTTGAATCCAGAGGTCGCGGGTTCGAGCCCGACGTGCGTAAATAAATGTAATTTAATTAAAATGTGTCAAAACACATTTAATTGATTTATAATAATATATAGTTTATTTGCGGCACGTTCCCGAGTGGTAGATACTCCGCCCTGTAAGTATCGCCCTGGTGAAAGACCACCATTCAGAGTTGAAACGTTGCTTGAAATGGCTTTAGCCGTGTTTGGTGACCAGATCTGAATAGCCAGGTACTTACCAACTTTTCCCTTCCTTATCTCCTTGCCCTCCCCAACACTTTAAACCTCACAACATACCCCAATTGGGGATGCCATAGTCCCACAGGCACTAGACAGTTGGGAGCAGTTGAGACTCTTGTGCGGTATTCACTGTAAAAAAAAAAATCAATGATATTTAAGAAATTGCTATACAAGTTGAAATAATGTTGCTCTTTGAGAAAATTTTCGTTAATGCAATAGTCTTGGCTTTTGAGAAGTAACCTTATGTATTGATGCAAGGTGTAATGAAAGTTGAAATTATCTTGTCTATCAAACGAGTCTGACTAACCCCTTTCTATTTTAATACTATCAAATGTTATCTACCGCAAATAGACTCCTAGTTCATGGTAATAAGTACTGTAAAATAGTTGACCACTTTAATATGTCCATGGGTACAAGTAAAAACTAAAATACTAAAGAATTTTATGTTAAATATGCGAAAAACTTATTTTTAATGCTGTTTGCTATGTTTTGTCTTGAAAGTTCTTATTTGGATCACCTTTGGCTTTGTTTTTGCTGGATAATCACTGTGTTTAATGTATTCCCAGAATAATGGTTCGTGTATATGTACTGGTATAAACATATACAAAACTAACTAACTCAATAAAAATCACGCCGTTTCTCCGCAGAGTTAGGCAGAGAGGACGGACCGCCATACAACTCTGTCTTGGCATACACTCCTTGCTTCATTCACATTCATACATCGTCTCACCCATACTCTTCTGTTATTCTGACTCTTCACATGGCCCGATTTAAGTATACTATTAATAATGTTTGAAAATGGTCATTGAACGTACAAAGATAAATATTGATTTTTTATTTTAATAATCTCAACTCAGACTTACGATTCTGTAAAAAAAAGTTGTTAATTTTTGATGAAAGAAAAAAAAAATCTTTAAAATTCAACTGAATAAAAGCAATTATGCAATTAATGTTTTTTGTATGAAAATGATAGGAGAAGTAATGGAAAGCAATTTATATGGATATAAATTAACAATTATTCTGCCAGTGGAAAAAGAAGGCTTAAACATTAGCTTTAAGGAAGCTCTCCGCAAGTCAAAGGGCAACCGTTCCAAAGACGTGATTATTGAACAGAATATGAATGAGTGAATGATGTAGATTGGTGGATGAGGATTAGAAAGGTTTTCCCAAAAATTAAGCGAAGAGAGAGTGCTTGTTCGAAAAGATAATGAAAACCCACCTTCTTTCAACTAAGTGAATGAGTGAGATAACATTGAAATTCATAATATGATAAAATGTGAACAATTATAAATAGATGTTGAGTAGGTTCGTAATCCGGGTTCGTAGGACGTTGGTTCGATTTGCATTGGCAAGTATTTGTTCATGATAATACTTGTGGGCTTTATGGTCAGGCACAGCGATAATAAGGAATTTGCTGAAGAATTATTTACTAATGTATTTAAATATCTGCCTCCTTATTATTGAAATATTACCCGACTAATAATTTGTATTTTTTATAATATAGACACTAAACAATATTTACTATTTATAGGCATAAAAAACAACACGATCAATGAAAACGTCGGAATCATCGGTCATGCGGGCTATTGACCAAACCTAACCTTACCTAACCAAACCCAATATTATTTAACCAAGCTCAAGCCCACCTGACCCAACCAAATGCAACTTAACCTAAATAAATCAATCCAACTACATTTTACCTAACCTATTCTAACCGTACCTTACTACTGAGTTGTTCATAATAAGTCATTAATGAGAGGAAATCAAATACTAAAATAGTCACAGACTGCATATTGCAATTAGAAGCAAGGTGGTTGCGGGTTCAATTTCCATCTAAGTACAATCGAAGGGCTTCGATTTTTTTAAATTCTGGTCTTCTACCAAAGCAATACTGATAGAATTTTTTGCTCATAGAACAAATAGCACATGACCTGAATATTTTTTGGGTACAAAACCCCATTTAAATAAAAATAAATTTATTGCTGAAAGAGTATAAACAATCTTCAAGAATTTGATTTATTTTACCCATGCCGAGATAACAACACGTGATTTTTAGGCACAACACTAAGAGGCTTATCTTTCTGTAACGGAGACCCCCATTTGGCAAAGATTGACATTTCTTAACATATATACTGCTTAAGAAATTTTGACAATATATTACATCTCTTTCACAGTGCAACAATTATTCGTGCGCATATTGGTGAAGCCGATCAACAAAAAAAGAAAATGGATTTTCAATGCCAAATGTTACTCTATGCATAAGGAACCAATTTACTTGTTAACGTATCGTAGTGATTCAAGCTCACCCCTCCCAAAGGCGAGGCTTGAATACTTTCTGATAGTATAAAGCCTCGCGCTCTCTCCCCTCACGGCACAAGCAGTTTTCCTCTCAGAAAAGGCTCACCACACAATCAACATGAACGCTCTGGTAAGTCATATGCAATTGTGTTTTAATAACCGAGTGAACTGAAAAAAAAAAGTGTTTGTTTCAAGAAAATAATATAATTCAAACAAATGTAAAATACGTTTGAGGTAAAACTTAAATACACATTTACTAAGTTGAAGGAAATTACAGAAACGAAAGTTGAGACATGTTTTAAAGTCCTAAATGTGCTGCTGGTAGTTACCTTTGTATGTAATAGTATAAATCATTACAGCATAAAAAGGTTTCAAACTAATAGTATATTTTTATTTTTTGCAGTTTTTCGCAATTCTGGTGTGCGTGGGAGCCGTGGTCTCCGCCAACCCCTGGGGACACAACGATGATGGACAATGGAGGGGAGAAGGTCTAGCCGAGAGCCAGGATCATGGAGAGTGGAGCAACAATGGATGGGAAGTAGCCGCCCATGGCGCCTATGGTGCTGGAGTCTATGGTGCCCATGGAGTTCCCTCCGTCTACGGTGCCCATGGCTTGTACGCTCATGGACCCGCTCCCCTGTCCCACGATGGCGTTGTGGTAGATACCCCCGAGGTAGCCCACGCTAAGGCCGCCCACGCCTCTGCTGTTGCCCGTCTTTCCCACGGAATCGCCCATGGAGGTCCAGTATATGGTGGACTCGCCCATGGAGTCTACGGTGCTGGTTATGGAGTCCCCTCCGTCTATGGTGGGCATGGTGCCTGGGCTCATGGAGCCGCCCCCATCGGTCATGACGGTCGCGTAGTAGACACCCCCGAGGTCGCCCACGCCAAGGCAGCTCACTTCGCCGCCATCGCCTCTGCTTCTCATGGAGCTCATGGACATTGGTAATTCCCGATACCCCAACAACGTGTTGCGAAGACCCTGCGTTAATATTGTTAATGTGTTCAAAATAACCCCTGTGTAAATATTTATCATTTTAAAATACTCTCCTGTCTTCTGTAACGTTCTAATCCTCAGCAAACTCATAAACGACTTTGGATTTTAGACCCTTCCCCTTTATTCTTCTAATTTCTTTTAATTGATATCATGGATCTCATTTTGACTGATAAAACAATGAATCTTATGCTTATTGATATGATGGATCCCACCTTAAAAAGCAAACGAAATAAATCGATTAAAAATATACCGACTTTTGTATTAATTCAAATAAACATGTAAGTGAAGGACTTCATTACATGCAATTTAGATTTATGACGGAGAACAAACTGAGAAAAAATGAGTTCTGCTAGAATATCACATTATATTTATTTGACGTGGGTGAACTGAAATGTATTTCCATTTTCGAAAGGAAAAAAATATTATAATTATAAAATTAACTTCTATTTTGGTTTAAAGAATTTATTGAAACATTTTTGCAGTGGTAGTACATCGCCATACATTCCATAAATAAGAGAGACACAAAGGTATTATAAAAATGATGAATACAAAATTACGTGAAATGAAACACTAACTTAATTGTCATTAAAAAAAAATATAAAAATATTAACTACTGGTTTTTATTTAGTAAAGCATCATCAAGGTTCAATTACAGATGACTATATTTTAACGTAACTCTTGTGAAGCTTGTCAATAGCGAAACCAGTAGGTGATAATATTAAAAAGTATTATTGGTAAAAAAATATATACATACATTTCACTTTTTATGTCAAACTACAAAGTGATCGCTTTCTAAAAAAAAATATGCAAATAAACAAAACCATTTAGTACTAGATTAATATCATTTTGTGATTCTTCTTACCCATGCGTTTTATTTATAAAGAAAATAATAAATAATATCACTACGAATTTATAATTAAAAACCCTTTATAGCTTATTTATATTTGACCGAACAGATTTCACCTTACAATGGGCATCTTCAGACTGATGCCCAATGGTGTGAATATACCCATTACAAGATGAAAACGATTAGGTAAAAAAATAAATAAGATTTTTAATTACAAACTCGTAATAAAAATTTCACGAATTTTCAGTTTCAAAATAAGAAATAACAGTGGCGATAGGTGTTATTATAAATTAGTATGCTAGAAGAGTGTACACAGTGGTTGAACCACGTTCTCAGGCGTATAGCTGTATGTGTGAATTGCGTTAAACATTGTTATTATGATATGTTTGCTGCTAACTTTTAAAACAACGTCTTTACACCATTCTGGTGGCTCTGAGTGGCTCTAACATCTTTCTTTTTTCCCGTATCACAAGTAGATCTACCAAATTAATACTACACAACTAACTAACTAACTAACCATTACGCTGTTTCCCCGTAGGGGTAGGCAGAGAGGACGGACCGCCATACAACTCTGTCTTGGCACACAATCCTTGCTTCATTAACACTCATACATCATCTCATACATAATCATCTGTTATTCTGACTCTTCACATGACCCGATTCAAGTATTTGATTAACTTGATCGTGCCATGTCTTTCCTCTGTCTTCCTCGACTTCTTCTTCCATTCACTTTGGCATCATATATTATCTACTACATAACATTATCCTAAAACAGGAACTGGTTGCGAGAAGCTGAGACGACGACTGCGAAGAAGAGTCGCGCTTAGGCGGCTTCATAACACAAATATAGGATGGATTTTTTGACAGCAAGTTTGAAAATCAGCTTTCAAAAATACAGTCAATAGGTTTATAGGTTTGAGCGAAGCGAAAAAAAAAGCAGAAAGTAAATGACAACAGCTAACCATGAATATATTTTTAATCAAAGTTGCTTTTGAAAATTGACCAATGAATACATTTTTGCTATCATTATTGTTCATAAAATGACTTAGCAGAGATACTTTGGTGGGATAACCAAAGAACTGACCCAGGCGGTGCAAAAATTTAAATTAAAAAATAAAATTACAAGGAAAATAAAGTAAGATAATTGAGAAAATGTGATATGTAAAAACAAATAAATTAACTTTTTAAGTACGCCCCTGTGTTAATGTTGACTGTTTGGCACAGTAAGTTTTGGTTGACTGGGACAAGCATTTATTACGAGTCGAATTCAGTAACTATTCGACATTTTCAGAAAAGAAACAAAAGTTTTTAAGAAAGGCTACCAACATATGTATTTCCAACTGTGTATGCATTTAAAAAAAAAAGCAGAGTGTAATTTTTTCATTATTAATGGATAAATTAATTTAATATTTTCAAAATTTTCACATTCCATTAAATTTTGGGAAAGCTGTTTTTTAGTGTATTTACGGGGATGGAATATATTATATTTATAATAAATTTAAAATTAGACATGCAGCCTACGTGATATCCATTGTTAACATCTCTTCAGTAATTTGAAGTTCATTGACAAAAAAGCTTTTGTTCGTATCACGAAACAACAAAAATCTCTAATCTTCTGGAATTTAAGTCACAAACGTTTGAAAAAATATAGGTTATCATTTTATTATTAAGTAAAAAAGAATATGAATTATAATTAGATACACTGTAAACTTTAGTTTACAAGAAACTAGTATAAAATAAATAAAACTAAAAAAAATTAAATCAGGAATATTTTTCCTTGCATCCTCCAATTTGTTTATTAAGTACGAGCTATAAATTACTTATTTCGTCACGCAATTCTGGAATAACTGAAAATTGTAATTATGTGTTCATAACCAAAGCTTAATTGATGTTTCGTTTCGGGAATGAAATAACATTATTTAGTAGATTTACGCCCATATCACTGTTACATATATTAAAAAATATTTACATGGTGTATGAATTCAAAAAAAGATATTGTTAAAACATGCAAGTATAATCAAATGATACATTATTTATACCAATAACAAGGGATGCAAGAAATCACTTTTTGCCGATAAAAGAAGAATAACAATTAATTGTTATAACACCTCTCTCATTAGTGGTAATAATTTTAATTCATGCATATAATACTAACATAAACAATCTACCGTGAAAGAAAACGGATATTCAATGCCAAATTATATAGTGTTATTATAGTCTGCACTAGGAACCAATATACTTCAAGCTGTGTTAGGCTCACCCCTCCAAAAGGCAAGGCTTTGAATACTTTCTGATGGTATAAAGCCTTTGCGTTGGCTCCTTAGAATCACTAGCAGTTTTCCTCTCAGAAAAGGCTCACTCAACAATCAACATGAACGCTCTGGTAAGCTACGTGCAGTTTAAATAAAAAAAAACAAAATGTGTTATAGTAACCAAGTGCAGTGAAATGAATACAGTTTGCTTGATTTCAAAACGATTTTTGTTTGAATATTTGCTATATCTATTCTACAAATGTGGAAAAGATTCAATGGTTCATTTGACGGAAAATGTTAATATTTTCAATGATAAAATAACATGCAAAAACGCATGTCAATATATTTTAACAATCAGTCTACGTTTGTACTACACATCTACAATTAATATATTTAAGGGTGTAAAGGTTCTTAGGTTTAACCTTGTTTTCTTTTTGCAGTTTTTCGCAACTTTGGTGTGTGTGGGAGCCGTGGTCTCCGCTAATGGATGGGCCGGACACGATGATGGACAATGGAGGGGAGAAGGTCTGGCCGAGAGCCAGGATCATGGACAGTGGGGCAACGGATGGGGAGTAGCCGCCCATGGCGCCTATGGTGCTGGAGTATATGGCGCCCATGGAGTTCCCTCCGTCTATGGTGCCCATGGCGTGTACGCTCACGGACTCGCTCCCTTGTCCCACGATGGTGTTGTCGTAGATACCCCCGAGGTAGCCCACGCCAAGGCCGCCCACGCCTCCGCCGTTGCCCGTCTTTCCCACGGAATCGCTCATGGAGGGCCAGTCTACGGAGGACTCGCCCATGGGGTCTATGGCGCTGGTTATGGTGGTCATGGTGCTGGTTATGGTGGACATGGTGCCTGGGCTTATGGAGCCGCCCCCATCGGTCATGACGGTCGCGTAGTAGACACCCCCGAGGTAGCCCATGCCAAGGCAGCTCACTTCGCCGCCATCGCCGCTGCTTCTCATGGAGCTCATGGACATTGGTAATCACTGACACCCTAACGTCGTGTTGCGACGACCCTGCGTTAATATTAATATAGTCTTTATAATGACCATTGTGTAAATATTCATAACTTCACAAACCTGTTTTTTCTTCTTCAGGATTTTAAAGACCAATTACTGATTTTAAGATCCTTACCTTCCTTTCTTCCTATCTTTATAAATCGATAGCATGGATCTCATTTTGACTGATAAAACAATGGATCACATGCTTATTGATATGACCACCTTTAAAGCAAACGAAATAAATCGAATGAAAATAAATAAACTCTTGTTTTTTTATTTAATCATAACTCTTCGGAATTTGGTGATTATGTAAGTAATCTAACGCGAAAAATTACTACGTACTCGTACACTCTCAGTGAATAATAAATATTTTAATAAATAAAATATTACTCTTATTATTTTTAGAAAGATAGAAAAAGTTATTTTGTTTACGTCATCATGTACCTACTTTTGTAGAGAAATTATGACTTGGTACAAATATTATATTGCTATAGGCACATTCGACAGGAGTAATAGTACAGAGAAAATTAAGCATTGTATCGTTAGTGTATATTATCTATATATTACAAAGTGTTTTAAAAAATAATTGATTTTCCATGAGTGATACGAAAATAATATAGGGTATATTACAAAAATAATAAACTTTGCAAAACACCACTTTATTTGAGTTAACCGCCAACCAGGTTTCGCTTATCTCAAGCTTCGTTAGGGCTTTTACATCAACTTATTTTTTGGCTTCCTTCGAGAAAAAAATAAAATAAAATAAAATAATGTAAATTGTTGGTCCTAAAATTGACATCTATGGAGCTCTTGTAGTTATACATCTGTCACAAAAATCGAAAATTTTTCCCTAAATTTGACAGTTGGTTAAAAAATTTTTAAATTTAAAAAAATAATTAAAAAAAATAGTTTCTGATTAAAACATACAAACATATTTTTTAAAAGTAAGACGTTTTGTGGTTACCTATCTCTCGAGAACCATAAAAAATGATTTAATTTACGCAGGGGAAGAAAATAAATTATTATTATTAATTATTAAACTAGTTTTAAATTAATTAATTTAAAACTAGTTGAATTCATTTTTTTTGGTAAAGACTGTGTTAGATTTGAACATATGGAAGTTTTTTTATGTAAAAAAAGGTACACGATCAATTTATACACAAAAATACTGATTAAAATGCTGAAATTGTTTAGAAACATGATTAAAAAAGTTTATTCGCAAGGTTATGGTGGTATATTAATTGAAAAAATCTAGAATAATGTAACGAACCACAGCTATTTTAGTTTCCAAATGATAAACAAATAAATTTGATGAAATCATTAATACTAATGCTCACTTACCTCAGATAGCCGTGCAAAAAAAAACTGAAGCCCTAATACCTATATTTATAAGTATGAAACACACTGCTTAAATTTTATAAAAAAATATATTGTTAACATGGTAGTAATTTTAAAAAGTTGTCTTTGAAGCGATGCCTTTATAAAATTTGAATGAAATCACGCACTTCTTACGCTGGTGGCAATAATGTTGAAATTGCCATGTGACGCCGGCCGCCTGTTGTAATTTATGCAAAAAAACATCGGTCAAAGGCATGTTTTATTTCATTTTGTGATGCTCAGGTATATTAAAATATTTTCCGATAAAACCGAAAAGAAGGCTCGTAAGTAGAAGATTTGACACAAGAAAGCATTTTTACAGGCCTGATGCTTAATTTTGCTCAAGGCTTATAAAATACTAGCTTACATAAATACTGGATCATACATAAGGTCAGGATAGGTTCTATTCGCAGTATTTAATTAAAGTTACTATAGTATCTCTAGGCGATCCAATTTTCAAATCAATTTTTTTTTTGCATTGCATCGTCTGAAATAATCATAAATCAGTATTGGGAGGTAAGTAACTGTTAAAGCACCAAATATTCATCAGTAATTTTATATTTAAAGTTCGTTATTCTTATAATTCTTATAATCCACTCTGATTCCATTGAAAAATTGCAACATAAATTTCTAAGATACATCAACTATAAACTCGGTCTACCTATTGAAACCATAAATTATAATTATTTAATGAAAGAATAAAAATAAAACTTTCAGACAGGTCGACTTGACTTTTATTTTTAAAATTGTTAATGGTATTATAGACAGCCCTGATTTTTACTTAACAGATCCACTCGATCCAAAATTCTTTTAAATGTAACAACAAAAGGACCACTGTTCTTAGGGCAGAAAAGTGATATATTCAACTGCACTGAATCTAGTTACAAGAAGGCTATAATAACATACCTCTTCCTAAAATACTAGTGTTAATGGGCGTAATCAAATTGCATTGTTATTTTTTATGTCATTGTTATTTTTTATGTCACTGTTATTTTATTTTATACCTATGTTATGTAAAAGCCCTTGAGGGCGTATATAAATAAATAAATAAATAAATAAATAAATAAAAATAAATAAATAATTTATATTACATAAAACATACAACGTGAATTAAAAAACCGTTTTAATTATTGAAAAAAAAATATTTTTACATAAATATTTTTTAATGTATATTAATTAAAAATAAAAATTAGTCAAAATTGATGAAAAACCACTGTTCTTAGGGAAGAATGACGTGATAAGTACACAATGCATTGATATAGCGAGCCATCGATAAAAAAAAATACCTATAAAGCGTGTAGTTCGTCTCAAGGCATCCCATCTCTAAGCTGAAATTCAAGTACGCATGCAAAAAACAATTAATCATCTTTAATATCTTCCAGAATAGAAAATACTCTCAGTATTGCCATGGTGAAAGACCACCATTCAGAAAAAAACGTTGCATGAAATGACTTTATCCGTTTCTGGTGACAAGATATGAATATTCAGGTACTTTAGATACTTCCCTTTCTTATTTCCTTTCCATTTCCCACTACTTTCAACTTCACAACATACCTTAATTTAGGGATGCCATATTCCCGCTGGCTCCAGACGGTTTGTAGCAGTTGGGATTTTTATGCGGTATTCACCCAAAAAATACGCATATTTGCAGGGATGTATAAAATTCTACTTTCACTCTGCAAGTACGAGTATTCGTATTTAAAAACAATGGCGATAAAAAACCATCTTTTACATTCGTGGCGATATCGTTTTTACTCATGCATATAATAAACATGTATTAACAAAGACAATCTACCGTGAAAGAAAACGGATATTCAATGCCAAATTCTACAGTGTTATTGCATTCTGTACTGACCAATATACTTCTAACTGTATCAGGCTCACCCCTCCAAAAGGCGAGGTTTTGAATACTTTCTGATGGTATAAAGCCTTTGCGTTGGCTCCTTAGAATCACTAGCAGTTTTCCTCTCAGAAAAGGCTCACTCAACAATCAACATGAACGCTCTGGTAAGCTACGTGCAGTTTAAATAGAAAACGAAATGTGTTACAATAACCAAGTGCAGTGAAATAAATACAGTTTGTTTGATTTCAAAACGTTCAATGTTTGAATATTTGCTATATCTTTTCTACAAATGTGGAATAGATTCAGTGTTTCGTTTGACGTAAAACGTAAATATATCTTTAATGATGCAATAACATGCAAAAACCCGTGTTTATATATATAAATAATAAGGCCACGTTTGAACTACACTCCTAGGAACGCCAGGGTATGAAGGTTAATAGGTTTAACTTCTTTTTCTTCTTTTTGCAGTTTTTCGCAACTCTGGTGTGTGTGGGAGCCGTGGTCTCCGCCAACGGATGGGCCGGACACGATGATGGACAATGGAGGGGAGAAGGTCTGGCCGAAAGCCAGGATCATGGACAGTGGGGTAACGGATGGGGAGTAGCCGCCCATGGCGCCTATGGTGCTGGAGTATATGGCGCCCATGGAGTTCCCTCCGTCTATGGTGCCCATGGCGTGTACGCTCACGGACTCGCTCCCCTGTCCCACGATGGTGTTGTCGTAGACACCCCCGAGGTTGCCCACGCCAAGGTCGCCCACGCCTCCGCCGTTGCCCGTCTTTCCCACGGAATCGCCCATGGAGGTCCAGTCTATGGAGGACTCGCCCATGGAGTTTATGGTGGCGGTTATGGTGGACATGGTGCCTGGGCCCATGGAGCCGCCCCCATTGGTCATGACGGCCGCGTAGTAGACACCCCCGAGGTAGCCCACGCCAAGGCAGCTCACTTCGCCGCCATCGCCGCTGCTTCTCATGGAGCTCACGGACATTGGTAATTCCCGATACCCCAACAATGTGTTCCAAGGAATGCAAATTATTACTGTAATCTTAATAATGACCATTGTGTAAATATTTATCACTTCAAAATCCTCTTCTTTCTTTGCAATGTTCTAATCTTCAATTTACTCCTATACGAGTATGGATTTTAGGCCCTTCCCCTTCTTTAATTTATCTCTTTTAATTAATATCATGGATCTCATTTTAACTGATAAAACAATGGATCACATGCTTATTGATATGATGTATCCCACCTTAAAAGGCAAACGAAATAAATCGAACAACATAAATTCATATTTTTATTTATTTAACTAACATAATATAGACCCCTTAATACAGACTACCCAAAATGCTGTTAAGTATTATCACATGAAGCCTTATATACGGTTATTATGTTGAAATCGCTGAAATAAATAATTTTGAAAATATATTTAGAGCATCACTTATGTTATTTAATTTTTTCAATCTTAAACATTTTCAAACAATATGAAAACAAGTTTTTCTGTGTTCAATTATTATGTATATTTTAATGATCGGCAAGAAAAATATAACAACAAAATGCCATTCTTACACGAGTATAACTTTTTTTTTAAAGGGCAATATTACAAACATAAATTAAACCATATACCTAAAACCAAGAAAATAAAAAAAAAACGAGAAAAAAAAGGTTTACTTTATTGATGGATGTAATTAAAAGCACAGGAGACAAAAAAAAAACAAGATTACCACCCATAGAGTATCAAAGTGGTTTCCATCTAAGCCGCTATGGCGTTGGTGATAAAAGTGTTGGTTTAACTTCTAAATAAGGTACTGGATTAGGCAACACTCTATTTTCTTTTAAATAAATACCTATTTTAAGGTTATCACCCAAAAATATAATGCTACAAATCATTTATCTGTTAATTCTATATAAATAGTTAGAAAAAATGTGTGAGGTTTTTTGTTTTTCTTTTTACAAGTTTGAAACAGTAATCTTTAAAATTATTTATTAAATTCATACTGAAATTTTAGGTAGAACGTTCAAAAACGCCTTCGCTGGTTTATAAGTGCATCTTTTACTGTATTTTAGTATATTTTTCAGAGAATTAAAAATATTACAGTAAAAAATCGTATTCACTCGAAAAAAACATTTTTCTAACTACCCTTATACAATTTGCAGATAAATAATTTGTGGTATTGTTTGTATTAAGCCGGAGTTCTTTTAAACCAGTGACTGTACGAAAGCCAGAAATCTCACGAAGAATGTTCAATAAATTAAAAATAATTTTCGAGATATAATTAAAATGGTGCACATGTTAGGTAATGATGAATGATGGATCCGAAGCAGCGATAAAATACCGAATGTGTTTCCAGTTTCAGATGAATTTGTAAAATATTGGACTGTAAAGATTAACTATTCTACTTCACGGAAGTGTCGAAAGTGTGAAATTATTAATTCACCGATGTATTTGAAGTTGAAAATTCACGAAGTCTTCTTACACTTATTAACTACCGAAACAATTCACGAAAAACCAATGTCGTTAAAGTTGAAATACTTGAGGTCTTCTTACACAATTGTATTATTAACTTAACGAACACACCACACTGATTTTATATTATTTGGATGTCAAAACAACCATCCGACGAACAAGCGAAAAACCAATAATCAACACGTTTTTTCAAATAAAAACTTTTTTGTTTTTGATTGTCAATTGTATGGAACACCGTGTTGTTGAAAACGGAATACGATATTGCGAAAAGGTTGGATGAGCAAGGGATTTACTAATATGTGAATGATAAAAAAAAATATTAAAAACGATTTAACGTATAATAAAAACAAGTAAAAAATTAATTAAAAAAAGTATTCTAATTTATAGTTTCTAATAGCACTCCTGTGTTGGCTTAAACTTTTGGCACAATATGTTTTTTTTTTTACCGAGACAAGCATTGGTAACGCGTCTCAATACATTTTCATGATTTTCAGGAAACAAAACGAAAATGGTTAAGTGTTCTTTTCAATTGAGCTCTCAAAGCGCCTAATACCTATACAAATAATAATTGAACATATTAATTATTCAACAACTTCCACATCATTTTTTCGTGGAGCTGTTTTTATGTGTTTTAATATGGAATACACAGCAAATAAAAGAATATTAATTATGGAAAAAAATGAATAATTTTAAACGAAATATAAATATAAGAAGCCATCGAAAATAAAAATATTAGGTTGCGACCGAGACTTGAACATAAAACGTCTACTTTATCCGAGAGTTTTTTTCTTTAAACGCTTCTGCCAATTGAGCTACCGGAACCATTTTAAATACTGTCATTTTATTAATCCCATATTTCTTATTATATATATTTCCCCATTCTCTTCCAATAAAGGCAGTCATTCATATTTTGATGTACAAAGCTCTATCCGAAAAAAATGATTATTTTGTAGGTCTTCTTTTGTTTTAAATTTCGTCGAAAATTATTGATGTTGTTTTAGTAATTAATACCAAAACATAGCTTAAAGCTTTAATAAGTTCATTCTATTTCAAATTGCATGATTATACATTACCTGATATCTAAGTGATCTTGAACTATAATTTCATTTAAAATAAAAAAAATGGATTATAGTCAAGTGGCACAAAGCGCTTGGTTTGTATTAAGACACCATAGAGTCAATCTGCCGGAATCTAAGGCCTCAGTTAAGAAAATCATTAAAACCCCCTTAAAATGAGCAGGTTTTTTTATCCGATTCTCTTATTAAATAAAAGCCATACATAATCTGGTTTGCTACGAATTTTTTTTATGCCATTTCAGGATTTTTTTATTTATTAATACTCAGTTTTAACAGATGTTCTCACTTACGTGCAAATAATCAAGTTATAAAAACTCAGTTAGTGTATAATAAATGTAAAAAAATACAAATACAAAGGATACATCAAATATAAAATTACAAAAACTCAAACAATGATAAATAATACAAACAAAAGCAAGATACAAAGCGCCCTTGAGGTAATTTTTCACAAAAACGGCGCTATAATAATAACAAATATTATTATACGCAAAGAAAAACAAAAAAGATACACAATATAATAAGCCTAACATTATTATATATTTTTTAACAATAGCAGGACATTTTTTCTGAAACTGTACAAATCATCGACAAAAATGACAACATCAGCACACTCTATCCTATTATACAGTTGGCACATTTGAGACAGAGGAATAAAGTGGGCAATATTAGTTCGGAATGTACTCAGGTAGAATGTGCTATGGCGTAAATATTAAATAACATTAGTTTTTTTATTTACGCCCAAGGATTCGTCACTTACAAATAAATAAGATTTCTATGTATAAACGCGGAAAATTATTGCCAATTTAGAAATGAATAATTATTAATTGATTTAACATTGTTTAATGATTACGGGATATCATTTATGTACATACTTTTAATGCATGCACACCAATGTAATAAAAGCAATCCACGATAGAAAACGGACTTCCAATGCCAAACGTTTTAATGCATTCTGTACTAGGCACCAATATACCACGAGTATACCAAACTAGCCCCTCCCAAAGGCGAGAATGCTTTCTGCGGGTATAAAGCCTCGCGTTGTCTCCCCTTCACAGCACAAGCAGTTTTCCTCTCAGAAAAGGCTCACCAACCAATCAACATGAACGCCCTGGTAAGCTATGTACAGGTTATAAAAGTGACCCAATAACTAAGTGACGTGAAATAAAATTTGATCGTTTCAACAACAAACCATAATTCAAACAAATTTGAAACTATCTCAGTGCTTAAATGTAAAAAATGAATAATTGCATATAAGTTGAAAGAAATAACAAGAATGCAAATCGAGACATGTTTTAGTGTATACAGTGAAAATCATTACACGATAAAAGGGTTTCAAATTTATTGTTTTATTTTCCTTTTTACAGTTTTTCGCAACTCTGGTGTGTGTAGGAGTCGTGGTCTCCGCCAACGGGTGGGCTGGACACGATGACGGACAATGGAGGGGAGAAGGTCTGGCCGAGAGCCAGGATCATGGACAGTGGGGAGTAGCCGCCCATGGAGCCTATGGTGCTGGAGTCTATGGTGTCCAGGGAGTTCCCTCCGTCTATGGTGCCCATGGCGTGTACGCTCACGGACTCGCTCCCCTGTCTCACGATGGCGTTGTCGTAGATACCCCGAGGTAGCCCACGCCAAGGCCGCCCACGCCTCCGCCGTTGCTCGTCTTTCCCACGGAATCGCACATGGGGGTCCAGTCTATGGAGGACTCGCCCATGGAATTTATGGTGGCGGATATGGTGGACATGGTGCCTGGGCTCATGGAGCCGCCCCCATCGGTCATGACGGCCGCGTAGTAGACACCCCCGAGGTAGCCCACGCCAAGGCAGCTCACTTCGCCGCCATCGCAGCTGCTTCTCATGGAGCTCACGGACATTGGTAATCAATGACACCCCAACACCGTGTTGTGAAGACCGTGCGTTATTATTACTGTAGTCTTTATGTTGACCAATGTGTATATAATCATTTCATCATTACCTTCTTTCTCCTTTTCTTCTGTCTTACCCTGAAATGAGTTTAGATTTTGTAGACCCCTTCCCTCCATTTTATATTTATAATGAAATAATGTATCCCACCTGAAAAAACGATTGTAATAAATCGAGTTAAATATAACCACATTGTTTAAATATTTGAATGTATGGGTACCTTTGAGTAGTTCTGACTGAATGCCCGAGCACGTAGGTGTACCTACCGAACGGATATTTTACGTTTGGTGAATGCAAAGGTTGTATTGCTATTGCGTTATCAACCGGTAAACGCGAAGGAAGTATTGCATTGATCGACTGATATATTTATATAAATTGGAGAAAGTCTTAATAACTTGGATAAAACAATGAGTTACATACCTTTTAGTCCTGGTTTCAGACTTATCAGTATTGTTTCATGTTTTGATAGTACAATGATAGCTTAGTGAACCGTCAAACAATATTTCTAAAAAAAAATAAAAAAAAACAGTAATGTGCTACAGTACATTTCACTAGAATGGAAGTGAAATGCCAATTTTCGGTGTTTTGACACAGATGCACAGTCGAGACACACGTTCAATGCATTTAAATTTATTTTTTGGTTTTATAATTTTTTTTTTTGTTTTATTATTATTTTTTTTCGTAATCCCTGCTAACTAGCTGGGGCTTATTCAAATACCCCTTATAATGTCTACCGGCTTATTAGGCCTTATTACTATCACCATCTGATGGTTGTATTTAATTGACTGAATTTAAGTTTACATTAGTGAGTTCTTAGGGAAAAGGTCTTAACTTTTAATATTCGGACTTTAATCCCAAAAGTAAAACGACATATTTTATACAAATATTCATATTTCAGAAGGCATTTGTTTTCACTTTATATTTACTTGACTGAAAAAATCGTTGCAAAACAATCTCTAAAAAACAGACCAGTATATTGTTTTGAACACTATTGCGTTACGTTGGAAAACGTTCTGGCTTGTAGGTGAATTCTCTACGCGGATATTTTTTCAAGACATTAGATTAAAAAAATACAATTATTCTGAAATAAACAAATGTAAACAAGGATAAAAATACATACATACGTGCGTCGAGGGCAAGCTGCAATACAAGTCTGAATAAATTTCAGTCAAAATTAGTTTCTAATTAGGAAGATACCTGTTAAAAAAAACTAATCACGTAGTGACATTTTGTACAAATAAAATGCTTATTTAAAAAAATGTACAGTTAATAGATTAGAAAAAAACGAAAAAAAAAGTAATAAAAGAAAATAAAATGAGTAAAAAAAAATTAATAAACGATTAGATATCCACGAAGGATTGCAAACCACCTTAATATGTTGAATTAAAATACTACAAAAAACTACATGAATTACGGCGAAGGAGAGAGATCACCGCCGCGTGTCAAAGTTAAAGCCTTTAATGTATTTTGTAATAACAATATCGAGATCCTAACGGTTTTAGTTCCGTGGATGTTAAGGGCATGAAAATATATTTTTCTCTTCTGCATAGTAGGCACCTAATTTTAAATATTTTCTTTGGTGCGTATTTAAAAAAAAAATATTTGTATGTTTATTTTTTACTTTGAATATAACATAAAACGAAGTTGCACTCCCATGTGTTATCAACAAACCTCATTATGAGACTGTGAATTGGTACATATTTTGTTTTATGTAAACAATTTTTAAAAGTGGATTTTATTTTACTATCTTATTTTCTGGTAGCGTAAAAAACATCCTCATTTAATGCACTTTAAGGTTTTATTTTTTCTCCTTTGTTTCTATTTATAATTTTGTATCTTATATTAATACTAGGTACCTAATTTTTTTTTTACACTGTATTTCTTATTATGTTATATTGTTTGATTTATGTTAGTTTGATCTCTGTATTCTGTTGTAACTCATGTATTTCTTTGATTTCCATTGTCCCAGAGTGAGTTTTTATAACTCATCGGGAGTCGAGGAGATCGAGGCGAAAGGTGAGCTTAGGAAGGCTTTTGTCGAGTATAATTAAGTATATTTTCTTTCGTTTTTAGAATCAACAAGTTAATAATAACTTAATTACGACAGTTTGGTTGTAAAGCAAAAACGAAATATCTAACGTGATGTTTTTATTTTCAGTTTTTCGCAACTCTGGTGTGTGTCGGAGCCGTAGTCGCCGCCAACTCCTGGGGACACCATGGAGATGGACAGTGGAAAGGTGAAGGCCTAGCCGAGAGCCAGGATCATGGAAGCTGGGGAAATGGATGGGGAGTAGGCGCGAATGGAGTATGGTGCTATTCCGCTGTCGCCGCCGCTTCCCATGGAGCCCACCATGGAGCTCATCATTATGGAGAACATGGACTCTTTTTTTTTTCATTACCTGTTATTTTGAAACACCATCATCATAAATAAAAAGAAATGAAAAACCAACTGTTCTGAATTTGATATTTTTCCAATAACAAAACCTAAACCTTTCTCAAACTATAATTGAAAAAAATATATTAGAAGAAAAAGTATCCAAGAGAATGACTTCATTTCTTCGACCATGAATTATTCTTACCCCAATCTCTTTGAGAAAATTTTGAAAGTTTACCTTTGTTCATACTATCAAATCAACATACTCGTATACCCCGTCAAACATTTGGATGTCAAGTGGACCGTACGAAATGAGCCGTTGGCCGCAAGTTGTGGATGAATATTACTCTGGTGATAGTCAACCTAAGATAAGGGAGGGTACCACATAAGGAAGAATAAAGGATTTTCGATTAGAAACTGTCATGTACACTTTATTTCTGGGCACCATAAAAATCTGGAATTTGAGATATGTACATGAAATAATTATTGTAATAAATACATATGCGACTTTGCAAAGGCAAGGTTCTTTTGAAAACAATACATCTAGAAACTACCGAACTAACTAACCATCACCCCCATTCCTCCGCAGGGGTAGGCAGAGAAGATGAACCACCATCTGCGCAATCTTCCTTAGCACTAAATTAAAAAAAAAAACAAGCATTGTCTCATAAGCACTCTTCTGTCATTCTGTCACATGACCCGAATCAAGTTTTTTTTTCAAAAAATTTTCTGGTTGCGAATAATTTGACAATATTTGAAAAACTTCTACTGCTAATATATTAAGCGGAAGATGTTGCCTGTGTAATGATGATTGCTTTGATTCACTCGATCAGGCCATGTCTTCTTCGGGCGTCCTCAACATCCATTACCATTCACTTTTGCTTTATATATTCTTCTCACACATCTCCATTCATTTGCTCTACATCCCCAAACCATCTAAGTGTCCTTTTCTTAATCCTATCTATTACGCTTATATCAGACTTGCATTCCTTCTAGATATCCACATTTTAACACGGTCATTCATAGTTTTACGCAGATGCGCCTCAGGAGTCTCATTTATATAGCATTCTCCTTCTTCTGCCAAGCATTTCATAACTAACTAAATGCAAGAAATAGACTAGAAAACTGAGAAATTTAATCCAAACTTAATTCAGTTCACAACTTAACAAAGATAATTTGAGAATTAATATCTAAATGTTGATTTAGAATTAACGATGTTTAAAAGGATAAAACCAAATCAATACATGTTACTAATTAAGGTTTTAATCACTTTAACCTATTTGAATAAATTATTAGCATTTTATGCATGAGTAAGTCAAGAGTGAACACAATTATTATTTTATTTTTAAAATTCTCAAAATATGGTAATTCACCCAACAATTTGGAGATGAAAGAAAGTGGTACAGTAGAAATAAATGACGATAAATATAATAATAAATCTTTAAATATAAGTTAACAAAATGGAAAAGATGATAATAAATGCATGTTAATTTTATACGTAGAACAAAAACCTGTAATTACATGCACGTTATTAGAAACAATATTAAAAGAAATTAAAAAGGGTTGAAGCGTCATTTTGGAAAGTTAACACCAAAGCACTTAAAAGTTTTTTTTTTGTTTACAATAAAATCCCTCAGTCTTCAGTACCTGGTTGGATTTAAAAAAAAATGTTACTCAGGCAACTCAATGCTCTCACTGAGTTATCTGAAGCGACAAAAAGCTGAACAAATCCCAAACTTGTGTCGCTTGAGTCAACAGCCTTCTCCCAAATGGAAAATATATTTTAAATGGCTGAAGGGCCATAAAATCTTCAGTATTTAACGAGATTCAGAGCAATCGATGCAGAAAAAAAAGAATTATACTGCATATTTAACTTATTTTTGACCAAAGTGTCGCTTAAGCCCTTTTGTCTTTCCAGCGACAATATTATATTTGAAGCATCATAACTTTACCTTTTACTTCCAAACCTCGTGTTTGGTAAAGTATGCCTTCTGTTCGATATATCCGAATAACGTACAAATTTATGAAAAAAAAAGGTTTTTGGTCAAAAATACTAAAGGAAACTTATTGAACGAAATAACACTTTATGTTCAAAACAGGCCGCCCATAAATAGAACCTGTATTGTCACAAAGTTAGAAGCAATATAAATTAATACACTATTCCTCGTTACAAAGGGCGATCCCATCGAAACAGTGATTCTATCAATTAACGGGCTTAGAAGCAAAGGCAGCAATCTATAAACACGGATTTTTAGCATTGTCAACTTTTAAATGATTATTATAAAGAAACAGAGAATTTCGTCTATCAAAATGTTTATGTACACTAAACTAGGAACAATTTAATACAAAAATCTCTAAATGTATCAAAATACACATGAAATAAAAGTGTATAAATCGCTTTAAAAACTTTTCAAAAAATAATTTAGAATAAAAAATATAGCTTTCATTGCTTCTATACCTCTCAATTCCCTATTTTTCAAAAAACGAAATTTCCTCACTTGCTCAAATTAAAAATGGACCTTGCTCCATTCACTATCACATTTTTTTAATCCACCTTTTTGAATCAACGGATTGTACTCACCATTATCTAGAAATGGGGAATTCAGGTCACATGTTTTTGGCTATCCCTCTCTAAGTAAATATTCTCTTTCTATCAAGCCTTAAATTTTATAAACAATTTGAAATACGGCTATTCAAGTAAAATTAATGTAAATTTTTAATTCTTCTTCCTTTTCTTCATCCATTTAAACGGTGTCCAGGAAAAGCCTTTAAGGATGAAATCCTATATAATTAATTTAAAAAAAAAAGGTCACCTAGTTAACTTGGTGGATGAACACGACAACCACAGAAATAAAACAAAATGCGCGTTTTAACTGAAATTTTAAAAGTTGTGAAACAACGTTTGTTTTATTTAATTATATTAATTTTATGTAATTTATTATTTTCATTATTTTTTTTTTATTATTTTTTTTTTAAAATTATTTTTGTAAAACGACGTGTATTTTTATTTAATTAAAAAAGTTGTGCTACTATTTTTAATTTGTGTTAAAATCGTAATGCTTTCTTGAACTATTTTCTTTTAGCTTACACTATGTGGGCACACATAAATACATATATAGCAGTATTTATATTCAAATAACACCTTCGCCTAATAGTAACGAGTATAAAGTACGGTGTTATCGAGTTCCTATCACTAAGAACGATGGCTGAAGAGAGAAGCGGAGCGAGACAACGCTGCCCTATTTATATAGGCATATAGTGTTGTCTCGCTCAAGGCTAAAATATTTGTACATTCCCTTCAAAATTTGATAGCTCACTTTACGGTGGTTAAATATATAGTCACTTCCTTCTTAACGGTCCTCCGTACTAGCGATCAAATTTAAGAATTAGGTATTCAGAATTTTATGATTCAATCGAAAATTTAAGACTCAATTTTCGCCACCACAGAGTATGTATATATTTACCATTTATTTTCAAGTTTTGAATTTTAAATTATTTTCACTACATACTGTCACATGCTGAAATAAATATTTATTTGATAACGGTACCTCCTCGGTAGATCCTGGTCCAGATTGCTGTACTACATGGGTTCCTTTGCTACCTGCAAGGGCCATGACAATTATTTTGATTTATGGCTGCAATTAGTTATTGACATCACAAATTAGTTATTATGTATCGATGTACAGGGTCCATCAGTAAGAAACTTAACACTTAAACATTTGGAAATTCCTTTGTAAATTATTATAATAACTGAACTTGTACAACGGTCTTGCACATATCATGGTTTTTTAATGTAAAACCTAAATCATGTTCAGGATTTTTTCTTCGTGAATGTATTTATGATAACCTTTCTTCATTATTTGTTGAATTATTTAAATAGATTACAATGTTCAATTTATTGTTTAAGGTACTTAACTTGATAAATACTTTCATAAAATTCACCTTCATAGACAGGAAAAAACTTATGGCAAATGACATTTAAAACAGTTAAAAACGGAGGGAAACAGCTAAAAGTTAAGTACAGAATTAAAATTTCAAGATAATTAACTAGATTTTTATAGTAGCCTTTAAATTCGAAACAGCTGTCGCTAAAAACAAAAAAAATAGAACAAGCAGAACTCTATATTGTTATTTTTGATTAAAATAGATTATAAAAAATAAAATGCAGTTCCACAAATTTAACACAAATACTATATATAACTTTAATTAAAGATATTTCGCCAGGTCACGCTCTGTTATTCCCTATTATCATTATATCCCTTCAATCACCCCCTCTCCTTCTCATTCCAACACCAAAAAATGTATATATACCTCAGTATTTTATGTTAATTTTAATATTGTCCTGAATATGGAAGGGTGCTTCCGAAAACGGTCGACAAAATATTGAAAATAAAAGTGGTTTTAAACAAAGTTTATCTGTTTTATTTATAGAGAAATTGCTTCTTAATTTATATTTCAAAGACCGTGATGGAAAACCTTTCAATGGAAAAACACAATCATCTACCCTTATGACACAATAAATCAATCAACAAGAAAATAACCTACTTAAATATTATCATTTTACATAAAATTCCAACAGAATCAGAGCAGTTTCTGTTGTCGGACCCAATAGACATATTAAACGGAACGATGTTTAAAATCTGACCAACAAAGAACCAAGTGATATACCTCCTACTCTAATTATGTTATTTTATGACATGTATGACCGTTGGTCGCAATAACGACACTGATCAAAACATAAACAACATTCAAGGACATTTTTTATCGGACGAAACGTATGTGCGGTAGGCATCATATTAAGTCCACCTTTGATAAAACTCAAACACAAGTACCTAAACCCCACCTTCCTAAAAAAAACTTGTTTTGTAGGCTCTCTGTAGGAGTATAAAGGCTTGCGTTTTCTACCCCAATGTCACAAGCAGTTTTCCTACCAGAAAAGGCTCACTCAAAAATCAACATGAACGCTCTGGTAAGTTAATATTTTAAAAAAGTGTTAATTAAGTGAAGTTATTTCTCAGTATTCTAATCATGTGCAATATAGTGAAACAAAGTTGTAAAAGATTGAAAAAATAAGTACACCACTCTACTCATTTACTGTATTAATTAACATTTAGAATTTTCCCTTTCAGTAAATGTTTAATTTTTAAATGTGATACCGCCAGATTAAGCAAAACAGTCTGACTGGCTGGATTCAGTTTTTCGACAGTATTAAAAAAAAAATAGGGAATGTCGTGAGATTTTACAGATGTTGAAACATGAATGGGACTAGGAAGATGAAGGATACGAAGTATCAAAGTGTTCAATTCTGATTACTAAGCATAGGTGAAGTCATTTCATACTACGTTCAGATTCTGAATGTTGGATATGATTTGATTTTGATGTGATTTAGACATATTTTTATGCTTTGGAATAAAGTGCGAATACAGTTTTTATTTTATTTATTTTTTATACAAAAAAACGCTTTGGTTGGGACGATGAGCCCTTGACATCTGGGTACAGAGTCTAAAAGTTTTGCTGTGAAGGTTGTGTGTCACATTGCTGAGGTTCTTGAATTCGTTGAGGTAAAAATGTAGACGTTAACTAAAAGTGATTTTTTTCTTCTGCTTCTAGTAGAAACGTGTATTTAATGTGATTTGGATATATTTTTTATAAATCCATCAAACTCAGTGGTCAAATAAACAAACTATTAATATTTTAATCATTAATAATTTTAAATATTAATTTGTACACCTGTATCATTTTTCTAGTTTTTCGTAACTTTGGTGTGTGTCGGAGCCGTAGTCTCCGCCAATCCCTGGGGACACAACGATGATGGACAGTGGAAAGGAGAAGGTCTAGCCGAGAGCCAGGATCATGGAGGCTGGGGCAACGATTGGGGAGTCAACGCTTATGGAGCTCATGGACTCTACGGAGTTCACGCTTATGGAGTTCCCTCCGTGTACGGTGCTCATGGAGCCTGGGGTCATGGCCTCGCTCCTCTGGCCCATGATGGTGTTGTCGTAGATACCCCCGAGGTTGCCCACGCCAAGATCGCCCACGCTTCCGCTGTTGCCCGTCTTTCCCACGGAATCGCTGGATCCCACGGAGTCTATGGAGGACTCGCTCATGGAGTTTACGGTGCTGGTTATGGAGTCCCCTCCGTCTATGGTGCCCATGGTCTTTGGGGTAATGGTGTCTGGGGTCATAATGCCTGGGCTCATGGAGCCGCCCCCATCGGTCATGATGGTAGGGTAGTAGATACCCCCGAGGTTGCCCACGCTAAGGCCGCCCATTTCTCCGCTGTTGCCGCCGCTTCCCATGGAGCTCATGGACATTGGTGGTAATTTATAAACCCAGCATTCTAAAAACTTGAATTGATTTTAAACTTCATTACCACCGTGTAATATTCTTCTTTAAAATTGTTCTTCTAAACAATGATAATATTCTTCCCATCTTTGACCTTCTGTAAATATGTTCAATAAAACCTGTACATTTGTAATAAGAAAGTTGTAAAATATACCGATTGCCATTATAATTATTGCGGTTGTTACTTTTCTAACCATCTTCTAGTCCTTCTCCCATCCTTCTCGACTTCTTTTAAATTGAAACCAGATCGTAACGGTGAAGAAATATTGAGCAATGCTTTTACACATTACCGTGTAATATGATGTTTAGTTTTTTTATGAAAAAAAATCCGAAGAATCGGAAGGAATATGGACAAAAGAGAGGACAGGATAGCATATAAAAATCTTTTAGAGGGCCGCTAGCGGGATAGGAAGGAAGCAATATAAATTGTTTCAAATCAATTTAATTAAATTACATCAAATAACAAAGATCTGTCTCAAATCAAATTCGATCGAAAGTTCTCTTGGGGTACCGCAAGGGTTAATAATGGGTCCATATTGTTTATAATCTGTATAAATAACGTGACAAAAATATTTTACTATTTAGATAGAATTTAACGAAAGTATCCTTAGTGTGGTTAGATGTTTAAAAAATATGTTTTAAGATAGCTTGAAGCATGTTTTAAAGACGACCCAAAGAACTTTGAGGATATGTGACGAGTAAATAGAACGATATATGTTTTAGCAGGTTTGCTGTAAGGTTTTTGCTGAGAAAATGTCAAAAAGGAACTGTTTGAGGTTCCACATCTTTCTATAACCCAAAACCATGAATCGTAACCACCAACACTAGCTTTAAAATGTTCTCAGGCCTTGGAGGTTTCCCAAATAGGTTGAAATAAGACGTACACGAAAGATTTTTACCAGACATCTCAAGCTCGTTTGGTCCCCGGTGATTTTTTTACATTTCGCCACTAGTTCGAAATTTAAGTATGCCGAATAAAGGCAGGCCCAACGCACACTCTCCTCCTGGCCAATGCTGTAGTAACGGGACGATGCGTATCATGTGGTACTAGTGGTACAAGTATTGTTACATCCTATATATTGCAGAAGAGCCACCATAACCCAGCCTATGGAGCCCGAGGGAAGGAGTTTATAGTCTGGTTTGTACAACCTCATTCCCGACCTGTCCTTTGTTTCAGAAACTGTAAACTTCCTGAAAGTAACGCTTATGTTTAGATAAACAATACTTAATGTAAATCCAAACGGTATTTTATTGCCTGTCTTATTTCTTTGCAAAATGTGATAAGTAATGCTTAAACAATTGCCACGTAATGGATGTGCTCTCTCTTAAGGCATGCATACAATACTCGTCTTTAAATGATTAATGTGAGGCAAATACAAACTTTCAAAGAACTACTTGGTCACCAGATGGAGGGCAAATAAAAAACAGATTTCTTACCACCACAGCCTGTAAAAAGTCCCCTTGATAGCCTCATGGATACAAAAAATGTTCTACACAAAATAAATAAAAATATTAATATATCGTCACCGAAAAGGCAAAAAGAAAGTTTACACCAGAGCACTTTAAAGTTTTTTTTTGTTTTACAATTAAATTCTTAAGTCTGCAGTACCTGGTTGGGTTTTGAAAAAAAGTTGATTCGTGTAACTCAATGCTCGCACTGAGTTACCTGAAGCGACAAAAAGCTAAAAAAATCCCAAGCGTGTGTCGCTTGAGTCAAAACTCAAGGGCCACAAGAGAATCAAACGAGAGTCAGAACATTCGATGCAGGAAAAAAAACTGATCAAATTTGAATATTTATCTTATTTTTGACCAAAGTGTTGGTTAAGCCCCTTTACCTTTCCAGCGATGATATATTTAATTGTGGACCAGATTCAAATATTAAATTAATTGAAAAAATAAATATACAGTATATGTAATGTATCGGACGTGATTAGTTCAGTTTATATTATTGGTCCCGTACATATAAAGAGTTTTGGAGGGTTTAGAACAGTCTTTCTAAAAGTGGGCGACAACGCCCCCCTGTGGACGCTCGAGGATTTCAGGGAGGCGTGGAAGGCTTAAAAAATATTAGAGGGTGTTAAAAAATCAAGAAAGGGCAACGGTAAACGAAATCTATCTTTAAAAATCCGACGTAATCTAGACACAACACCACTTGAGATGCGATTTTCTGTTCGAATGTTGAAGACCCATATACACGTCTAAACTAGAGTCGTTTGCGCATGCGCTAGTCTGGTTCTCACTTTTTATTTCATGAATCTAAAATCTCCGGAAGTTGACCAAAATGGCGTTTTGATCTATCAAACTCGATGTCGTGAATTATGTGAAATTTGTGTATGGACGGCAAGCAGTGCCTTCTTGTCTCAGAATAATAATAAACAAGAGAGAGCGCCGCTGTAGTCAGTTTTTATGAGGTTTGCCAGACTCGGCTAGACTTGGGCGTGTCTAGGACTTAAGCCAAAGTATTTTTACATCCATTCATGGCACATGTCGATATGATGTTTTTGTTTACTCGTAAAACCACCTTTTTACAGTATTGGTCTAAACAAAAATATAGCATGTAACCTAATAAACCGTTGAGTTACGTTCATTTATTTCGCGTATCAAAACGTATGGGCGGAGTCAACGGAGACGCGGGACACGAAGAATATTCTAACAATACTTTGAAGCGGTGGGATAATTTGGGATGATTTTGTTGTCTCTTTCTTTCTCATGGACGACGTAAAAACCCGGAAAAGGTGATTTATCCCAAATTTGTATAGGTTGGGTAAAAATAAATAGCTCTCTCTCTCTCTCCATATATTGTTACTTCCAACTTCTTGTAATGTTTATAAAAATACCTCTAAATATGAATAAGCATGAGTTTTAATTTCCTCTTATTGAAAAATTATTTGATCCCAGAAATAGTATATGGGTCACACCCTATCTATCTTATCCATTTAATAATGCATGTTCAAAAATTATATTTGCAATAATTGTTTTTAAAGATACGCAACAGATGGTAATGTAAAAAGGGAATTTAAAAATATGTGGGACGCAAAATTTTTTTTAAATCTCAAAGCAGGCGGTGGTCGAAATAAGAGGCTTTTTTACTACCACGTCGATATACAGTAGCTCAATTTTTATTGACTTAAGCAGTAGGATGTAATAAAATCAGCTTCCCGAGGTTAATAATGTTTTTCTGACGTAGACGACCGTAATATAAATAAGGAAATCCGAAAAGAAAGCAAGGTGAGAAAGGGACACATATTTGGTTTGTACGTGTAAAGCGAATGGACAGAGAAAAAAGCTATGGAAAATATATGATTTGCAACGAGATAGATAAACATCAGAAATAAATCATTTCGGCTGTGTTAATAATCAAAACGACATAAATATGGACAAAGCAAAAGATCTGTACAAAGTTTTGGGCTTGTCATAGTGTTCGCCTACCTCTCAAATGGCGTGGGGTTAGTTTTTTCACGATAAGAATCTGGTCAATTTAATTTATTCATTATAAAAATAATTTACTCAAATTACGTTCGTAATGAAATCCTAGCGAAAAAAAAATGTAGCTATATTAAATTATGCGATTACCACATCGCGTGCACAAAATAAAAAAAGCGATAAATAAGCCTTTTGAGTGTTTATTATGTACCCACTAATTCGTCTATAGTCGTCACAACATTTTTTTCAATGATCGCTTTCGGTAGTTTTTACAGTGTCAATAACAAACAAAAAAGTAACTACCTCGCCCCTCCCAAATTCGAAAATTCGACCACATGTGTTACTATAAAGCCTTGTGGTCTCTCCCCTCACGGCACAAGCAGTTTTCCTCTCAGAAAAGGCTCACTCAACAAATCATCATGAACACCCTGGTGAGTTAGTGTTTTATCAAAATTTGATATCAACGCATCAAAACTCTTGTAAAGACTGTGCTGTGAATAAGTGATTAAGTTAAAGTGTTTTTGGAAAAAAACCAAAAACGTTTAGTGATACTGTTACTGTAGTACAAGCTTAAAAATGTAAAAACAAATGATTTCTTCCAATTCAGTTCGGGCTTATATTTTTTACCTAACGTCCCTTTAATTTGAATTATTTAATTTAATCAAATTCAATATCTTTATTTTTAAGTCCTGCTAGTATTTAGTCTGCTTTTATTGACTGCTATTTCGGTTTTCTAGGCCGTTGTTAAACTATGATTAGGCCATATAGAAACTACTAAAAATATAAGTAAAATTAAAAAAAAAAACTTATTAAGCAATCACTTTGTGGTTTGACATATTGAATGAAAATGAAATAATTACTTTGTATAAAACCACAGATTTAAATTAATCGAAAATAAATTCGAATACAATTATTATTTCATTTTTATACGAAAATATTAAGTGTGATTAAATAAAAATTATTAAAAAAAACCTGCAGTTCCACAAATTGAATATCAACGTTTTGGTGATATTGTCTACAATTTTTCGACCGCTCTGATGTTAATAAGAGATTATGTTATAATAATTACTTTTATTTATTCTATTTCTTCCAGTTTTTCGTATCTCTGGTGTGCGTGGGAGCCGTAGTCTCCGCCAATCCCTGGGGACACCATGAAGATGGACAATGGAGGGGAGAAGGTCTGGCCGAGAGCCAGGATTATGGACAGTGGAGCAACGGATGGGGAGTCAACGCCTATGGGGCTCATGGACTCTACGGAGTTCACGCTTATGGAGTTCCCTCCGTGTACGGTGCTCATGGAGCCTGGGGTCATGGACTCGCTCCTCTGGCCCATGATGGTGTCGTCGTAGATACCCCTGAGGTCGCTCACGCTAAGATCGCCCACTCCTCCGCTGTTGCCCGTCTTTCCCACGGAATCGCTGGATCCCACGGAGTCTATGGAGGACTCGCCCACGGAGTTTACGGTGCTGGTTATGGAGTCCCCTCCATCTATGGTGCCCATGGTGTCTGGGGTAATGCTGCCTGGGCCCATGGAGCCGCCCCCATCGGTCATGATGGTCGCGTCGTAGACACCCCTGAGGTCGCCCACGCCAAGGCCGCCCACTACTCCGCTGTCGCCGCTGCTTCTCATGGTGCCCATGGAGTCCATGGACATTGGTGGTAATTTATAAAACAAGCATCGTCTTCAGCTCAGATGGATTCAAAACGTCATTACCAAATGTATTATTATTTCTTGAGGATTTTTCATAAAAAAATAATTAGTAATCCTTAGCCCATCTTTAAATCTTCTGTAAATATGTCTATTAAAACCTATGCATCTGTTTTAAGAAAGTTGTAAAATATACCGATTATTATTTTAATTATTGCAATTTTACTACTATCTATTCTTTTTCTACTTTTATATCTAACCTAGTTGTATCCTTACCCACTTTTTTAAATCGCAAAATTCCCCAAATAGGAAGGGTATATTTTTGCTGTCTCTGCCCAAAAACGTGAGAAAACAGTCAGATTATTTTAATTTTTTTGTAGAGATTATTCTGGATCATGTATAGTATAGTTGTACCGTTCCAGGATGAATAAGTAAAAATTGCTCCCTTAAAACATAATAATAATTGTAAAGGGTGCCGAGGGAAAAATAATAAAAAAGATTATCCAAAATTAAACCAAATCTAGAGACTATCACTTTAAGGAAATGTTGCGCAAATTATTTATGAATTGTAAATGGTAAAATGGTACAACAATTTTGGAAAATTGTTTTAAAAGGCAGCTTACAAGATAAGGGGGAAATAATTGAAATGATCTAAAATGTATCTGAGTAAGAGACAGTAAAACAGCAAATATATATATTTACGTATAAATTTATTTTATTATTAAAATTTTATATAATTTTTTCAAATATTAATAATTGGAGCAAAAAGCAAATAAAAAAACTGCAAATGGTAACGACAAATTATTTTTTGACTTGATACAGCACAAACGGCCTCCGTGGTCTAGTAGTAAGACGCTCGACTACGAATCTAGACGTCGCGGGTTCAAACCCGGCCTGAGTAAATTAATTTTATTTAATTAACATGTGTCAAAACCCATTTAATTCATCAAAAATAATATAAAGGACATTTTCGGCACGTTGCAGAGTGGTAGATACCAGTATCGCTTTGGTAAAAGACCTGTATTAAATTTTGCGTTAAAAATGGAATAAAGTGCTCCAACGCACTTAAAATGTTGACTGTGGCATTCGGCGAGTCTACTTTGTCTCAAAAAAGTGTTTATACGTGGTACAAGCGCTTTACACAAGGCCGAGAAGATGTTAATGACGATGAGGGTCCTGGAGTTGTGGAAATACAAATCATGGATTTTATTCTTTAATCCATTTTTTTCAAAAGTAAAAAATCGAATAACACAAAAACGTGACTAACCTTTCCAGTTGTCAAAAACAAACCACTAATCCAAAATGGCTGATAATGCTAACATATGATAAACATATACGTACCAACATAAAAAAAAAAACGATGATCGAATGTACACAGCCCGCGGAAATTCAAAATTCACCTTTTCTTTTGAACAGGCCATGTATAATCGCACACTTTGTATTTTTTGTTTAGTTTAATTTTGTAAATTATATACTCGTACTCGTATGTCAAACTGTACTTTGTGCCTTAAGGTTTCCCGATAGTATGAAATTCAAAATCAACTTGCTAATGAATGAGCAGACAATGTTTAGCGAAAAAATAACCAAACAAAAACACCCAATCACTTTTCTGCCCTCCTGGTATTTTGAATTTTGTCCGTGTTGACTACGTGAAACATTTTTATTACTATTGTGACATTAACGCCGTTACGGAATTAAGTTCATATTAAAAGGCTTTTTTCCAGATATTTTACTCCGCAGACTTCTGCGCTTCGGAGCTAAAAAACGCGCGAAATTGACTGAATTCATAAAAAAATATAAAGTATAAAAAATAAAAATTCTCTCAAAAAATGTTTTTATGCACCTTATCTCACGCTCTTGGTATAAATTCCCAGTAGCGCTGCTTATGAGAGCAAAATGATTTTTTTATCAAAAAAATAACCATAAAAAAACACCCGATCACTTTGATGTGCTCCTGGTATCTGATTCTTGATGACTAGATGAAAAATTAGTATTTTTATTAGCCGCTACCGAATTTAGTTCAAATTAAAATGCTATTTCCCGATATTTTACTCCTTCGAAGAAACGTCCGAAGTTGAAATTCACAATAAAAAAATAGAAAATAAGAAAGAAATTTGTTCGAATAATAATTTTGATGACACCCCTTCTCTCACACTTGTGCTCCTGGTATACTTTCCTCAATAAAATGGGTTCGGGCTGCCTTTTTTATTTTTTATTTCACCACCGCACAATAGTTCTAAACGCCTGGAGCTCTAGTGTGACTATGGCATCCCCATTTTTTATTACAGTGAACCGTACCAGTGAGTCCCAGCTGGTCCCAACCGTCTAGAGCTAATGAGACTTTTGATTTTTTTTTTCAAATATGCCAAAAGTATACTTTTATTTGAAGATTAACTCTCTACAACAAAGCTCTTTTTTATCCTGTTCTAAGATACTCATTAAACTGTTTGGCCATTTTTAATTTTATTTTTATAATGAATACCGCACAAGAGTGCCAACTGCTCCCAAGCGTATAGAGCCAGTGGGACTATGGCATCCCAATTGGGGTATATTGTGAGGCTGAAGGTAGGGAGGGGAAGGCGATGAGTAAGAGGAAGGTTGGGAAGTACCTGACTATTCAGATCTCGTCACCAAACATGGTTAAAGCCATTTCAAGCAACGTTTCGATTTCAAAAGGACTAGCTTTTGAAATCATTAGGTCTGGCCCTGAGTTAAACGGCGTCTGGCGCAGGTAAATTTCTTTAGAACAGAATATTGTTATCAACTCGTATCAAGTATAAGACAAGAGGTTCGTGTTTTTATTACGCGCCGTCGGGCCAGGAACCTACGGGTTCAATAACCGTCCATGAATGGTAGGTTTTATTGCATTTTATATTATATATATGGTATAAAGCACTGTCATTATGTACCTACTATCAGCGCTTTAGCGATTCGCTACCTGGAGCGGACTGCTCCAATTGCGCCTACACAAAACGGGACCTGTTTTTGCAAGATATTGAAATGCTGAAGATGTGATAAACAAGTGATGAAACTAGTGCAAATATATATATATTTTAAATATGCAGATAAAACGAAATAAAGCTATTTAGTGATAAACGCTTAATTTATATTCGTAACCATGAACAAAGCACGTTTTAGTTAAAATTAATTACTAACCCACAAATATTTATTGACATCTTCTTGCAAAATATTTATATTTTAACAAGGTACTTATCGGTCGTCTGAAATGGATATATTATTTTATTTGTTGATTTTCTCAATTTATTTGAGACATTTGAAAAAAAGAAATTGACTCAGATTTTAAATAAATATGTAAAATAAGTTATCAAGGTGGCTAAAAACGAATGAATATATATTGAATACGAAATGCACTTGAGTTGGAAATAAATAAAAAAATACGTGCAGTGAAAGCAAAATTAAATTGATGATGAAATTTTTGAAAATGTTTCTAATATGAAATAATCAAGTTGATTAAGATTGAAAAAACTTAACTTTAACAAGCATGTTGAGTTCATCATAAATGAAATTGGGTAACATTGAAGATTTATTTTATAAAACAAAAAAATATTCAAAAAATCACAATCACGTTTAACAATTTGATTTTTGCTCCACATTTTAACTACTACACAAAGATTATTTTATTACGTAATGGCAACGAACGAAATAAATTAGAAATTCTCCAAAACAGAGCAATGAGATTAATACTTTGGATAAACTGATTTTCAAAAATGGCCAAAATTTTCGGGAGATAAATTGGCAAACAGTGAAAAATATCGTCGCTGTATTTATAATAAAGTCAATGTGACGATTTTGACGAAAATTAGTTATTGATACCACTCGACGCGTATTTTTTTTCTCTATCGTCAACAGTCGATCTCATGTTACAATAATTTACTCATCCTTTATTAAAGCTGTATTCAACAAAT